>JAMCCL010000160.1:0-63909 GCA_024516035.1 Bactericera cockerelli
ACCTTGTACAGGCCAGCCTTACTAACTAATATGGGAAAGGTGATTATACTAGTGAAAGAATATTTTGCATCAGAGGTCTCACTAACTAGTTACCAAACTCAATGATCATTGGGTTAATCCATAATATATGATTAATCTAATTTATTGTATTTTTTAATGAGTGGCTCACAGCTTTTCTTATTTTGTAGCAGCTACTATAGACACTTGTGGTCTGCTTTGTACCTTGTCCATCCCATAGTATGCCTACCTTCTGATGGGCAAGGAGTGATAAAATACTTCCCAAATAGGTGCTAGGTCAGCACAAGTGAACCAGAAGGTATCCCTTGTAAGCAACTGTGAATAATTTCCTTGCTTTCTCTGGGATTTAAACCCAGGACCTTCTTCATGCCAAGGTCTTACAAAAACATTCAGAAAATAATCTTTTTTTAGGTAGTCATTTCATAGGTAAAAGTACTCACATTAACCTGAACCAGTGTGTCATTAAATTAATTCATGTGTTCTCACATATTTAATAGGTCATGTCTTATCTATGCTTGATATTCTTTATTTTAAATTTATTGTGATTTTGGAAATAAAAGAAATAAACTTTTGGAAATTAAACTCACACTAGGTATGCATTTATTTATTATTATTTTGGGAAAAAATAGGAAATACAAGAAATGATGAACATGCAAATAGTCTTCAGAATATCTCATACATACAGTATTGTCTGACTAGGGGACTATAAACAGAAAATGGACTAGTCAACCCTAACAAGCTGAGGTAGCTTGTAGTTTCCAAAGAGTTTTTTTTTAATAAAGAAAAAGCCCAAGTTCCATGCTGGTTGATGTCTCAAACAAATAGGTACGTGGTTCAGAGCAAGCCAAATTTTCCAGTTAAGTTTGCTGGAGACCTAGGCTGTAGTTTTTTTTAATATGGGACTAACATAACTTTCAACTGTATGGTCACTTCACAATGGGGGTATTACACTTGATTCTCAGGAAAATCACAAACCTGCTACTCACATTAACCTCACCCAGCCTGGGTTGCAATGGAATGCCAGCATCACAAAGTCTTCACCTCAATGGACAATGCTTAACTATGGTGATCCTATAAGAAATGTTGCATTCAACATTTCTCGTATTTGTTATAAACTGGTTGAAGTCCCACCAGAGAAGCTCCAACTGTCACACTAACCTGTATTAGATCAGAATAATTTACATAATAAAATACCTTCTTTAATCTGATGCATGTATGAATTAAGACATTTTTTAGATTGATTCTGTCTTGTCTTCTCAAATAATTAATGTAATTTAATAGGTATGATTGAAACCATTTGTTTCTAGAGATTATCTATGGTACCTACAAACCTACATTTACAAAAAGGTACAAGAAAAGCTTTCAATACGTGTTAAGGAACATAATTTATGCACATAGCACATTCACACCAGCTTTTGCTTGTCTGAAAATTAATATCCTGACCTGAAAACAGATATCAAGGTATCTAAACTCAGCTGCTTTAGGATATGTTTTTTATACATGGGTCAATATAAGCATTTCTCAAAGTTCTTTAAAAGATGGTACTGCATTATGAAGTCCAAATATGAGAGAACTTCCAGAGAGGGTCTGTGCTGCTGGGTCTCAGGGTCTGTGCTGCTGGGCTGGGTCTCCTTTGTCCTGCAGAACTCTCTTTTTATTACTACAGGATCTTGCACATCATTATCAAAAGATGGTCCAAAAAATCAGCCAACTCATAAAAATCTTCCATGGTAAAAAATAAATAACTGAAGAAGATAAGAAATAATAATGGCAATTTCAAAATTATAAAGTAAAATTCAATAACTTATCAGAGTTATTATTATTAGGTACATAAAAATATTCACAAGCCAAACACAAATAAATAATGCAAAATAATGGTGAAATCAGATGAAAAAGAAAACAAAAGTTTCACAAATCCTATCTTAGCGCAGGATTTCGGGCACTTAAAAATTTATGAAAGCACTTGTGAAAATGAAAACTTTCGGCGACCAAAAAACGTTCATTAATACCATTTTAAGCTGCACAGAGGTATTTTCACAAGTGTTCACAGATTCTTAGCAGTCACTTGTGAAGTTAACGAAAAATACGTCTATTAATACGAAAACTCAAAATTTGTGAAACACAGGACACTTGTGAAGTTGTAAATTTGTCTATTAATTCCGCCCTTAGGGCGGAATTAATAGACGTTTTTGTAATACCTCTGTGGCACTAAGTCACGGATTGCGTACTGTGTAAGATAGGGAAAATCGACACTTACCAACGACTTAAGTTATTGATGTTGTCTATTAATTCCGCCCTTAAGGTTGAAATCAGCCACACTCTACGGCCGCAAGGCCTCAAAAATCGGTCGCAAGGACCGTACACAAAACACATACTTACAAACATACACGATCCAATGAATGGCCGAAAACAACTTTTATGGTATCCTGAGGTTATAATCCGTCCAGAAATGTGAAAATCTGGGTAGGTCAAATTTTCGATGAATTTAATACCATTCTTTCATAGGATAAGGAAATTAAAAAAAAAAAAAAATCGGACAACTTATCAAGATTATGAGGTGTGCGTTCGTTCAACACAAGTTCATACAGCATAATAATCGAAATCGATTATGTTGTGCGACCGTTATGATGAGTGAATTTGTGTTGAAAGAACATTATGTCCTGCGAAATTGTGTTGTACGAACGTTTGAAATGGTTAACCGACATAATTCTGTTCGTTCCATAATTGCCAATGAACTCAAAAAACAATATGAGGTCCATGAGGAGGTGACGGGCATTGCAACAGATGGGTCGTCTCGTAGAATCGACATTATTGCCATTGATAGAAAAGAGAAGAAGGCTACGATCATAGACCCCACCATAAGATTTGAAATGAATCCGAACCAACCTGATGAAGTTAATGAGGAGAAGAGAAATATATATGTTCCTACAGTTCCATATTACAAAGAAAAATATGATTTGATAGATATTGATGTTAGAGGACTATTGATAGGAGCAAGGGGAACCATTACATCTCAAGTTAAAAATTTCTCTACTGAATTTAACATCCCTGAATCATGCCTCAAAAATATATCTCAATCAGTCATACGAGCCTCTATACAGATTCTTCGAAATCATATTTATGGCATCTAATATCATAACTACATATACTTCTCCATATTCTGTTTATAAAAGCCAAATTATTGACATTATATAAGTTATTTCTCTTTTATCTCGGTTCTCATTTTCATCTTCATTGGTATTTCAACACAGACATATGGTACCCTTTGTCATCTTGGCAACCTGCTAGAGGGCAGGAAGGCGGCTTTCACAGCATTTCTCTCTTTCCATTTCCCCACCCAGAGCTCAAAAGTTTCCCTTCAGAAGAGAATAGAGAAATTTATTTATGAAATAGGGAATTTTGCAGGGTGGAATAATGGAATAACCTTAACTCAATTTTTATTTTTTACATTTCTAGTTTTCTTTTCTTCTAACAATCAAAGGATTGGAAATTTATTAAAAAAAAATAATATCAATGTAATAAGAAAAGTTTTATTTGAACAACAACAAGCATCGACAGCTGTACTCACATTACTGAAGTGACTGAAGTCCACAAGGTTGAACTATGGAAACTAGAGTGTCACCAGCCTTTGATTGAATCTATTGTAATCTATTGAAATGGGGATATGAAGAGAATAATGACTGCCACTGTGGACAGGTGCAGACAAATGAATATCTCCTTGTCTGTAATCAATTGGATGAACCCTGTACCCAACAAGATCTAACCCTGGTTACCCTGGTCAATCTAAGATATGAAAGATATGTTGTTCCGGACATGAAAAGTAAAGTAAGTAATGTAATAAGCATGAATGGTTTTATGATCATCACTATTGTGAGACAGCAAGCCTGTCAATTAAAAGCTTGTTTATCCCAAAAAAATTCAGTTCCCTTCTTTGCCACTACCATATCATTGTGCTATTTGTGCCTGTATCACTAAATCCCAATGAAAAAACAAGGCTTGTGTTATCTGACCCTCATCTTTTCTGTGGAGAGCCTCCAGAATCTGGGACTTGGGACTTAACACTATTTCCATATTCCCAAATCCACTGCAATGTTGCATTGATTTTTTTCCCCTCTGAGATTTTCAATTTTGTTTCTTCTTTCATCATCAATAAGGAATTCAAGAATCTGGAATTATAAATCTAAAACCCTTGTAAAAATATCTATTTTTATAAACATCAAGTCTATTAATTAATAATGGATTAGTTGACACAACTAGAGGATGGCTGAGGCCAACCCAGGTATCCTGTTTCTGGTGTGTCAGATCATAACATGCTGAAGTGTGATATCATCCCCCCACTAACTATCAAAACACCAGCAAAGCTCCATTACCATGAGTCCTAAATTATGTAGACCAAAGCAACAAGTTATTTCTGTTTTCTGAGCCTATTCCTTTGTCTTCTTGTGTGAAAAATCTTGGAATACTTTTAGATCCAGATCTTCAATGGAACTCTCAGGTTGTTCAAATTGGTAAGGAAAAGTATCAAAAGTTTCATTCCCTGAAACATTTGCAAAGGTTTTAGCCCTGCAAACAAAACAGCTCCTATGTACTTCTCTTATATTTCCTTTGATTGAATACTGGAGCTGCTATGTCAAACATCAAAGGGAATTTACTTCAAACATTTCAGAATGCTTGTGTTGTGTTTCAGTCATTTGATCATGTTTCAGCTAAATGAAAAAATCTTCAATGGTTACAAATTGATAAGAGATTAGAACATCTGAGATTGGGCTTACTGTGGAGAATTTTGAATGAGGCTTCACCTCCATATCTTCACTCATCATTTCATACACTCTTCATTCCACAGTCATAATACTCGCTTCACTTATCTCTCTATTCCACCTCACAATACAGTAGAACCTTCATTATCTGGATTAATGTCTACTAGGGGTATGCCCGTATGCTGGATAATCGAGGTCTTATATAAAAGTCTGGATAATTGAGAGGACCCTAAAAAACCAAGTAATAAAGAAGAATTTTGATTTTGTGTAAAAGCAGATGTATTTTGATATATTTTATTATAACAAGAAATTTTGTCCCCTCCTAGTTTCTTGTTAATCTTCAATGTCTTTTCACACATCAACAGGTCATTGATAGGTTGTCCGGTAGATCTTGCTTGCAAAAACCACTTGAGAACTGCCTGATCCAAGGAATCATAAGAAGATGTCTTCATGCATGTACGCTTGGAGCTGTGATTATCAGTAGCAGCGTTGCTATGCACCTATTCAATAACGGCGTGTTTTTTTTTTTAATCTGGATAATCAAGTATCCGCATGGTTGAGGATGGGATAATCAAGGTTCTACTGCACTAACCATATGGGGAATAGTTTTACTGTTAATGCTATAAGATCATGGAATCAATTGCCAGATGAACTATGGGGAATCAAGTTTCTCATAGAAACATTTCTTGGAAAATATAAATTAATTTTAATTTTTTTTTTAACATGTTGTTTGTATATATTTTTATTTATTTAGCTTCTTTTTTATATTATTATTGAAATATCTAGATAGGGAACTCCAAATGTTGGGTGGAAGAGATTGGCATAGGCAATAACCCCTCCCTTTAGCTAGGACACATGTTTATATATATTTTTCTGTTCTTTTTCCTTTTTATTGTATATTAGAGTGGATCAAAAAATCATTTTATTTTATTTAATTAACACTATACCTCGGAAAAGTTGTGGCTGTTCGAGATAAGACTTGTGACCAAAAAAAAAAAAAATTGGACCACGTCTTCCGGTCGCGCAAAGGCTTTCAAAATGGCAAAAAAAAAAAAAAAATAGAAATTTTTAAAAAAAATGTAAAAAAAATGATAATTGATTTTTTTGGTTTGCTATAGAATATACTAGTTCTAAAAAGACTAGTATAAAGAATTCAAAAAAACACCAATGAAACCACCTTTACCAGTCGCGCAAAGGCCTTGAAATTTGTGACTTTCACGAAAATTCACTATAATTTGCCCTTTTTCAAGCAATTGAAAAATATAGGTAAAATTTTTATTTATCTGACTCCCCATAGAAATTATTACTTGCATGAAGGTCTGAAGAATCCACAGAGACCAAAAAAAATATAATCGGACCAACCCTTCCGGTTGTGCAAAGGCCTTGAAAAGTTATCCTCTAAATCTATGTACTTACATTATGTATATCATTCAGACCAGCTTAAAAATTGACCCAGAACTCACGAAGAAGAGTTATAGGTACGAGTATACGACGAATTCCATCCAGACCCTACCGGTATCTCAGTAGTCAAGACGTTTACTGGTAATCCAGAAGTCGCGGGTTCGAAAGGTGACCGGTAAAGGCGGTTCATTGGTGTTTTTTTTAACTCTTTATACTAGTCTGGTCTTTTTATAACTACCTATATGCTATAGCAAACCAAAGAAATTGATTATATTTTTTTTTACATTTTTTTAAATTTTCTTATTTTTTTTTATTATTATTATTATTTTTTTTTTTTGATTTTCGCCATTTTGAAAGCCTTTGCGCGACCGGAAGACGTGGTCCAAAAAAATTTTTTTTTGCTCAAAAGTCTTATCTCGACCAGCCACAACTTTTCCGGGGTATAGCGTTAATTAAATAAAATAAAATGATTTTTCGACCCACTCTATTGTATACATTATTTTTTTCCTTTCCATTATTTAATTCTTATAATAATTATTTGTACTGTACATAATTATGTCTATGTACCTATATCCAATAAAGTGTTTAATAATAATAATTATCTATATTTTTGCTTTCAGAGACTTGCCGTGCAAATCTTTAAGTGACTCCCGCTGCATCTGGACATCTGTCTTTTCTGCTGCCTCCGGCTCTTCTGTTGCCTCCGGCTATCTGGCTCTTCAGCTGCCTGCGGCTTTTCTGCTGCCTGCCTGTATTATTATTCATTTATTTATTTACACCCTGATTGTCTATTTAGATTGTCTAGGCAACCATGTTTCATGTCAACCCACTTCTAAACAATGTAAACTTAATTATTACAATAAAAGAAAAACAAAAAAAAAATTGAAATTCTGATGTTCTCTATTTCCCAGACAAAACAAATAGCCACCACCTATAGCTTGTAAAAATACAGTTGCATTTTTGTATTCAACGTTTCATAGGTGGAGAAAATAACCTGGTTCCCAATTAATTACAGACTGTAAAATTGACATTCAGTATAATCAGTATCAGTATAAACAGAAAAGTGAGAAGTTGTAGGTACTAGATGTACGTGAATATCAGAACATACCTGGACAGCTGTTTCGAGCTTATTTGCTCTCATCAGCAGGTAATAGTTCTGAATATCCATGTCATCAACTAACCTCTCTATTTTAATCAGTATAAACAGAAAAGTGAGAAGTGATCAGTGACACTTCATTCGTCTGTCACTGTTAATGTCAATTTTACAGTTACCAGAGCAGCCAGAAAGATAAAATAGCCAAGCAGTGGTTCTTAACATTTTTAGCATCGCGGCACACTTAGCATGAATAAACCAAAGATATTGGACTTAGCCGCAGACAAAATTTTGAAGATGTTTATAAAAAGAAAGAGATTTTGTATTGAACCCAACTAATAATGAGGGCTTTTTTTTTTTCTTCAGAAATTTTATAGCACATCAGCATTATAGGATGGGAATCACTGTGCTTACTTTATTAAGTAGTCACTGTGGCCGGTGGAGTAGGCTAGCAAACAGGGTGACCCCGGTTCGATTCCCGGCAGCGCAGAAATTTTCTGCGTGGATATCCGGGGTCCACTCATACCCCATGAGGAATAAGCGACCTCACTAGAGAAGAGGTTCTGTTTTAACTTGGGTACTGGACGATTTGGCTTTCGTTTGTCTGTCTGTTAAGCGATAGCACCCGACCGGATTATTCAAAATTGTTATTAGTATATATACATGTTCATTGGGGTCTTAGAATTTTACCTATTGTTTTTAGGCCAGCTAGGAAAGAACACTCGACCGCAGCGCAGGCTCCTACCTAGTAGAGGCAGACCTCAACTCAACCAGGAAAAGTCTATCCTGCTTGCTAGAATACCTCGATACTGGGCAAGCTAAAGACGACTCTAGACGGGAACCTCAATTATCCATCACTATACCTCCACTCGTCACACCAGAAAGCCTTAAGTCTGGACGGCAGTCCACAACTTCGGCGATGACTTTTTGAAATAGTGTGATCGGTTGAGGGGGAGGGGGGTCGACAAGAGTCAGATTTTGCCCATCTGTTACCGTTTCGGCTGTAGAAATATTTTACGCCTGAACCTTCGACTCTCACCCGAAATACGGGCAAATGTAACTCGAGTTGATATTACTTAGTTGTAAATTAGGGACGGGTTCTAAAAAGCTCGAGATATACAGAGTGTCCCACCAAAGTTGGACACCTCAAATTACCCGGCCCATGAAAGAGTTTTTGAAAAATAAAAAATTCAAGGGTACATGTTTTAATCATACGGTTTCGGTCATGAATTTTTTTTTATACAGGGTGGTTCGAAAGAGAAAAATTGAGGTGTCAACTTTCAATTTTTAAATGAATCGACCTGAATTTTATTTGATAATTTAACTTCTAAATAATTTCTGAGTACCTACTTTTTTAAACTAAAATATTACATACAGGGTAGGTTTTTTGACCATTTTACATCCGAGAAATTTCTAATATTAGAAATCGGAAGTATTGTGTTTAGTTTTTGTAAAAAAAAAAAAAAAAATTTGCTCCGATTTCATATTTCGTCATTTTTTTCATATTTCTGGACGTTTCATAACCTCCTGAGCAACTTTGGTTTTGTGTCCGTCTGTCGATCCGTCGGTCTGTTAAAAATATTCCTTGTAACGCGCAAATCTCAGAAACTACTGAACGGATTTTGATGAAATTTTGCACACATATAGGAGACGTTCTGTAGATGGTCCCATTTTAAATTCATCAAATTCGTACTAGCGGTTCTGGGTGAAAGAGACCATACGCCTGACCACTAACTTTTTACTTAAACGCTTATATCTCGTGAACGGTTTTCACCCGATTTTGATGAATTTTTGTATGTATAGGTATGCATAATTATTATTGTGTTTACATAGACTATTTATATTTATTTTTTAATTAATTATAATTTAACTCTGATATTTAAGAAAATCCGAAATTTTGGACAAAAAAGTCAAAAAATAAGGACCACGACTTGCCGATACAGCATTTTTTGTGGAATCTAGAATGTAGAAAAAACGGTATTATACCATTTAAAACAAATTTGAAGAAAATCGGTTAAGCGGTTTGGAAATACAAGTGATTTAGTATAAAATCTCAAAATTGGCACGTGGTCGTGTATACAATGTGAAACAATCACGAGGAAGTATTGTGTCCATAATTGGCGGTGTTTTTTTTTTAAATCTCGAATAACGATTTTGTTTAATTTTTTCGATAACAATTAGAATAGAAAGTGTTTGTGTAATGAAAATACGCATTTTCAATTGGCAGCAAAAATTTTCATACAGGGTGTAAAATAACTTTACTTGTTTTTTTTTTTTTTTTTTAACCGAGTTTATTTTACAAAAACTCTTTCAGGGTCCGAGTAATTTGTGGTGTCCAACTTTGGTGGGACACCCTGTATATACAAATATACATATATCTATTTATAAAATGTTTGAAGGTAACCTCTGTCATTTTTTTACTTTCCTTATCTTATAATAATAATTTAAATAAATGTGTAATAAAATAAAAGACCAGAATTATAGGACTTTTTCGTATCCGGTATAATCCTTATCTTATTTCTGCTTATAATTTCGCCTCTCTACGCTGCTTATATTAAAGCAGCTACTCATGTTTCCTCACGAGGTATGAGAGGACCCCGGACATGCAAGTACAGACCCGAAAAAATCCTGCCCTGCTGGAGATCGAACCCAGGTCACCATGTACGCTGCACGCAAGCCAAGAGCGGTAACCCACTGGACAACCGTGACCACCCTTATCTTACAGAAAGGACAATTTTTGCATATTTGTAGACTTCTTTTAGGAAGAGGATGTAAAGAAAAGACCCAATAAAGGAAAGAAAAGACCCAATTTACCCGTCTTTCAAAAATTATTCCACGAAATCAATTCAAAACCCAAACCACTTTAATATGCTCTAAATTTCTAATGGGTTATTCAATCATTCTTTCTCCTTATCACTCTCTCTCTCTTTCGCTCACTTTACTCTCTGTCAGGTCGTCTTTTTAATTTTCTCTTCTCTCTTAATTATAAAATTTAAAAACTCAAATTTTCTCTCATTCTTTTTCTCAGGGTCGGACTTAAGTCCTGTAACCCCAGCGTCAAGGGTACGTTGAATAAACCAGTTCTCGTTTTGTCTCTAAAGTTAAGCAACGTGCAGCGAGGTTAGGACATGGGTGAGTGACCATTCAATTTAGAACCCTCCTGATATTGGCTATTCCCGACCTCACTGAAGCTGCGTGAAGTTAATTTGCATTGTTGGTTTGTGAGTTTCGAGCGAATGGAGGGTGAACCAACGTGTGAAATGACCATGCAGCTGAAAGCCATATTATTTAAAAAAAAAAAAAAGATCCTGAAATTAAGCAATGAAGTTAAAAAAAAGTTCAAGACTTGGATAAGTCACCATTCGAATTCAAAAATGCTCGTGTTGCTGACTATTCCCGCCCCACAGTAGTCACCGTGGCCGAGTGAGTTAGCGCGCTAGTCATTGCACGCACAGTGATCTGGGTTCAATACCCATCGGAGCAGGATTTTAGCTGCTTTAATGTTAGGAGCGACCAGTGGCAGGATTATAGGCAAAAATAAGATATTGGGTTATTAAAGATATGGAAAAGTCCTATAATTCTGCGCTACCCACTAAAATTGTGATTTAATAACATAAAGAAGCACATTATTATTATTCCCGCCTCACTCAGACTGTGTGAGGTTTATTTGAATAGCTGTTTGTGAGTACCCCTTTATATCTTTATAAGTGCCGCACGCGACAGAAATGAATAATATTAATTTTATTTATTTTTACTGGGGTTTAATGTCTATAATTTTGGGGTTCCATATCTTTAAGGTCGTTTCTCACATTAAAAAAGCTACTAATTTTTCCTTACGAGGTATGAGTGGAAAAAATCCTGTCCTGCGGTGATCGAACTCAGGTTACCGTATGTGCAAGTCTAGTGCGTTACCCACTCGGCCACGGTGACTAAAGTATCCATTTCGATTTTGTCTTTTAAATTACCCTTAAAATTAGTTAAATAATTAATAAAATAAACATGTTCCAGGTCTTATTAAGCTCTTGCGATATTTACTTTTAAAGGGTTTTTTAAAATATCGTGGGATATTTTACTAGAGATTTGGGAAAAA
This sequence comes from Bactericera cockerelli, assembly GCA_024516035.1. Classification (NCBI taxonomy): domain Eukaryota; kingdom Metazoa; phylum Arthropoda; class Insecta; order Hemiptera; family Triozidae; genus Bactericera; species Bactericera cockerelli. Next base: position 11,360 of record JAMCCL010000160.1, read on the forward strand.
TCTCGTATGTCTACTTCCCCTACATCCATAGTCTATATAATGAAGTTTTTTTCGATTAATCGGTTATGCTGTGCGTTCATTATGTTGTACGAAATTGTGCTGTGTAACCGTTGTGTTGGATGTGATTGTGTTGTACGAACACGATTTTTCAAATTTGAATTCGATTATCGATATTTTATGCTGAAAGACCATTGTGCTGTGCGAACTTGTGTTGAATGACGCCGCACCGATTATGATGTGTAGAAATCTGTGTATGATGCATGGTGACCCATCACAACCCGCGCGCGCGATTTGAATTTTAAAAGGTGGTTAAATTCAATATTCAAGGACTCTAGTCACCAACTTCACCAAGAGAACAAGCAAGAAGAACAAATTGTATTAAAGGAAATTACTACCTGTGATTCTGTGTAACTGTGATTAAAAATATAAACCAGCGTTAATAGTGTTTGAATTCACCGGTGGTTCTCGTAAGTTCACCAAATTTAAGCAACGCCTAGCAAATGGAAGACTTTGTGCTGCTGGCATTCTGGCCCAATCCAAGCTGGGTGAGAGGGTAGTTGGTTTTTAAGGTTCCTGTGACATTAAAACCAAGTTAAAGACTTGAATTGCCATCTTCACTTATTGCATGTGAAGAATTTGGTTTATTTACATAATATATTATAACACTACAAAGAAGTAAAGCTTGATTGTGAATATTTTATTATTATTATATATAAATATATAAAACTCCAATCTGTTCCAAATCTATCCATGAGAGGTTGTCTGTACTTGGATCTTGGGGGTCTGTACTTGGAGGAAAAATGAGTAGATGCTTTGATGTGAAGCAGCAACCAGTGGCAAAAGGGTAGACCAATATAATAATACAAGAGATTGCATTGGTAAAGTCATTGTATTTTAAAAATTTAATATACAAGATACTGTATGTAAAGTGGTAAAGATTCTGCTCAACAAACAATTATGGGATATAATAACATAAAGAAAAAACGTACACACACACACACCTTGTGTTTGGCATTACACACATGGTAACCTGGGTTTGATCTTAAGTAGGGCAAGAATTTTTCTGCTCTGTCTGTACTTGTAGGAGAAATCAGTAGATGCCTTGATGTGAAGCAGCAACCAGTGTCAAAAGCATAGACAAAAAAATACTAGATATTGGATATGAAAGTGGTAAAGTCCTATGATTCTGCACAACCCACAAAAAAAGTGACATAATTACCCAAAAAAATAGCATACACACACCATTTTATAATATAGCATAAATTAAGTCTCCTGCACCTCAGTTCATTTCTCTTACTGACTGTGTTTGAGTAAAAAAAATATGTAATGTATCTTTTAATTCAGACACATCCTGTTGTAAAGTAATGTTCAAACAGCTAGTTAATATTTTAAAATGAGTATTGCTTGAGTGAAACAGTTGAAACTGTTTATTTGATTTATTTCTTCAGTTTATGATCTTCTTTTTATATATATAGATTCAATCAACCTTAAAGGAACATTAAATATTTGAAATGGAGGAAATGAAATGTAAACAATATACAAGGGCCACTGCTGATTACAGAAATGTATCTCAATGCTTTAGGCTACCTGCTAAAGATTATACAAAGCAATTTGCTCATCTTTATCTTGCAAGACTGAATAAAATGAAAGATTGTTTATTGAAAAGAGTATCTCAAAAATGGGGTAAGTACAGTAAATTTATTGACTAGAGTTGTAAAATAGAATCATATCTTTGTAAAAATAAGGGCGTAATTAATAGACCTCTGTTGCACTAAGTCATGGATTGCGTACTGTGTAAGATAGAGAAAACTGACACTTGACAATGGCTTGTGATGTAGAATTTGTCCATTAATTTTGCCCTAAATATAGCAATGCTCTTATAAATAACCACACCAAAATCTATGAAAACTTTTTCATTACTTAAGCCATTTAACCCTTACGAAAACTACAAGCTAACCTGGCTTTTTAGGGTTGGCTAGTAACATTAAACAGTAATTATGTCATTATTCCCATGACAGCTATTTTTTTTTTCTTGGGATATTTAACAGCATTGAAACAACCATTATCAATATTTTTCATCCATTTGACATTATCTATTTCTTGTTATATTTTTAGAAAAAATCTGAGGTCATATTTTAATTCTAAACTGGTGTATTTATTATAACTAGGTATACAATTTTTTTTAAACCAACTTCAAAAAGCTATATTGGTGATTGTCAGAACTCTATTGGTGATTGTGTGCTTATTGATCACTAATCAAAGCATATGCAATGTGTGAAAAGTTTTTTTTTTTTGCTCAGATCTATCACCCTTCAAAGTATGACTCATTTATGTGGACTCATCCTTTAGATAAACATGGTTAAGTAGGTATGGAATAAAATGTAACCTTTGTGATCAAAAAAGGTTTAATTAAAATAGATTATTATGGGTTTAAGATTTATTTGTAAAAAATTATTGATAAAAGTAATGAAGAACTCTATTAAAATTAGTTTCATTTTACTTTAAACTGAAACCTGCCTTATTGAAGAGAATTTTGTTGTTTTCTTAACATTATGAATTAATGTAATTTTGATACCTATTTAAATAGTTAAGGAAAAATGTATTCAAGTAATTTCAACCCTTTATTTTATGTAAAAACCTTTTAAATTAAACTAGTAGACCTAATATCTAAAAATAGTAGATTAAACTAATATCTAAAAATAGTGGTGCTCCTTATTTTGATTTGTTTAGTGTACTTTGTTTTTAAATATGAAGAAAAAAAAAAAATGCATGTCCCCTCTGAGAACTTCCTTAGGAGTGCACAATATTTACCCAAGAAACTTCAGATTTCATACTGGGGATCAATTTTTTGTTTTATGGTCCTAGCTTAAGCCATTCTCCTGAAAAAGATTAAAAAAAAAAAAAAAAAAAAAAAAAAAAAAAAATCACCCTGTACACTGAAGTACATTCTCACTCAACAGTTTTATTTATTTCTTTCCATTATAGTATTCATTTTCATTGCAGTGTCATTCCAACGGTAATGTTAGTGAACATGGACTTGTCTATTTACCTACTCAATTTGATTTAGTTAACTCTTTACTTTTTACAGGTGATAATGTTCCTGTTCTAAAATTATCTGATCTCAATGAAACTGCTACAGACGAGTGTGTCATTATTGGCACACTTTACAAGAAACAGACATTGAAACCTAATGTATTAAAAGAAATTAGTGAGGAGGTAATAGTCATGTTGAATCCACCATTTGGTTTGTGTTTTTAATTTTAATCATCCAGTTTTCCATCAGATTCATTGTATTTCATTATCTAAGTATGAATTAGTTAATATGAATAAAAGATTGAATAATTTATGAAACCTCACACAGATTATCTTATTGAATTAAAAGTCAAATTTCACATCAGGACATCAAGACCTTTTATTCAATACCCCCACTCCAAGATATTTGCCATTTTGTAGTACTGTCCTAAAATTCTGAAATTTTATATAATTTCCAAAGCATCACATACGAAGTGTTTTATACCTGTCAATATGCCCATAAATATTAGAGACTAATGAAACTCACGCAAGGAGTCTGCAGATAACCAAGCCTTTTATTGGTGTTCTCATTGGCAAAAGGAGTTTGGGGTATTCATCCACCTGGGGAATCCCGGCCAAGTAATGTGGTGGTAGGAAATTCTATTGGTCTCACTTGGACTTACTTTTTTTTATCATTAATCTTAAATGGGAGTTGTGACTTATCAAATTTAATGATTTAGAGGTGCTGATTACAAATTTGACATTCATTTTTAGCAGTTACTGTTAAGTCACCAGTGGTGGAATTAGACTTATTTTCAAGTAATAAGAAAAGTCGTGTGGTGTCATACAAGTTTACCCTCATTTTTGTGTTCCAGTTAAAACTTGTACCTCAGCCTCAACACACACATTTTGTCTCAAATTCGGATGAACTAATTCTGGAGGATGAGTTACAACGTATTCCTTTACATGGGAATATTGATGTTCACAATCATGTGACAGGCACTGTAGTAGCTATTAAAGGATTACCTATGGCCAATGGAATGTTTCAAGTGAATGATGTATGTTATGCTACTCCAGAATTTAAACCAAGAACAACCTTACCCAGTAACCAAAAAAAGTAAGTACATAAACAGTAAACATTACTTTTTTAAATCACATTCTATCAATATAGAAAAATAGAAAAAAAAAAAAAAAAAAAAAAAAATGAACAGATTTAAACAGGATGTTGACATATAACTTTATACACAATCAAATGGCTAATGCACAATTAAGTCCACAATTAAATCAGTCCGTTAGTAACAATGCATATTGCATACTTGGTGTTTGGTGTTTCTTTGTAAATATTAGAAAACCAGGAAAAAGAATATTCTAATAAGTAGTGAGACAGGAGTTGATGTATAATTCAGAAAACAAGGTCAATAACTATAGTGCAGGAGCGAAAACTGGAAGTAGCAGAGATGAAAATGTGAAGATGTTTTTGTGGTCTTGCGTGGAGAGAGAGAGTAAGAAATCAGTGTATGCGGTGAACTATGAAGGTAGACTGAGATGATTTGTACTCATTAAAAAAAGAGGTGGCAAAGAGGTGTGAGCAGGGAGAGACAAAGTAAAGGAAGAATTGAGAGAGAAGGGGTAGAATAGGGAGGTCGTCTTAAACAGAAACAAGTGGAGAACAAGTAGGTTTAGGAAAAGGTTGAGTGAAAAATCGTGATCAAAAACAATTCTTTCTATACCTTACAGGTAATAGAAAGTAAAAAGATTGCAAGAGATACTCAGAAAAACATCTTTTATCAAGGGAAAAGTTACAAGTTTTTTTAACTTATATTTTTTATCTTTTTCTACAGACAAGTCATACTTATGAGTGGAATTAATGCTGCCATGCCTCACAAACCTATACTACCTCAACTGTACTCCTTCATTCAATTGGTGACTGGTTGGCTGGGTGATAGTGATGATCTAGAAGAAGAGTCGCGTATTGTTCGTGTAATAATCGCTGGTAAAACTGAAAGTATTAAGATTATCTCGAATGTACCTCAAGTTGTGCTATAGTGAGCTGTGATTGTTTGAAACTCCGACTTGAGGAATGGTCTAGCGAATCTTTAATTTAATCCGGTCTTCTGTAATTTGGCACTAAAACTGGGAAATATCGCCGCAGCTTTTTTGGAAGGTACCAGTGTAAATGGTCCATACAACTTTCTGAAATACTATCATAAGACAACCTTTGAATCGAAGCCAAGTGTTTTGAAAACTCTTCCACAACAATAACCAAAACCTCGTAAATATCGCGGAAGGCAACTCTCCACTTAATAGTAGATTGAAATGTCTTGAAAACTGATTCAAAATACTATGAAAAGACCCTTTGAAACCGCCCGACACAGGCGACTTCAGCGACTTATATGGATCCTTCCATATTTGGTAAGATGTCAAGAATGTCTATCAACATACTTTTCATGGTCATTCACCTTAAAAGGAAGGTGAATGACCGTGAAAAGAGCAGCAGGCGATTTTTTTCTTCTTGTATTTTTGAGACGTTGTAGAGGGATCCAAAAATTTTACCTATCTGATGACACCTTGAAAACTTTCAAGAATTTTGTTTTAGTGTTACGGGAATTGCACCAAATCATATTTTTATTGAAGTTTACTGGATAAAATGTCTTTGAAGTCTTATCCAAAAATCTATTTAAAATGTAAATCCGCCCCCAAGTTACATGTAAACTTGTAAACTACTATTCCCAGTTTGGCCGTCCTTGTTCTGAATATCAGAATACATTAATTTCAACTTTTAGCAGACAATTTATCTCATTCGATAAGAAAAAAACAAAATTAGAAACTATTTTCAATTTTCTGGGACCTACAGTTTCCCGGGCAAGAAAATTCAAGTCAGCAAATTTAATGTCATAAATTGACAAATTAATAATTGAAAATAATTAATAAATTCCAGGAAACACTATTAGAAGTGAACCTAAGGAGAAGATAACAGTTCTTTCTAACAAACAGAATGCTACACTAGCTGATCTTGAAGCCATGGACCTAGCTGATAGAATTCTCTCTGATATTGCTGTAAGTTCATTTGTTCCTCGAAATCTTTCTGTTAGACACATCATGTTGCAATAACTTTTCTAGGCAAATCATAAACTGCAGTAATTAAGTATCAATTATAAATTATGATTATAAATAAATTTAATCTTACTCATAATTTATGATTTAGTATTAATAAAGGGTTGTCAAAAAGTACTTTTCCTATGTAAATATTCAAAACTTTTTATCAAAAGAACAGAAAACAATAAAATAAATTGTAATAGACAGTATATCCTAAAATGTCCGTTTTCACATTGTTTTTTTTTTTTTTTTTTTTTTTTTTAATATGGTTCGGTCATTTTCCCAAAATAATTTTTAAAAAAATATTGCTGTGAATTTGTATTGGATTCAATCTCCCAAGCCATATGTATGACAAAAATATGATAATTGACTATTTTTTGTAGCCATAAATAGTTATTTGAAGAAAAAATAAAAAAAAAATAGAAAAAGTAAACATAAATCAAATAAATATTATGCAGATTGCAGAGCCTTTGCACGTTAAAGCACTTCAAAGCTACTAAATACAGTCTACAGTCTGGGACATTAGAACCTAAAGTTTAAGTCGACATTAGCTGCTGTCAGCATTCTGTTTTAAGGAGCATGTAATTTGTTGCACGTATATCTATATGAAATGTATTGCTCCTCCCAAGCCTCCTATTACAACTAAAACACTAAGACTCAACAATTTAGAGCAGTCAACCTAGAAATAGCAGTCAACCTGACCAATTATTATGGCATTTAATTGATATGCTATTTCGGATCTGAAAATCACATAGTCATATGGAATATGTGATTTCTTTTGATGTTTTTATATCACACATTAAGTGGGTATCACATCATTACAAAACTCCTAATCACATTGTTTACCCTAGCAACATATTACTTCTCATAATACCACCGTAGATCCATCCATACAAATAGTGAACCCTTAACATCTCAATAAAGTACAGAGCCCAAAACTTCGAAGACGAAAAGGTCACCTACGACCTGAGTCTTATACTCTCGCCGAAAAACGAATAGTATGTATCTACATAATGTATTTGGACAACCGTTATGGCATTAAAAAACCTCAATTTTATTTTCCATATTATACAGAGTAGCATAGAAGTGGACCTAATGCCTGGTGAGTTTGATCCTGCGAACATAACTCTACCCCAGCAACCTCTGCACCCCTGTTTATTTCCTGAGGTAAGAAATGTTCTGTAATGTTTTTTTTTTTTTTTTTTTTTTTTTTTTTACTTGATAACATCCCTAAGGACTTTTAAAAATGTAAGTGAAACGAAAGATACCAAATAGATGGACAGACAAACGATCGATGTATTAGCTGATGTCAAAGGGAGCAGACATTTAATGAACTGCACAGACATTGTAACAGAAATAAAATCGCGTCGGTTCCAATGGTACTGTTGGTATTGCGTGGAAGCAATGTTATTGTAAGAGACACATTTAATATTAGAATAGTGAGAAGGTAGAATATTGTCAGGCCCTAGGTAAAAATGGTATTACTCGATCAAGGAGGATATGCAATGTCTGGAATGTGGAGGCAACAACTAGGAATATTGTTTTTATTCATGACGGCAGAAGACTGGCCCAGCTCACTGCAGTAAGTAAGAAAGAAATACTACCCTAGACTTTGTCTGATTCACATACAGGGTCCGCCAAAAAAAAGAGCCACTCGAAATATCTAAAGAACAGATTTTTTAAAAAATGCTAAAACACATGTACCATTATATCACGGGGAAGTCTTTTCTACTAGGTTGTGATTTTTTATCATTACGAAGGACGGACACAGGGGCGTCAACTTTGGAATTTTAAATAGATCCACCCTATTTAAAGTATTTTTAGACAGTTTTGGGATTTTTAACTAAAGCAGGGCCGGATATCATACATTTCATTTCACAGGTTTCAGTAATTTTTATAAGAAATTAGTTGTATTAAAAAAAAAAAAAAAATGTACATGACATGTTTTTTCATCATTTTTCAAGTATAATTTGTGCTAAATAAATGCAATGATTCATGTTATTCAATGTAATAAAAAAAACAGGGCAGGAAATACTTCAAATTAAGGTGAAAATTGCTAAAACCTGTGTAGTCCCAGTTTTTGGCCCTGTTTTCAAGGGTATCTAAAAGTTAGGTTAAATGATTCTCAGTGCATTTATTTAGCACAAATTATACTCGAATATGGATAGTTTTTACATGTCTACAACAACAAAAAAATTGACCTTTTGACACCCGGTAAAGCACATATTTAACATTTTTTACAAAAATACAATGAATTTATTTGAAATGTACAATATCTCCAGGCCTGTTTTGTTTAAAAATCTCCAACTTGTCTTAAATTACTCTCAATGTGAACTACTTTTCAGAAATTAATTAAAAACAGGGTGTTTCCATTTAAGATTCCAAAGTTGAGCCCCCCGAGTCCGTCCCTGGTAATGAATAACAATCAAAACCCAGTAGAACACCGTGCACTGGTAGTCACGTGGTTAACGCGCTGGTCTCGTAAGCTAGATAGCGTAGGGAGAATTTTTTCTCTTTAATTATAGTTTGTGACCACATAATAATAAGACTTTTAGGGTTGTGGTATAAAATGCAACCTCGTCTGGTTGTCAACTTCCAATAAAGAGTGTTATTATTATTAGAAAATGTTTCCCCTTGATATGATGGTACACGTGTTTTAGCATTTTTTAAAACTTCAATCCGTTTTCTAGATATTTCGAGTGTCTTCTTTTTTTGGCGGAACCTGTATGTATGTACAATTGTACATGTATGAATGTATTTATTTAATAAAATTACATTTGAACTTATTCTTTACCTTTCCTCTTAGGCCTCTAAGTATTCCACATTTCACCCTGTGACCAATCCTTACACGTTGGAACTTGATGGTAAACTGATATCAGGTACTAGCGGGCAACCTGTGCTGGACATTGCCAAGTTGAGTAACCTGGCAGGTCCCCTGGATATCCTGGAGTACACTCTGCGCTCCGGCCACTTGGCACCCACTGCACCTGATACTCTTGGTATGTAGTATGTAGTACAAGCTCATCATGTTTTAAAAATACTTGTCTAGCCATTGTTCCAAAAGTATTTTTCTCAGAGTTCGTACATGGTTTCTAAAAAAAATGTTCTTGTGCAAAAATAACCTTGGAAAAATGTCGCGTGTTGTATTATGAAAAACTAACACCAACTGATGGTATTTCAGACTTGAAAAAAGATGTCCAACCAACATTTTAATCCTGAAGAAACACATTGTCATCAGTCTTGTGTTTTGGGCTCAAAACTTGGAGAAGATCAGAAAGGTTCACATTGTGTGTTGTTTCGCGTTAAAAAGGAAATGCCAAAATCTCACTACTTTTAGTGTTTTACCAGGTATCACCGACATTCTGGTAAATCTAGTTTATTTCAATACTTATAAATACATTATATGTATATTTGTTTTGTTTTCAGCATGTTATCCGTTCTATGATAATGACCCACTGGTCATTGAGAATTGTCCTGATGTTTATTTCACTGGAAACCAAAGTAAATTCGAAACGAAAACTATTGAAGTAGAAAATGGTAAGTTCAAAAGTAAGAAAATGTAGATCAGTCGGATTGTTCCACAATTGGGTCCTTCTTTGATCACTCTGACCTTTCAATTTATTGATAGTTCAGTTTATTGTAAATTTAATTGTTTTATCAATAAAAAGATCTTTTAGTAAAAGAGGTACCTAACCACTAGGCGAGATGAATGCTACAAGCATTTTTTTCCCACCTGACCCCCAAGGTGCTATATTATGTGTTTTCGTACCCTAATAATTGAGGAAAAATTCATGAACTTAGTGGGATCTAAGCCTAATAGGCGACAAGGATTTAAAGTTTAAAGACTATTTGAAAGTGTTTGAATTTTTTTATAAAGGAAATGGGTATGAAAATTCTTAAAAAAACATAAAGACGCTGGAAAGTGCTGCAGACTGAACAAACGCCGCGCCGTGAACAGTTAGTTGCCTTGTGAAAACCTTTAGACTTTCTTTTCGTAATAAATATCTCACACCATGGATTGGTAGGTATATGAGTAAAGCAGGTACTCTTTTATTATAGTAAAGATAAATTTAAATAAATACAATAAACACTTCTTCTAGAACACCGTTTAAATTGCAGTTGTTAAAGTAAGCAGTTGTTTAAACTGCTAGCAAAAGGGGACTAGTCCTACACTGCGCCGTCAGTATAAACGAGTAGTTCTGCAAACTGTAAACCTCACACATATTCTATTATCGAATGATAATAAATGTCATATCAATCATGAGGACATCGAGACCTTTCATTCAATATCCCACTATGGGTTTTAATTTAAAAATATCTACTGGTTCTTTTTTGGGACCCTTTTTTATTTTTTTTTACCACAGTGCTCGATCCCAAATTTCACAACTGAAATGAAATATTATTTTTAACGACTGTACAAATGAAAATCTAAAATCGCCCACAGGTTGGGCTGACCATGTGTACAAGTGTAACTTAGCCATGTGTACTAGTGTTTGCCTTAATCTAGTCTAGTCAACCCTTAACCAGCTTTACTTGCTGGCAGTTATTGAAGGGTTCTTCTAGTATCGTAAAAAGACAAGAAACAAAAGAACTTATATCAAGTGATACAATATCAACCATCAGGTGAGGCTGACTATAGTAATAATTGCTTGACTTTGTTGCAGGTAAACATGTGAGGTTGATTTCCATACCAGACTTCTTCTCAACCCTTTCAGTAGTTGTCCTGGATCTGTCAAGCTTGGAGTGTCATAGTCTAGAAGTGGAGGTTTTCAGTGAAGGATGAGATCGAGTTAAGAGCTATTTTACTGAGAATACAAGAAAACAAATGTGCTATTATATATATTTTACTCAACATAAATGGTCTTCAAAATAAAAAGATTATTCATAGTATATTCCTAGTATGAAGAATTGAATAAAACCAAGCTTTATCAAATAAACACGTCAGAATGACCATGTAGTTGAAAGCGTTGTAAAAAATATAGGTATTCAGGAATGAAACGATAAACACTGGCACAAAACCATATGGAAGCATTTTCTGACTCAAATTTGGAATTTAAATGTTTTAAGACTTCTACTTTTTTTAAACTGGTAAATACGTTTTCTTTAGAATTCCGCCATGGATGATATTAATTTTCATTACATCTTAAAATCATTGTGTAAAAATATAAAATGAGAAAAAATTTCTTGCGATTGGTATGTATATTTCTTTTGTTAATTTTTCAGTTTAAAAGTCCATGTGTTGCAAGATTATGTGGGAGATGGTACTCTCTGTTAAAAATCGCATTAGCTCTAGGTAGTTTAATGGTCCTGATACAAAGGTTGTGAGAAGGAATGAATGTGTTACTACTCGTAGTGGGTTTGTACCTTGTTCGAGGGGTTCGACGTTTATACTAATATTATTAATTTATACTAAATCACTTGCATCTCCAAAACAGCTTAATCGATTTTCTTCACAATATATATATATGGATATATATATATATTGTAGAATACCGTTTTTGCTGCATTCTAGATTCTACAAAAAAAATTGCACTTTTTGTCCTAAATTTTGGATTTTCTTATGCCCGTTCCTACCAAGCCGAGTTTCCTCCAAAGCCTCGAATATTAGCGAGTTTAGCGTAATCTTTCTAGTTTGGAAAAGACATTTAATTATTTTATCTAGAAACTATGATGGATCTCGTTTTTTTTTTATTATTGCCTTCTGAATTGTGAACGATCTCATCAATTTGGTGTTTTCCTAGTAGATATATTACCTATCATAAAGAAATTAAATTGGATTGAAAAAAACTACCTAGGTACTAATTTTATTCCTTTTCAGATTATTTAAATTATGAATAGTGAAAAATATAATTTGAATATAATAACAGTACCTACTGTATCTCTAGACGAGTATACAATGCACTTTATTTAAACCAAGATAATCCGTAATACCTTAAATTATGGATAAATGTTTCTCCGGAGAATTTTCTAAATAAATTTAATTACACATGTTTTATGTAACAAGAAATTATTATAGTCAGGCTAAAGAGGTACCATTTAATACACGTACGTCTCCTACGATACAAGATACAAATGCTGCAGAAAAATAAAAGTGGCATGGTCTGGAAATACCTAACACCTTTGGTTGTCTCGTACATAACTACATATTCCAAGCTGAATTAATTTTTGAAATAAATAATAAACTAATATTAACATTGTTTAAACTAACATTTAAAAAATCTTCAGGTTTCAGGGGGATTGCTTCCCGCATGTGCCTGCTGGAATACAATATATGCTGAAAAAAATATTGTTGAGAAAAAAGTTGTGTGAAGGTCCTCTGTGTTATTTTTAGAAAATATACAAAAATAATAATAGTAATACTCTTTAGTGGAAGGTAATCACGAGGCCAGGTTATTGCTTGAATCATTTTCTACCACCTAACTCTCAAAGTCTTATACTTATTTTTTGGTCACATACTCAAATGAATTAGGGAAAGTTCATGCACAGGGTGGAATTCAAACCAACGAATCTCTACGATACCTGTATAATCAGCCGAATAGCGCACATTAACCTTAAAAATGTTACAATTCCAGGTATCAAATCAGCGTTTATAGGTAAAAAACGGCTCACAAAATATATGAAACGGTATATTTTTTTTGTTGCAAATTCTGGGAATCGAACATTACGATATCGTAAAGACATGAACCACCTAAACCGTTAATCTCATTATAATAATGACAGCCCTACCCGCGCAGCATTATTATGATCACCTATAGGAAGAAGAATTTTTTTAGTACACATACTCGTACATACATATGTGTCCTGAAAAATGATTGCCTGTCGGACGGTCGAACCAATGCTGGTAGATATTGCTATTAGCATATACAAATATGTTGTACATACGAAAAATCAGCAGAGTATGGAAATCTAAACTTCACCTAGATAGTTATGTATATTACTCCGACGTTTATCAGCTTATACTTATTTATATTGTCCGGCGAGGACTAACAAGTACCACTATTTCAGCAGTAAATCCAGGACAAACAAATATGTGTTAAAATTCTGAATAGGAGGATAACATTATTGTAATGTCCTGTCTGGGTTTCATTTGGAATTAGAAACCCGTGACCTTTCGAGAGTCAGGAAATCCGCGAATGTGCTTTAAAACTTTCGAGTTTCATGGTAGGACGCAAAAATCAGGGTTTGCTAACCCTGCGTTTGGTGGAGACGCGTGTTAAACACCGGAGCTAAATCATATTTTTACAAATGCACTGATTTAAACACTAATAATACGCATATAGATACAACATTTCATTAAAATCGGGCGTACCGCTCACGAGATAGAAGCGTATAAGTAAAAAGTTAGTGGTCAGGCGCATGGTCTCTATGACTAAGAACCACCTGTGCGAAGTTCATGAATTTTAAATGGGACCATCTACAGTATGCTACATGTGTAGAAAATTTCGTTAAAATCCGTTCAGCAGTTTCTGAGATTTGCGCGTTACAAAGAATGTATTTAACAGACCGACAGACACAAAACCAAAGTTCCTCAGGAGGTTATGAAACGTCAAAAAAAGAAAAAAGAAATCGGAGCAAAAAAATATTATTATTTCTTTACAAAAACGAACTCAATTAATTCAATACTTCCTATTTCTAATATTAGAAAATTGAGAAAAAATAAAATGATTGTTTTTTCTTTAATTAACTTAGCACGGCTTCCATTGAATCCAAAAATCTGTAGTAGGTAGGTACTTACATAGATTTAAAATAATAGATTAACAACTCCCTATGTTCCCTGTGTAATCACAGCTGAAGCCAAGGCTCACAGCGTTGCCGTGAGCCCGTAAAGGCAAAAAAAACCGAATTCCCTATGCTCGCAATGTAATTTTAGCGATTTTCGTCTTTGATTACTGATCAAACCATACAATTTCATGAAAACTTCTCGAAACAAATTCGGTTATATGGTCTTTTCTACGCCTTTTTCAGTATTTTTTTCGTCGTTAAATATTTTCATTGTCGAAATATTGCCAAATGTCTAGGCCTCTCATTTTCGATATTTTTTCGCGGGAAAATTTAAATAATAGCAATTGAAACTGATCGTTTCAATTGCTATTGCTATTATTTAAATTAAAACATATCACTATCAGCTCTCGTTATTAGTCCACGATATTTTTACGAAGTATTTAGTCTATTATTATACTACCTGAGACCTTTACAATGGAAAAAGACGTTCATACCACTCCAGAGGGTGCTTAAAATCCTCTAACAAGATAGCTTCTGGATATTATTATGCTTATAAATCGTTTTATGACTATTTGATATACCAAACTATGATTAAAATAAATTGAGAGGTAAATTAAGTTCAATTTATTGTGTTCCCTTGGGAATAAACAAAAATACTTGTGGTAGTGTATTTCAGAACTCTTAATATATCGGTTGGTACAGACATAAGCGCAGCAAAAGTTTACCATCTTGAAGATTAGAAAGTGGAGATTTAAAAAAATAAACTCGCGTAAAATTATAGAGAGAAAAGAAAATTAATAAATTCGGAAACTACAAAAGGGTCGGGTTTTTCCATAAGACCCAATGTAAAATTTCCAATGTTTTGCCTTTATAGCGCCCAAAATGCTCACCAGAGTGCTCTCAATCTCTCTCTCAAAATCGACTTCACTTTTGTGTCAACTGTACGATATCTATTATTCTAAATCTATGGGTACTTATCTATTTTACGGAATTTCATGTCCGTGAAGTTTAATCGAGACTTTCGCTGTTGCCAAATTTGCCATTCTGGTTTTTCAAAACAAAAGCGTTGACAATGTGCCTTGTGAGGTTAGGTTTTAAATTCAAAATAAGAGCTGTGAGTAGAGTGTGAAATTACTGAATTTCGAATTAAATTATTAAACAAATCAAGGAGGCTGGGTGAGGTTAATGCGCTGACTTGCTGCAAGTGAAGGGTAAAACGTAAAGCCCCAGTTAATAATATAGTAAGAAAAAAAATTACTTTAAGCTAGAGAAAGCTCTAGGCAATGAATTTTATATCTCAATCCAACAGATAAGCTGAATTTTACTTTTCAAAGTGTAATATTGACTTAAACCCGATTTTATTTGACCTTATCCTTGTGTGATACCAGAATTACCTAATTTTATGGATTGAAAAACTTACAAAAGAGACTTGGTTACATATACCTACCACTGACTGAACTAGGTAAACTAAACATCAAGATGAAATCTAATGACAAAGTATTTCAAATAGCTGAGGAGATAGCCTTTGTCAAGGTATTGGCTTCAAATGACTTGAGCATGAGGAATAGAGCTGTAAAAAAATTACACAGGTGGATTGCAGCTAAATCCCGGAATCCCAACACAGGTCAGTATGTAAAATAAAATTTTGATTTTGGGTTGTATTCCAAACCAACCACTATGATGGGTCTATTGTTTAAAAGTTGGATTATATTTTTTACTAGCTGGTAGAAAGCTAATATCTGGGGAACCAGAGAATTGAGCAATAATCCAAGGAAGATTGAACAAGTAATCAATAGAGGAGGGTCCTCAGAGTTGCAGGATTTTTGAACTCCTTGGAATTCTTAAAGAGAAATCCCAGTTTCTAAATGCTCTACCACTCACCCGCTTATAATGATTGTTAAACTTCAAATCATGATTCATGATGACACCTAGATCTTTAACTTGTTACATTTTTTTAAAGGTAAGTGTACTCCGGAACCGCTTTTGCATTGTTATTGATTTGCATTACTTCAGGGCACTTTACCTTTTACATTAAATACCTTTATTAGTTATAGATTCTAAAAGAGATTCTAAAACATTACCCACCAAATGATTCACTCCCTCTCAATGTGGCAAAAACTTATTTCTTAATTTTTAAAATTTTATGCTATTTTTCAGCTTTCACTGATGATGATTTCATCAGAATATGGGAAGGACTATTTTTTTCAATGTGGATGTCTGATAAACCACTTGTTCAGGTAAGAACTAGTAGAAATGATCAATTTTTTTAATTGGTGAGTTTGACAACCTCCTAATAATACAATCAAAATTTCAATCAAAAAAAGTACCATAAAAAAGATATGAAAAAATGATAGTGGAACGCTATAATTTTTATAGAAAGGTCTATTAAAAAATGGTTTTTGATTCCGTAAAAAATAGGGCTTTTTTGCCCTACAGAGAGCAATGAGTTAATCATCTAACACAAAATAGTCACCATGCCATGCAAATTAAAATACCCTTTCCAGTGTCATCAATAACTTTAATCATACCAGATTGCTAATCTCAGCTATTGAAGAAATACTCATCAATATTTGTGACAATTATGGGAGAAGATTTCTCACAGTTTTTTTTGGCTCACCTGTAAAGTTGAGATTTTTCACATATTGAGGCTCTCAATCTCAAACCCATAGATTTACTATGTTCCATCTCATTAAAGGTTTTATCAGCTCATTTTGGAAAAAAGTATGACCATTCAAAATATTTCAATACTTTCCATGCATGCCTTACAGGCAATAGAAAGTTAAAAGTAAGCCAGCGTCGATGGCATGTTGAATACACCGGTTCCCTTCAGAACACCGAAGTTAAGCGACATCCAGCGAGGTTAAGACTTGGATGGGTGACCATTCAAATTCTAATTCTCGTGACGCTGGCTTTTCCCGGCCCCACTCAGGCTGGGTGAGGTCAATGTGAGTAGCAGGTTTGTGAGTTTCCTGCGAATGGAGGGTAAAACCCCCGTCGTGATATGACCATGGCAGTTGAAAGCGACGTTAAACCCCACTTCAAAAAAAAAAAAAAAAAAAAGTTAAAAGTAGTAATTAAATTTAAATAATATAGTATAGGTATACCATTATTTATTAGCATACTGGCTATTATTTATAGAGGTAGACTTGTGCTAAAAATCTTAAAGATAACTATCAGATACTTTTTACAATAATGTAGAAATTTTATCAGGAGATCTCTCATGTTCTTGCTGGAATTAATTGTTTTTTTAGTTTAGCTGTATTTTTCTTCCTCAAATTTAATCTAGTGTAGTGGCTTTAAACAACTTGATATCTATGTTGAATTAATTGTAATAATTACTTTATTAAGAAATGCACATTAATTGTAACTCTTTTCAGGAAGAATGTGCTGAAACTATTAGTAATCTTGTTCATGCATTTAGTTCAGAAGATTCTGCTCTTTCATTCATCAGAAGTTTCTATCATATGATGTGTATTAAATGGAGCTCTATTGATGTTTTTAGATTGGACAAATTTGCAATGGTAAGTTCACGTTGGGAGTCTGTGTTATAAACAAAAGGTGTCTCTGATCTACTAACTCCGATATAGTAGTCTCGGAGATTGATACGAGAGAGTAAAAACAGCGTGCTCGGAAACATCTTTCTCTGGGAGTACTGCGGGAATGGATTGAAACTCTCCCGGAGAATGTTTAACCAACTTACTCGGAACCTATCCCGGATCTATTCCCGAGCTAATTCGGGACAAGATCCAAACTCGTCCCGAGTACATGTTCTCGGAACCGTCTCGGAACGAGATCCAGTACCCTGTGGCAACACCGGAAATTGAAAGTAAAATTTGCAAAACATTTTCTGAATCGAGTGAATTCTGCAATTTGAATAAATTAATTAGTTTTCCTGAGATAATTAGTAAAACTCAAATACATAAGAGGTAAAGATATTTTATACAGTATTTTGAGAAACTACCGTCAATATTATGTGTAATCTCATTCCTAAGATAACTTCATAAGTAATTTCGCATCAGTGACTTCTGCTCATCCAAATAAGTGATTTAATAAAACGTGTTTTAAGTAATTTGAGTAATGGTCAATATGTCTGCATACATAATATCTTTTTAAACACCTAGCATTTAAAATAATTATCACCAACATAAAGGCTAGAATAGCCGTCTTCAGTTAAAGAACGTGAAGAACTTGGTGCTCAATCAATAGATACTACTACTAAAATAATTATGATCTATGGAGGAAATCCACATGATATTTTCCACCTGTTTACATGTATTGTGCATCCAATCCAACATAGCTTCAACCTGAAGATACCTATTCAAGCTGCCTCCCTCCTCAAACATATTGAACCTGACATGGGATAAGTGAAAGTGACTACAAATTGATGATTTACACAAAATAATTATATCTAACAATTTCAGATAAAAGTCCAACAAGTTGACTCTTCTAAAGTTCCTACATCATAGTTTTAGGGTGTAACTAAAAAGAAATTTTTCTCTACTTTAAAAAGTTTACTGTTCTAAAGTGTACCAATTTCCATGCATTAATCATAAGTGAGTTTTACACTCCAATTAGTGGGGTAAGCAATATCTAAACAATATCTTACATTTTACATTGTTTTATAGTCAAACCAGGATATGTATGTGGAAATGCTGGAGATTAACCTGTTCCAGATATTCCACTTAATCAGAATCACACTCTTAACAGGTGTCTGACTGGGGGATTTTAAACAGGGAAAAGACCAGTGTTTTGCTAGACAACTATGAACAGAGAACTGACTAGCTAAAGGCTTTATAATAGGTTCACATTATTGAAGATTTGACTATACTGTTCCATAATCAATAGATCCTGTGTTCAATTCACAGTTTTTTTTTCTTTCAAACAGCAATTCTGTTCCCTTTAAAAATGAGGCATTCCTAGCCCTTATCAGGCTAAGTGAGGTTAATGTGGGTAGCTGGGACTATTCCCAGTAAATTCAGTATACAACCCCCATTTTTATTTTAAATAAATAAATCTGTTCTCCGAAAATGTGAGGCTGGTATATCTAGCCCTACCCAGGCTGAGTGAGGTGAATGTGGGTATCTGGTACTGTTCCCATTAAATTCAGAATGAAATTCCCATCCTCACTATCTCAAATCAGGACAGGGGTTTTTCATGAACCAGCTATAACATAAAAAAAAAATATTGTAAGTTTAGAAGAAGTATTAAGTGTTGCAAATTTAGACAGTTTTTTTTACTTGTAATAAGTACATTTTTTACTATAATGTGTTCATTAATTTTAATTTTTAAAACAGTAGCTTGTATTATTCAAGATTTGACTACTCCCCGTAATCTAAAGATTTTGGTTCATTTTTGTTGTTGTGAAACAGATAATTCTCCTTCTTTAGAAAATATGAGGCTGACATGTGTATACACAGCCTTTATCAGGCTGGGTGAGGTTAATGTGGCTACCTGGTACTATTCCCAGTAAATTCAGAATAAAATGGCCCAACCCAGGCTCGGTGAGCTTAATGTGGGTAACAGGTTTGTGAGTTTCCTGCAAATGAGGGTAAAACCTCGGTCATGATATGACTATGCAATTGAGGTTAAACCCACTTTAATCAAACAAAAAAAAAATCTGGAAGACTGTTCTTTTTTTTATGAATGCCATATTATAGTCAAAATTCTCTCTGGGTTCTATTTCCTAATTTCATCTTTAATAATCTCAACTTCTGTTCTGGTAGTCTTTGTCTTCGGGCAGCCTGCTGCTGGGCAGGAAGATGGCATTTCAGCACATCTCTCTCTTAATTACCTATATGTATAATAGATTTAGATTAATTAAGTCCACTTGGCTTAATTTATCTGCTGATTCTATGTATTATATTCTGTTTGTTTCATGTTTTTGTTTGTTACATATTTTTGCTTTTAATTCTTTTACCATGAAAATGGAAAAATATAAAACTGAAAAACTGAAAAACACAAATTGTCTTCTTATTTATTAATGTTAGCATTTCATCAACAGCTTTTCATCATTGTAGAACCAAATTGCCTTGAAATAGTATATTTTTCATCAAATCCAAATTAATTTTAAAAATTTCCTGTGAAATCACAATTTTCAATTTTTTCCGGGCAATGGCGGTGGTATGAAATTCAATATGGAGCCCCTTAATTATTAAGTAGGTATTTAATTTCCAAAACCTTGTAAAAATAAGCTTAATAAAATGCTCAGGGGGAGAAAATAGTAAAAGCTTATAAAAGTGTTTCTAAAATGTTAAGCCTTGTCAAAATAAGCTTTATAAAATGTTTGAATCTTGTCAAAATAAGTGTTTTTAAAATCTTTTTAAACACTTTCTGTGCCGTCTGGGTAGTCTGCTGTGACTAAAGATAGAGATACTTTTAAGATGTGAACTTATGTGATACTTTTATTTTCATGTCAATTTTTTTTCTAATGTTTCTAAATTGATTGCATAAATATATTGATACCTTAGATTCCTTGGGTCAAATAAGCATGGATTATCTCTATCAACTAGGGGTCAGAAATGGACCCTAACTGAGTTAGAACTGACTTAAACTCGAAAAATTAATATTAAAAATTGAATTCGTATCCAATGTCCTATACATATGTCCTAACTAAAGGGCGGGGTTATTGGTTATTGCCTATGGCAATCTCTTTATTCCAATTGTTTCTAGTCTCTTATTGGGATTTTTCATTCTTTAAGGTGTATTCTTCTTCTTTTTTTTGTTTTGTTCTTAATTATTTTATTTTAAATTTCACAATAAAAAAATGTTCTATTATAAAAATGTGTCGTATTATTTTTAGGTGGTTTTACAGCTAAAATTCCCAGGGTATTTAAAACGGTCTGTGGTCTAGAAGAGACAGTCCCCGAGAATGTTCTCGGAGACGGTTCCGAGAAGGCTCGGAGACAGTCCCCGAGAATGTTCTCGGAGACGGTTCCGAGAAGGCTCGGAGACGGTCCCCGAGAATGATCTCGGAGACAGTTCCCGAGACCGATCTTGGAGCCAGTTCCCGAGACCGATCTTGGAGCAATCTCGAGCATCAGCAATCGACGCTACGGTGCGGACGTAGACTGTCCCGCAGCAGTCTCCGAACGGTCTCCTAGGTGTCTCCGATATCATTTTTTGGGATCCGAGACAGGACGATACAATCTCGTTCCTAGATCTCGGAGATGGTTCCGAGACTGTTTTTTGTTTAAGGGGAATATGCTGCATTGATCATTTCTACATAAAAAAATATTTTTTCATATATTATTTTAGTTCCTTCTAGTAGTTTTTTTTTTTACAAATAAAACTATTTGACCATGCAATATTTCCATCCTATACCTAAAGTCAATTAGAAGATATTCAGCCTTTGCCAGGCTTATGGTGGTCTCTGTATACAATATCTTGTATTATTTTGTTTGTCTTTGATTCTGCCACTGGTCACTGCTTCACATCAAAGCAGCTACTCATTTTTCCTCACGAGGTAAGTGAAATCCGAAAATCCAAGTACAGAGCAAAAAATTTCCTGCCCTGCTTTGGATCAAACCCAGATGATGAGCAATGCCTAGTGGGCTAACTCACTTGCCCACGGTGACTACTTCAAATTTAATTTAATCTAGTAAAAACGAATTTATTATTTGGTAAAAAAAGAATGATGCATATCTATTTCTCTCTAGACTGCTCAGTAGGTATCTAGGTAATGTAATTACAGAATGTTTTTCATTCATCAAAATTTCCTTTCATCTTCACTGCTTTGAATAATTGGGTTGTGTTTGACTCAACAAATTGTTGATCAACATGTATATATTGTTTCCATTTTTTTCATTGTTAAATTAATTATTTCTATGTACATAATGTCCATTTATACCTAATAAAGCATTGTATAATAATAATAACATGTTGATTGACACATCCACACTGCAAGAAACATTGTTGATCAACACACTCAACATTGGTGGAGACAGGGCTTAATGTCAACAGATTTGACTTCATTAGTTTGTCTCCATGTAGTGTAAACAGTAGTGTAAAACTTCAGTAGTGTAAATTTCATCTTAGAATATAGGTATGGAGGGAAAAAAGTTGATCTACATGTTAACTATAACCTATTTATTTCATTTCAGCTTGTGAGGAGATTCACGAGGCAGAGTTTAGTTCTGTGCAAGAAGAATGGTTGGAACAAAAAGTTATCAGAAGAGTTCTCCATGTTCATAAATAAGCCCACCCTTCCTCAGGGTCTCTTCTTTCATTTTTGTGACATCATTATAGAGGAAATCTGCAAGGTAAAGTGTACTCTATAATATTCCAAAAGAACAGTTCCTTTTGAACATGCCATTTTACATGAAAATTATGAAATCTATATATACAAGGTTTGGCTATTAAGTTCGTAGACGCGAGCCGCTACGCAAAAGCTGTCCATGCTAGGAAGATATGATAAACATATTTAGACAGCTTCAAGTCTTGTGTTTTCATTGATAGCTGTCACATGTCTGTACTGTAATTAGTTCTGTTGTGACAGCCCGACGCGCAAGACACCTTTTTTAATTTTGCCGGAATTATGATTGATACAAACGTTGAGCATCGAGTGATTTTTGAATTTTACGTAAAACATGCTGGTGAAACATTTTCTTTGTTAAAGACAGTGTACCAGGAGTCATGTTTGAAAAGATCAACGCTTTATAAGTGGTTTTAAACGGTTTCAAGATGGTCAGGAAGATGTTGAGGACGATCCACGTCCTGGTCGCCCCCAAAGCTCAAAAACTGACGAAAACATTGAAAAAATTGATGTTATGATTCGTTCTGACCGTAGATTAACTCTGAGACTAATGGCTGATACACTTAAAATTAATAAAGAATGTGTGAGACAAATTTTGTACGAAAATTTCAACATGACAAAAGTTTGCGTAAAAATGGTGCCATGCGCCAGCCCACAGTGCCTTCTCCATGAAGACGTTCCTGGCCAAGTACAACACCCCAGTGTTGGAACACCCTCCTTACTTACCCGACCTGGCCTCGTGCGACTTTTACTTATTACCAAAAATCAAATCTGCCCTGAAAGGTACCAGATTTGACAGCGTAGATGCCGTTAAGAAAAATCCGGCAGAAGTCTTGGAAGGCCTCACACAAAATGACCTCCATCACTTTGTCGATCAATGGAAAATTTTCTTAGAACGTTGTAGGGATAGAGGAGGGTAGTACATTGAAGGGGATAACTACTAAAGTTGGGTAAGTTTAACACACATCGTTTTATGGGAAGAGTCTACGAATTTAATAGCCAAACCTCGTATAAATGCAAAAGTTAACACTCAGTCACTCACTCAGTCACTCACTCAGTCACTCATCTCAATTTCTCAGCACTGGTACGTCCTAGGAGGCTGAAATTTGGCATGTAGGTCACTTTTAGGTCTAAGATGCGCACTAAGAAAGGATTTTGAAATATTCCCATTTACACGGAAAAACGCGCTTTTTCATATTTTCACCTTTTCATCACTGTTTCTCCGTACCGGTAAATTTCTGGAAGCTGAAAATTAAAATATAGATTGACTATATATTGTAGATGTGCAATTAGAAAGGATTTTACTATATTCCAACTAGGGCGCCAGCCGCGGGGAAAAGGGCGAGTCCTAAAAATTGGATGGGCGACACATTTTTTTTATACGTTTTTCGACCCTAATGACATTTTTTCTCGAAATTTGTCGCGACGACCTATCAACTCAAAGCGAGAAAGTTTTAGGCAAGGGTTTAAGCTTTCAATTGACATATCAATCGTGAATTTCTGATGAGCCGTTCTTGAACAACGTCAGGTAAGGTAAAAAAATGGATAGGTAACACATAAAATATTCACGTTTTTTTACCTAAATGACATTTTTTCTCCAAATTTGTAGTGACAACATATCAACTGAGAGTGAGAAAGTTTTAGGCAAGGGTCTGAACTTTCATTTGACACATCGATCACAAAATTCTGATGAGCTGGTCTTAAGCTACGCCGGGTAAGGACAAAATATTCAAGTTTTTCGACACATATTCTGTGTGTGTGTAGTGTGGTGTGTGTATGTGTATGTCTGTGTATGTGTGTGTGTGGTGTGTGTGTGTGTGGTGTGTGTGTGCGGTGTGGTGTGTGTGTGTGGTGTGTGTGTGTGTGTGGTGTGTGTGTGTGGTGTGTGTGTGTGGTGTATGTGATGTGTGTGGTGTATGTGATGTGTATGGTGTGTGTGATGTGTGTTTGATGTGTGTGTGTGGTGTGTGTGTGTGGTGTGGTGTGTGTGTGTGTGGTGTATGTGTGTGTGTGATGTGTGTGTGTTGTGATGTGTGTGTATGTGGTGTGGTGTGGTGTGTGTGGTGTGTGTGTTGGTGTCTGTGTGTATGGTGTCTGTGTGTGTCTGATGGGCTGGCGAAGCTGCGGGTGTAAACCCGCTAGTAAAAGAATAATTAGATTAAAATAAAAATAAATCAGCTTTTAACCTTCATACCAAGTAGAAGTACATACTTTTTGACCTCACCACAGATGTTATATTTAAGAATAGTTAAAAAATATTTTAACTAAAGAAAATATGAGAGTTATTAAGATACCTTTTTAAGTGCACTTAGGTTTCTCTTCATTTTCATTTTTTGTCTTGTAAATTGAACAGGTGGCTGGGGATGATCTGAATGATGACATACTTATCATGTTTATGCGACCTTTCTTCAAGAAGCTTGCAGAAACTAAGTACCGACCCATGGCAGCATACATGAAGGAAAGTGTGATAAAACACCTGATTGACCTCACAGACATAGCAGATGAGTACCGGGAGAAATTCAAAATCTGGCAACAAGTAAGATGTTAATATTTTTTTTTTATATTTAAAAACAAAAGAAAAAAAAAATAATACCAAGGAAAATATGTTTTCATATAGCAGTTGTTACCCTATATCTAAAGAACTAGTTCTAAGGTTTACTTTTCTGCTGAACTTTATTTATCCATGTCTAAAATTTTTTTACCAAGGTAAAAATATTCTCAGGTAGAAGTTGTTGCCCTGCCCTATATCTGAAGAACCAGTTATGAGATTTACTTTTCAGCCTAATGATTGGATATTTGATAAATATCCAAGAATCTTGAAATTTTGCACAAGTTTGGCTCATGGAATTCTTCTAGGCTAGGTTATCTTTCTAGGTTTAAGCAACCCTAGAAAGTGCAACCCTACAAAAAGTATTTACTTTTTTCGAACTAAATGACATTTTTTCTTGAAATTTTAAGTGACAACCTATCAACTCAGAGCAAGAAAGTTTTAGACAAGGGTTTAAGCTTCCATTTGATTCTAAAGATATTTGCATGAATCATTAAGTAAACGTGTGAGATGATTATTGTTCAAATTGTTGGTGCAATTTTTCAGGTTCTGAACTTAAAAGAAAAAAATATAATTATACAAAATAAACATGTATTGTGACTAAATTTCTTTTCAGTCTGGATTTAAGGGAGGTCGTATTGACGTGATAGAGAAGATAGATGGTCCTGTTGACTCTGAAGACGAGGAAGATAGTAATCTCCTAGTAGAACAAGAAATGGATTCAACCCTGGACCCTAGGCCAGGATGCGTGGATGTCATGCTTCCCGTGATTAAAATAGACCCAGAGCGATACATCAAGGTGCTGCAAGAGATCAAAGCAGAAATCAATCGCAAGTCGGATAACCTGTCAAAATTGTTTACCAAGTAAGTTGAGACAAAAATGTAAACAGAAAATAAAGTGACACACTGGCTAGGAAACATAAAAGTGAGTAGTCTGGTAGTTGGACAGAAAAATGAATATACAAGACTGGGGAAATAATCTTTATAAGAAGGGCTGTCTTCTACGAAAGCTCTTTGTCACTGTAACCTTCTTTTGCTCTTTTGGGAGAGTAAGTTATGAACATTTTCGCCTACCTGTGATTAGGACTCATTCTGATAGTTGTTCAGAAATACTCCCACTTTCACAGACTTCAGGGCCTTTACAAAGCTTTAAGAAGCAGTTGTGGTTTCAGATGTCACCTATGTACTCTCCGCTGCACAAGAATGTATAGTTGAGGATTTTGGCATCTTCTGCTATGTTAGCTTCTCATCCTGATGCTCTGAAGTGGTTTCTTTTGAACGAGGCTTCTTTTTGGTCCTTTCTTTACTGGGAATAAGTGGCTCTACGGCTTTTGCTCAGCCTTTTCCTAGCATCTCGTGGGAGTTTTATGAAGATCTCTTTGTTTTGAAGCATTTCAACACCTTCTGAGACATGTTCCTGTTATTTGCCTTTTACAACAGGTTGAACACCTGTGGTCTTATTATTAGCCGAGTGCCACACAGAACCTGGTTTTAGTTACATTATTTCTATCTTTTTTTTACAATCTCAGGTTCAGTTCACTAAAGAGAGGCGATTATCCTTATGGACTGAAGAAGGTGAAGAGGGGTCCGAACTTGAAAGAAGACATTGATGTTGCCGTAGAGAAAATGGTTAATGACCAGTTGCTTGACGAGAGTGGCAGTGAAGAAAATGAAGAAGAATGCGAAGGAGGGAAGAAGAGGAAACAAAATAGAAAAGCGCTGAAGAGGAAAATCAATGAGCAGAAGGAATCTGTGGATCTTGATGATCTAGGTGATATACCACTCTAATAAAGCGATCTATTTTTTAGATAGGTTTTTTACTTACTTTGTTGTATTTATTTATTTTTTCTTTCAGTTAGAGATTAGAAATTTTAGTTAAAAAGAAATGTTGGTGTCAGTGATTTTTATCAGCAATGTTTTATAACTTCTTGAGGACACTTCCTGACTCCCACATTTTCAGTTTCGATCAATAATCAAAATAAACCCTTCAGTAAGGTTTTTTTTATTTTTATACTTAGAAAAAGCCAATTTAAAATAATAAAATTCTGAAACCGAATTAATTCTCCTCTAAAAAACACGTGCTAGTTTACAAATGGTCAAGTAGCTTTGGCTCACTTTAGTAATCAGACCATGCTCCAAACAAAATCGTTTTAAATTGTCACAGTTTAAGGGAACCAACCATGGGGAGAAAGATTAAAATAGGCAGCCATTTGGTATTCGGGACGCTAAACGTGAAGTAAATAACTATTACTTATCTTGTTCCAGGTGACATAGTCGCAGGAAGACGGGGTCATTGGAGCATAACCAAGAGTGCTACTGACAAGAAATCCCAGACAGTGCCATCGAAAAAGAGAAATGTCGATCAGGATGAGTGGAATATTGTTAGTGTAAACAAGAAAGAGTCCCAGAAAAAGTAAGTTGTAAACTTCTATCGTAACTAGACTAGCTGTACATCAAAAAGGAGATTGATGGTATTGGAAAAAATAAGGTGGAATTCTGGATTTGTTCAGAGAATTTTGAAAAATGACCTTTTTGGCGAAGCATGTCTTGGTAAATTGAACCGGTAAAATCGTAAGAAATTCAAGCTTTTTCCTGATTTCATTAGAGCTTCTTGATAAATGTATAAGGTGATAGATTTGTAATCTGAATTATTAGGAAGCATAATACAGTGGAATTATTACACACTAATTTGATATACCAAACTATTTGGTATAGCCTACATTACAACATCAACATTATTTTTTCCTGACAGAAAGAACTTCACCACAGACACCGTGCAGACTTGGAATGTTGAGTCAGCATCCAGTGATTGTTCTGCTAGGAGTGCCAAACAGAATCTCAACCTGCTGAAGGATTCTGGTGAATGCTGGTGGAGAGTATCCACTGTAGGTGATGATCAAACCGAGGTGGGGGATCCAAGTGAATTGCTTCTTCGCTTTTCAATTAATTTATTTCATTATGCAGTGTCCCACGACATGATGCAAATATTTAAAATGTTCAGCGCCCAATGGACTATCATTTCAACCACTCTATAAGATTAAGTTGCAGTGGGACATTTTGCTTTGTTGCCACCGATCCTACCAAACTCCGGGTTAGCAAACCTGACTCGAGTCCTTGACGGAGAGTTTGAGATCTTTGCGTCCTACCACTAAACTCGAGAGTTATGAAGCTTATTCTCCATCGCGCGTTTCCTGACTCAATCGCGATAAAATGTACTTCTGTGCTAGCTTCACTCTCATAAATATTTTGTTTAAATTTAAATTTTCGGTTTCGAAGCTGAACACGTGGGTTCGATTCTTGGGGATTTTTTTGTTGCACTAGTTTTCTTTCTTTATAAATTACTTTACGATAAGAAATAGAATGCTTTTAGTTCCTATGCCTTGTTTTTAGTATTCTCAGTAGCTCAGTGGTCAACGCGTTTGTATGTTAATCCAAAGGTCGCGAGTTCGAAACCCAGCCGGGACATGACAATGTTATCCTCCAATTCAGAATTTCAACCACATATTAATATGTTTTGGGTTTACTGCTGAAATAATGGTACTTGTTAGTCCTAGTTGGACAGTATAAATAAGGTGATTTTTTTACTATCGTTTCTATAATTTTGGAAGTAGATTTTTTGATAAACGTCGGAGTAATATTATTACATTATTACAAGCTAGATATCTATCTAGGTGCAGGTTAGATTCCCATACTCTGCAGGGTTTAGTTCCAATTCAATTTTTCTTTCTTCTGAGATAAAAATTTCAAGTCATGGAGAACTATTGAAGGATCTCCTTTGAAAGGAAATATGCATGATTATCCATACTTACCTACTGACTATGATTTCTTAAAAAATGTGCATCGATCCAAGTGGGAAAAACAGGGCTTTGAGCGTAACTCTTTAACGAAGGCAAAGTTCCCCACTGCAACTATAGCTTATATGATAGTATATGGGACGCTGAACCTACCCTTAAAATTTGTCCATCTAATCGTGGGACACCCTGTATAGATACAAAAACTCTTAAGTGACTCGTTCTATAAAGCAGTGGTTCAAATCTCAAGTAGGTACAACATCAAGTACAATCTCAAGTACAACAAAAGGTGAGGCTTATGTTTTGTCAATGAGAGTAATGTTTTGAGAGTTTTACAGCATGGCCTGTCTTGTGGATTTAGCCCATAATCGTGTTTTAAAGTGCTGTAATGCAGTACCAATTCAGTTTACTGAAGTTATTACTGTGAAGGTAATGGGAAAAATAATCATCACTCCGTAATAAAAGGGAGAAAAATTAATTGTGAATGCAAGAGAGTAGCTCCTCGAGTCATTGTATTTTTTTAATTTTGACTATTACCATGCTATGCTATCATATTATTTATCAATACTATCATGTGATCTGATTTGTTTGTCTTACAGAATGACTCAGATTCCCAGAACACTTCACCTACAAAACAAAACAGTACCAAGGCAAAGAAAGCTAAGGCCTCTGCTGCTCCCACCAATGGTTCCTCAGAGCACGATAAAGATGCTGGTAGTGTCCTGTACAATGGAGAACCCATAGCGTCTGTTTGCACGGTTCCTAGCAAACTGAAACATCTGAGTACTTCCCAGCATACGGTTGCATATCCGAGCATGAAACAGAAAGGAGACATTCAACTTGAGGACGAGGAGACTCAAGTGAAAACTACGCCGCTGAAAGCACAGAATGTAAGTTTAGTCTAAGGCATTTTTTTTGTGTTTATTGTTGGCAGAATTATTTGTTTTTAAAAATCAATCGGTCACTTGAAATTTGAAGAAAAAAAAATAAAAAATAAAAAAAATAGAATGAATTATTCTACAGGGTGTCCCGCATACAGATGCATATATTTTGAAGGTAGGTTCAGCCCACTCCGGGCGTATCTCATTCGTTCCTTCACGCGTCTGAAAGAACTTATAATTTATTGAAACAACATAGCAAAGGGTATTTTTCTAACTAGTAATACGCAGAATTGCAATTGTATATAAGTACTCTAAATTCACAAAAGGGAAAAATCGAATTTTCGAAGAAAAAAAAATTGAATTCATGATTAAATATCTCCCTGGTCTTTCAATATTTTTTGATGCAACCAACTGCATTTGAAGGAAAATATGCATGACTATCCATACATGAAGTCAAAACTTAACTACTGTCTATCATTTCTTTAAAAACGTTCATCGATCCAAGTGACCTCTAGACCTGTGGAAAAACAGAGATTTGGCCATAACTCTTTATCGAAGACAAATGCCCCGCTGCAAGTTTTGCTTATATGATAGTCCACGGTGGACTGAACCTACCCTCAAAATGTATGCTTCTGTATCCAGGACACCCTGTATAGTATATATACCAGAAATATGCATTTCCGCCATCAAAACAACAAAAAATGAACACGAAAGATCTTAAAAAGCCTCTTTATTCCAATATGTAAAGTTGCCATATTGGATAAAGAGGATAGTAATAATAGTACCTAATACTCTTTAGTGAAAGATAATCAAGGTTTATGCTCAAAATATTTTCTACCACCTAACACTCAGAGTCTCATTATTATGTGGTCACAAACTCAAATTAATGAGGGAAAATTCATGCACTGGGTGGGATTTGAACCAACGGATTCCTACGCTACCTGGATCACCAGACTTGTGCTTTAAGACTACCACTGCGCTTACATTGTGACAGCAGCTTTGTCGCGTCATATTTACCTAGTTGGATTTTTCCAATTTGCTGGAAACATCTTAAATATTGTTGAATACAAGTCTCTATCTTAAACAATTTTTAAGTTATTTAAAAAACAAAGGTGTCCGGTTCATTCTGAACACCCGGTATATTCTATTGTAGTTAATTAAAACAAATGAATTTATATCATTATAGGCACGTTTAAGTGAACTGAAAACTCCTGGAACTGGGAAACGTCGCCTCTCCATTAGGTTGGACATGAATACATCCCAAGGTAAGATAATTAATTAGATTGATGTAAAATACTTGTAGTCTTATTGTAAAGTCTGGATCCTTCTGATGAGACTTGAGATCATCGTGGCAATTTAATCTTCCATTTGCCGAAAATATCTACAGCTCTGTCAAAATATCTACTTCTTTTTTTACTCTGTCTTATACCGCTCAAGGAGGGTCGACGTTGTTCAACCTCATAGTTGAGGTTGGTTGGTTTTGGCACCTTTTTTTACGGCTGGATGACCTTTCTAACGCCAACGATTCTATTTGATTTAACGTCCTGGGTTAGGACCGGATTTTACCCTCCATTCGCTGGGAACCCAGGCTGGGTGAGGTGCCAGCCTCACATATACAGAGGGAACACAATTTTCTGTGTGAAAAGTCTGCTCCGACCGGGGATCGAACTCAGGATATCTGGACTACGGGGAGTAGTCACAACCGTTCCGCCACGGAGGCTGGCGTAACGGTTAATTTTCCATTTGGTGAAAATATCTTCACCATTGTCAAAATATCTACTATTACCAAAATTTTATCAGTATGCTAGTAATGTTTGCGAACTACTAGCCTATAAATAAATGGCTTTGAAAATAAATCTCCCTTTACTGAGCCTCTACTACAATATTCTACATTGACGTTTTTTTTAATCATCTTATTTTTTTATTACGCTGTTTTTTATTCCTTCATTTAAAAGTTAACAAATCGCATCCTGTTGAGTTCATTAACTACCAGATTATATTATCTATTCCTTTTACAGAAAGAGCTTTATTATTATTTTCAGATGTAGAGGAACATTGGGCAACACTGGCATCAAATCCAAAAATCCCGTTTGACGCAGGAAAGAAACCTATTCAAGGTGTACTGAAACCATCCCCAATTCCTAGCCCCATTAACCCATTCTATGGAAAAAGGAAAATGAGATCTAACCTCTTTCTATAGAAGTGTTGTGAAAGCTCAGTGACATTTTAAATTTACTACCTTATTGTGCATCTAATATTTACACGTTTAGCGCCGAGCCTATATTAGAGATTCGTATTGAGGGACCAAAGCTCATTTATCATTTCAAGTGTCTTGGACCGAAAAACTCAGTGGACCAGAGCTATCAGATCCGCATAAGAAATACATTGTATTGAGTCACCTCATGTCTTCAAAGAGCAACAAAGGGTGAGGTACAAATACATGTACTGAATAATAAAATAGTTGAGGTACACATACGTACCTCATGTCATGAAGAATAAAATAGTCGAGGTACACACATACGTACCTCATGTCATGAATAATAAAATAGTCGAGGTACACATACGTACCTCATGTCATGAATAATAAAATAGTTGAGGTACATATATGTACCGCATGTCGTGAAGAGAAGTTAGCTGAGGTACATATACGTACCTCATGTCATGAATAATAAAATAGTTGAGGTACACATATACAGGGTGTCCCACCAAACTTGGACACCTCAAATTACTCGGCCCCTGAAAGAGTTTTTGAAAAATAAAAAATCCTAGAGTACATGTACTAATTATGCGGTTTCATTCATGAAATTTTTTTTATACAGGGTGGTTCAAAAGTCAGAAATTGAAGTGTCAACTTTCGATTTTTAAATGGATCGACCTGAATTTTATTTGATAATTTTACTTCTAAATGGTTCCTGAGTACTTTTTTAAACAAAAAATTTACATACAGGGTGGTTTTTTTTCGACCAATTTTTTTTCTAAATCTCGAATAACTCAAGTTCGTTTAACTTTTTCGATAACAAGAATAGAAAGTGTTCGTGTGATGAAAACACGCACTTTCAATTGGCATTAAAATTTTTTATACAGGGTGGTTCACAAGTGAAATAATGACTTGATTTTTTTTTAAAACAGAGTTTTTTTAATTTTTTATTTGGGATTAATAATTCTAACCTAATTTTACACATTTTTTATTAGTCATATCGAAAAACAAAACTAAAGTGTTGTACAGCATGAGACATAATTTTTTTGTAACACCCTGTATATGGGCATTCAAAGAGACGTAAAATTAAATAGAAAGACTAAATGTGCAAGAAAAACTTCGATTTTTAATGATATTAAAAAGTTATGGTGTTTTAACTAATATTGTCACATGGACCACCCTGTAGATATTTTCTTAAATCATCATACGGGTAGTCGAAACTGTCTAAAATTCAACGAGGAGTGCAAATCTGAAATAAAAAAGTGAATTCAAAAAGCAATTTTCAATTTTGTGTCTACACCTACCTACTTTTTAT
Organism: Bactericera cockerelli; assembly: GCA_024516035.1. Lineage (NCBI taxonomy): Eukaryota > Metazoa > Arthropoda > Insecta > Hemiptera > Triozidae > Bactericera > Bactericera cockerelli. The sequence goes on from JAMCCL010000160.1 coordinate 44,173, forward strand.
TTCAAGTTTTAAAATCATTCAGTGTGGACACCAAATTGAAAATGGCTTCAAAATTCGTGTTTCATACTTGTTTTTCCCCATCATTCAAAGTCTTCGTTAAATTTTATACAACTTCGAGTACCCATATGATGTTTTAAGAAAATATCTACAGGGTGGTCCATGTGACAATATTAGTTAAAACAACATAACTTTTTAATATCATTAAAAATCGAAGTTTTTCTTGCACATTTAGTCTTTCTATTAATTTTACGTCTCTTTGACTGCCCATATACAGGGTGTTACAAAAAAATCATGTCTCACCCTGTACAACACTTTAGTTTTGTTTTTCGATATGACTAACAAAAAATGTGTGAAATTAGGTTAGAATTATTAATCCTAAATAAAAAATTAAAAAAACTCGGTTTTAAAAAAAATCAAGTCATTATTTCACTTGTGAACCACCCTGTATAAATTTTTTTGATGCCAATTGAAAGTGCGTGTTTTCATAACACAAACACTCTCTATTCTTGTTATCGAAAAAGTTAAACGAACTTGAGTTATTCGAGATTTAGAAAAAAAATTGGTCGAAAAAAAACCACCCTGTATGTAAATTTTTTGTTTAAAAAAGTACTCAGGAACCATTTAGAAGTAAAATTATCAAATAAAATTCAGGTTGATCCATTTAACACGTTCGTTACCAAGCCAATTTTTTCAAGTTTTACGTAGGGACCGGGCGGTAAAGTCGCTGTTGCATTGTTGCATCCTGGGGACCAAAATTTTTTCGTTGTTGCATATTTGGCATCGTATTTGTACAAGAATCGATCCTATATCTGTTCTAATACTAACAACCTAACTCAAAAAGGCCATATATGGATGTCCGGTCCCTCATTAAAATTTTGATAACAGCCACATGTGTGTTTTCGGTCCCAGAGAAAAAAAAAAAAAAACATCCACATATGGCCGTTCGGTAACGAACGTGTTAAAAATCGAAAGTTGACACTTCAATTTCTGATTTTTGAACCACCCTGTATAAATTTTTTTTCATGAATGAAACCGCATAATTAGTACATGTACCCTAGGAATTTTTATTTTTCAAAAACTCATTCAGGGGCTGAGTAATTTGAGGTGTCCAAGTTTGGTGGGACACCCTGTATGTACCTCATGTCATGAAGAGAAGTTAGCTGAGGTACATATATGTACCTCGTGGTGCTAAACATGTTAAACCTTTTAAATTATTAAGATATTTTGTAATCATATGAAAAAGATAGTAAAACAAAATCAAATGTTCTTTGTGTGAAATCATGACCTTGATCTATTTTTATGCAATGACCAAGTGTATGTTTATTAATCATTGATACATTTTATATTACTGCCAAGAAAATTGGAAGTATTCTGACACTAATTTGTAAAGAAAGTATTTATATTATACACATCACTATTACAAAGTCACTAATCACTGTATACTTCTTATAATCATTTTTCTAGCATTTACCTAGATCTGTTCACCATCTAGTATAAATTACCATATACATACTGGGTCACAAAAATTAAACAGAGAAAACTTATTTTCCCCTTTTACTGTGTGTAATGTGTATTTTCATGCAGCCTAACAAGTGTTGTAACTGTTAAATGTACCATTTTACGTATGACAATTTCTAATATTGGAAACGAAAGTATTGTGTTCGTTTTTGTAAAAAAAAATAATAATAATATTTTTTTCTTTGATTTCATTTCTGGACATTTCATAACCTCCTTAGCAACTTTGGTTTTGTGTCTGTCTGTTGATCTGATGTATTCCTTGTTACACGCAAATCTCAGAAATTACTCAATAGAGTTAAAAATCGTATGCGGAGGGAATTGTAAGTGTAAAATAGTGTGTAAAGTGTTAAAACTTACCAAGAATCACTTTCACAGACGTATGAACTGATTGATGTTTTCTTCTGACCACGAGACCTTAGGTTTGGAAAACGTTCGAGAAATAATGATATCTTTAGTGGAAGCATTTTCTACCACCTAACCCTCAGAGTCTTATTATTGTGAGGAATGTGTGGTCACAAACTCGAATTGACGAGGAAAAATTCTTGCACTGGGTGGGATTCGAACCAGTAGATCCCTTGGCTACGTGCATTACCAAACTAGCGCGTTAACCACTTGTAGTAGAATTAAGGGTACTTTTCAAGTTTGGAATACAATGTGAGCTTGGAGATCAGATAGTTTCATTTGGTATTTCGACTCTTTTGGGGCAATGACAGTAAGTAAAATGTGCGTACTCCCGCACGCACATTTTACTTACTGTATGAATAAAAAATGAACTGACGTAACCTCCTTCCCCCGCTATCTTTCTCTAACCATAATTGCATCGGAATTGTTTTGCAGGTTAACACAAAAACATGTCTACGCAAGAAAGTACAAGTACTATGTCGAATTGGTTCAGAAAGGGGCTAGATTTCCTTGGATACTATGTGATACCTACTTGTGATACAGTAGAATGGGGAAAATAAGTTTGTGCGGAATGTGGTATATTTTTTTTTTACTACTTGACCTATATTTATATTTGCTGAGCGGGCCGCAAAAAGGACCTCGCGGGCCGCGGTTTAGACAACCCTGTTCTAGACATTTGTATCCACTTGTTTCTTACTTTCCTTATCCTATTGTAAGGGATGTATTTTTCTTCTGAATTATGATTATACAGGGTGTGTCCCAAGACCACTTTCCAGAAAAGGCAAGTATAGGTCCAAGTGTGACATCTCAAATATAATAAATTTTTCACTCTGAGCATCTTGGTATGACTAGTTCTTCGATTCGACGAATGTGGATCAACATACAGGGTGATATAGAAGTCTTAAATGTGATTTTATCATAAGTGCATGTGGGACCTATTAATTAGCGTTATTTTTGGAAATCGAAAAATAGCATTAAAATATCTTAGGGGACACCCTTTATATTTAAAGAGTGGAATATATGCCCCTTGAAAGTTAAAGAATTCATGTTTTTTTTTTTTTTTTTTTTCAAAAATTCTAACAAATTCCAACAAAAATCTAGTGTTCACAAATTTGTGACTACCCTGTATAGAATAGGAGATGTGTCCCTATTTTAAATTAATCAACTTCACACTAGCATTTTCAGGGTGTCTACTAGTTAGAAATTCAAAGTCAAGAATTTTTAGAAAACTGTCTTATCTGGCTATTTTTACAGGGGATTTTTTCTCCTACCAAATATATTGTACTAGCCGTTTGCCCGTGCTTTGCAACGGGACTAAATTTCAAATTTACTAAGGCATGGCCGTACTGCTGGACAGCAATGCCTTTTTGAACTTTTTATAATTTTTTTGGACAAAGTGATAATGGTTTTGGGGGGGGGTCAACTCTGAGACATTTTTCGCTATCTCTTACCGTTTTGGCTAAACAACTCCGGACAAACAAACATAGGTAGGTAGGTAGGTATAGAATAGAATAGAATAGAAATTACCTTGTTTATACTGCCGAGGTGAGACTAAAAAGTCCCTTTATTCCAGCAGTCTAAACAAGGTCTCGTTTATTTTCAAATTTAAACAGACATTTTGTACATACATTTAATATTCTTAAACTAGGTAGTCCTTTTTACTTTCCTTATCCTATAATAAGGAAAGTATTGTATTCGTCGAAAATTTGACCTACCTAGTTTTTCACATTTCTGGACGAATCATAGCCTCAGGATACCAAAAAAGTTGTTTTCAGCCATTGGTCCGTGCGTCTGTCTGTCTGTCTGTCTGTGTGTGTGTGTGTGTGTGTGAACAGGATATCTCAAGAACGGTAAGAGCTAGAGACTTGAAATTTGGTATGGTAATTAATTTTATACACCAAACGAACCATGAAACTTTTGGTTGAAATCGGCCGCATTCTGCGGCCGCAGGGCCGCAAATATTAGCCGCAAGCGCCGAATCTTCGAATCGGTTAAAGATACAAAAAAAGTTAGAGAATATCATTTTCTTAAATAAAAAAAAATAATAGGGGTCTATTCTGATCATTTTTTTGATATCTTGAACTTTTTGGACCTCGGCCTCAATTTACCGGTATTTTGAGGGGGACCCGCTCGGACTAACTTTTTTATTATTCACCCTAGATGGGGGTTGCGACATATCAAATCCAATGATTTTGAGGTGCTAATTACGAATTTGGTATTGATTTTTAGTTATCTGTTACCGTTCAGTCACCAGTGGCGGTATTGGACTTTTTTTTTGGGATAAGGAAAGTCGTGTGATGTTTACACCAGATTTTTTCTGTTTTATATATAGAGATTATTTGTATACAAATTGTTTTTTTTTTTTTTTAATGAAAATTTATTTAAAGAGAGGTCTGTAACATTCAGAGTCGTTGCCCCTCACAAATTGTTTACTTCTAAAATGTGCCATAGGAAATTAACCCATAAATCATGTTTTTGCAAGAGAAATAAAAAAAAAATACATGCGGCACTTTAAAGAGGTTTCTATTGTCTATTTTAACCCAATTTGGTGTAAATAAAATGTATTGCTCATCCCAAAAGATCATCATCACTTGCCTTGGAATTGCTTTTGAGGTAAGAGTGGGGCAGGATGGAAGCTTCATATTTTGTTTGAGAAGTGAGAAGGATTAATCATTATGTTTCTATTCCTTTGATATTACTTAATAGAAACAATAAATCAACCAGGGATCATGATGAAAATGAATTTTTTATTCAAAATATACTATATTAAAATACTCAAGTACTATACTCTATTAACAAAAAATACTAAAGACAAAAAATACAAACAGTAGCAAAAATTTAGTACAAATTCAAAAAGAAATATATATTACACTCTATCAGGTATATGACCATAAGACACTTCTTTGTGTTCTGTCCTAACTGGTCATAAGATACAAAAATGTGTTTTTGGAACTCTTTCCAGTGCCTGGATGTCTGCAAACATATAAAATTGACTTCCTTTGTCTATTAAACTGATATTTCATAAGATATGTCCCTCCTGACTCAAATATTTCAAAGTATATTTCTTTGGCCAGAAGTATCAAGAAAGTGCTCAGGATGAACTTGTGTAGGGTCAAGGGGGGTAATTACGAACGATTTTGAGCTACATTTTATAAACATATCTGTAACCCTGAGATGCTTTTGTAAAATCCATGTCTTGTGATTTTTTTGGTATATAGACTTATTTAGCATTCTAATGGTGCATTATAAATAGTTTTGTGCATACTGTAGTACCTGTTTAGTGGTGTTCTTATTTACCCCCGCCTGTTCGCATTTACCCCCGCCTGACGGGGGTAAATGCGAACACATTATACAATATTAAAAACGAACTTTTTAATGGCAATATGTGCTTTTTATGTACAAATAATACACCAAAATTGTACTTTGTGTCTTTAGCCACCTGTATGACAATATGCAAAGCTTATGGACACACAGGATAGTGGTTTGAATCCTAACCACGAAGGTAGTCAGCTCTTATCGAAATGGTATCTCTATCTTGCAAATAATTGTAATAATAATAATTTCGTGTCCGTGAGATAGGTATAGATACCTAAATCATGGTGGTGAGAGGATTATATGGACGCCCAGATCCAATGTCTAGGCTCCTTTCATGTCCATTGATTCTATTTGGTTTTAACATCCTGACTTGAGATAGACAGGACGGGGGTTTCACCCTCCATTCGCTGGGAATCGTACCAGCTACCCACATTAACCTCACCCAGCCTGGGTGGGGCCGGAATCGCCAGCCTCACATGTTCGGAGGGGACAGAATTTTCTGTGCGAAAAGTCTGCTCCAACCATGAATCGAACTAAGGATCTCTGGACTACGGGCAGTAGTCACAACCGTTACGCCACGGAGGCTGGTAATAAAAGCATAATAATAGTAATAGTTAATTATGAGAGCTTTTGAAAGGTGTTTTATATATTTTTTTAATTTTTTTTTTTACAGATTTTGGTCTTATCAATAGTTTCTAGGTCATTGTCAATCTCAGATTTGTCTTCTTCTACGTTCATTTTTTTCTTCTTTTTTGAAACTGTTCCCCCTATATTTCTTTTCATTTTCTACACTTTCATTTTTTTTCCTTTCTTTTGCTATGTTCAAGTACACAAATAACTTCATAGGGTCCAATACATTAGGGTACTAATATCTTGGTACTTCTTACAACCTCCTAGTATTTCAGGATTTTGAGCCTTACGTTTGGAAAATTCTACTTTGGTTTGCGGAATCTCAAAACACTGCCGTTGCTCTTCTGACAGCCAGGTTGCCATTAAAAACATCTACGATAGCAGATATCATTTGTGCTTCTGTATACAAAGGAGGTGGTTTCTTCTTCTTGTAGTTCCGGGGCATTCTGAGTGTTTTGATAAATACAAAAAAAGTTATAGGGTAAAACAAACACCCAAAATATGCGTTCGTAATTACCCCATACCAAAAAAATGCGGGGGTAATTAAGAACACCCAAAAACTATAACTTAAAAAATGGTTAAAACAATTATTTTTGTAAAATAATAACCAAAAACATGCTTATCAATAATTAAAAGTAAAATAATGATAAAAATTCAAGTAACACTTACCTAAAAAATTGTTTTAAAAAAATCAAAAACTTCAAAAATCAATTTTTTTGATAGATATATTTTCACTAGCTTACTAACTACAACTGAAAATAAATACTATCGAAAACTCGTGTTCAATCTGTAAAAACAATTCAAAATAATAGTATTCAACCACCAGATTTGAAATATCTTATCCTGTTTAGGTACAATGACCACTGTTCGTAATTACCCCCTGTTCGTAAATACCCCCCTTGACCCTAATTAGAAATCCTACCAACTAGGTACCAACTCTATATAATTTGTAACAGTCTTAAAAAATCAGTAAGTGAAAAATTCAGGGCACCTCTTGGTAATTTTATTCCCATCATTAGCTAGGGTTTCAACTAAAGAGCTTTCTTGCCAGGCCCAGCACACATTTGAAATAAAATGAGAAAAACAACATCCTGTGATACAAAAATTATTATTTTAAAAAAAGTTTATCAAACATTAAATTTGAGTCAGTTACAGCTAGGAGAGTATTGTCAAAAATACTCCCATCAGCCCTACTATAATTTATCTTGTTAGGAACTATTTGTTTTGTTCCATCAATATGACTATTATGACTAAGAATACAAGGTCTGTAAATAAAGAGGCAACATAAAGTTTATTTAATTCTTTTGGTTATATGTATCTAGATTTCAATATGATCTCCCTCAAAGTAGTTTCCTTGGGTGTTGATACAGTGCTGGAGAGGGTTTTTCCATTATTTGTGGCAGTGCTGGAACTCAAATTGAATGACCTTTAGCTTGTCAGTCATGGTGGATTTAATGTTTTCAAGAGTACCAAAATGTTGTGAGTTCATTTTTAAGCCTGAGGAATAGGAAGAAGTCATAAGGACGCTGATCAGGGTAATAATGTTGTGAGGCCACAGGAATGTTTATATTGGCAAAATACTCATTAATTGACATTGCTGTGTCATTTTTGGGGACTATTTTTGCACACACCTTTCTCACCTCTAGATTTTCAGTGAATTTGATGGACAGTTGTGTGATTCAATTACAATTCATCTCCAATCATTATGAGTGTTAAAGTTGATTAGAATGCACAAGAGCCCAAACTTTTTCAATGTTTTGATCAGACTTCAAAGTTGGAGGTCTTCCTCAGTGGGTTTCATCTTCAATCAACTCCTGACCCTCCAAAAATGCTCTGAACTATCTAAAAACCTGTGCCTTTGAAATAGAACTCTCCTCATAAGCCTGTTTAATTTTTACAAATGTCTCACTCACACTGTACTGAAGTTTCACACAAAACTGAATTACACATCTTTGCTCTACAATCATTTTTGTAATGCACTGTAAAAATGTTCTCGGAAAGTCACAAAAGTTGAGATAATTCACTTACAGCTTCCAAATTAACACTGAACATTCATAACCCATTGAAATTGAATCCTTGAAAATTTAAAAGTGCAAGAATGAATATGTCAGGAGTTACAGCATCAGTCACATCACTTTATTTACAGACCTCATATGTAATTAATTTTATGTTGTAATTATATCACATCATTTTCCCTGGTATGCATTACATTGCTTACAAGTATACCTGCCACTGGACAATATAAAAAGCTACTCATTTTTCCTCATGACGTATAGGTGGACCCTGTAACATCCAGTACTGAGTAGAAATATTCTTACCCTGTGAAGGATAAAACCCAGGTCACCAAACATGCAAGCCTAGTTCACAAGTCCATGGTGATATGCTTGGAATTTAAAGTTGAGAAAATATTCTTTAAAAAAATCAAAACCATAACCCCCATTTTAAAATTAAGAAGGGGCTATGGCCCCCCTATACCTTAACTTATACCCACTTCCAGGTGGTTGTGGTCCTCTCTTGGGCTATTTGTATACTTAAATCCTTTAACACTTTGTATGCCAAGCCCAAAATCGTGATTTTCCTCTGAGGCCACGATACAAAGGATTGTCTGTCAATATGTGCGACATGGCCCCCAGCAAGTTTGTTTTTCATGGGGGGCCTTATTTTTCGCTGTCACTCATATTGAGCGACGTGGCGTACAAAGTGTTAACACCAAGAATAGTTTACTGCAGTGTACCCCAAACTTTTACCTACAGGCCCCTGTCAGGACCTTAGTGTGGCACGAGTTTACTTAGTTTTGACTTCTCACTTCACTCATCTAAATAATAATAATAATGAAAAAAATTTAAAGTCATCTGCTCAACTCTCCTGAATTTTGTGCTTAATTTCTGAGATTCAGAGTTAATATAATATAATAATTATCATTGTGTTATAGCCATATTTAATTCATTTCTCATAAAGCCAAGAACTTCGGTAACAATGAGACCATGTATATTTGGACTGTATGCCAGAGCAGTCAGTCTCACAATGTCATCTACACCAGCAGATTGTAATGCTCGGGTCAATCTAGCAGCAAGCAGAGCTTTCTGAGCAGCGGTGAAGTCATCTCTGATGATTTCATAAACTGGCTTGAAATCTCCTGTTGCTGTCATTCCAAACAAGCCCCCCAGAAGACCTCCAATGGCAATACCTGTGCGGCCCAGAGCCAGGCCTCCAACAAGGGCACCCACTCCAGCAAGGACACCTCCTTTCATAGATTCTGTCAGAGTCACACGGGCATTTTCATGACTCATCACATCTATTGCAACCCTCACAAGCTCTCCAGCATCAATGGGCATTTTGATAACTATCACAACACTAAAATAGCTTTCTTTGGCAAATTGGGTGAATGTTTCATCAGCTTCAAAACATAACTAAATGAATTTTTTTAAGGGGGGGAAAAAGATGCTTGAATAAGGCAGTAATGTTTGAGACCAAAGTTTAATGATGATGCACAAATGAAAGGCCAACTGCTCAGGTAGCTCACCTTTACAATTTTGTGCAGATAAAGTGGAAGCCTTGTATCGGTTTGCCTTTCTTTTAAAACACAAGGTTCTTCAAATTATTTCAGTATTGTAATCTCTTTTCATTGATTATAAACCTTTTTAATCGTCCCCCGAGTTAACTTTACTAACCGAACTATTAAACATTGAACATGATTGAACTTATGAACAAATGAACAAGAACACCGAATCGAATCATGTTTGAATTCTTGTGTTGATAATTTTATTGAATCAGCTGATTTCATTTCAGTGTCGTAGATCATATTTATAACCTCATTCAGTGCGTAGATCCGAATTTCTAACAGGACACGCTATAGTCCGCTGTTATTGGATATGGATAAATCGAGTCAAGTGATAGGTATAGTATCCTATTGAATTAAATATAATCCTGTTTTATAATTCGGTCCGTAGAAATAGGAATATATACTGAACATATTTGAGAAAATTAGTATTAGGCACATGTACATAGTTTAAACAACATGTGCCTAATACTAATTTTCTCAAATATGTAATGCACAGTATGTACACGTTACAGAAAATCATCGTAAAGAAGGATATAGTGAGACCTGCGCACCAGAGGTAGTATTGCACGCAATGCACGCACGGTGACCTGGGTTTGATCACTAGGGACGCAGAATTTTTTAGAATAGAATAGAATATACCTTGTTTATACTGCCGAGGTAAAACTGAAAAATATACTTTTACTCCAGCAGTCAAACAGAGGTCTTATATATTTTATAAGAAAAATATTTTTCAACTTAATATGTAAATAAAGACCATGTTTTTTTAAAGCTGAAAATTAAAAAAAAAAAAAAAAAAAACACTGCCAATTATGAACACAATACTTCCTCGTGATTGTTTCACATTGTGTACACGTGCGAATTTTGAGTTTTTATACTAAAGTACTTGTATCTCCAAAACAACTGAACCGATTTTCTTCAAATTTGTTTTATATGGTAGAAAACCGTTTTTTTCTACATTCTAGATTCTACAAAAAATTTTGTAACGGCAAGTCGTGGTCCTTATTTTTTTACTTTTTTGTCCAAAATTTTGGATTTTCTTAAATATCAGAGTCAAATTAAAATTAATTAAAAAGAAAATATGAAAAGCCTGTGTAAAACAATAATATGCATATGCATACAAAATTTCATCAAAATCGGGTATACCGTTCACGAGATATAAGCAATTAAGTAAAAAGTTAGTGGTCAGGCGCATGGCCTCTTTCACCCAGAGCCGCTAGTACGAATTCGATGAATTTAAAATGGGACCATCTACAGTCTCCTAGATGTGTGCAAAATTTTATCAAAATCGGTCGAGTAGTTTCCGAGATTTGCGCGTTACAAGGAATCGTTTTAACAGACAGACAGACCGACAGACGGACACAAAACCAAATTTGCTCAGGAGGTTATGAAACGTCCAGAAATATGAAAAAAATTGAAATCGGAGCAAAAAAATATTTTTTTTACAAAAACGAACACAATACTTCCGATTTCTAATATTAGAAATTTTCGGAAGTAATAGAAAAATAAAAAAGAAGTAAATTAAATTACAAGAAAAGAAAATAAATGTTATTATGCACACGCACACAAACAGACACATACACATACATACACACATACACACAAATACATACACTGTACACACACACACACACACACACACACACACACACACACACACACACACACACACACTTTGACCTACAGATTCCAAAAATGTAAAATAAATTTTCCTAGCACTTGTCGTTTTTCCATGAGACCCGAAAAACTATATTTCACCGCGAAATCTGCAAAATTGAAAAATCATCTCCGTTGCTATAGTACTTAGACACATGTATTGCACATGTATGGATGTAGTTTGACCTACAGATTACAAAAATGTAAAATAAATTTTCCTACCACTTGTTGTTTTTCCGTGAGACTCGAAAAACCATATTTCACCGCGAAATCTGCAAAATTGAAAAATCATCTCCGTTGCTATAGTACTTATACACATGTATTGCACATGTATGGATGTAGTTTGACCTACAGATTACAAAAATGTAAAATAAATTTTCCTAGCACTTGTCATTTTTCCGTGAGACCCGAAAAACCATATTTCACCGCGAAATCTGCAAAATTGAAAAATCATCTCCGTTGCTATAGTACTTAGACACATGTATTGCACATGTATGGATGTAGTTTGACCTACAGATTACAAAAATGTAAAATAAATTTTCCTAGCACTTGTCTTTTTCCGTGAGACCCGAAAAACCATATTTCACCGCGAAATCTGCAAAATTGAAAAATCATCTCCGTTGCTATAGTACTTAGACACATGTATTGCACATGTATGGATGTAGTTTGACCTACAGATTACAAAAATGTAAAATAAAATTTTCCTAGCACTTGTCGTTTTTCCGTGAGACCCGAAAAACCATATTTCACGCGAAATCTGCAAAATTGAAAAATCATCTCCGTTGCTATAGTACTTAGACACATGTATTGCACATGTATGGATGTAGTTTGACCTACAGATTACAAAAATGTAAAATAAATTTTCCTAGCACTTGTCGTTTTTCCGTGAGACTCGAAAAACCATATTTCACCGCGAAATCTGCAAAATTGAAAAATCATCTCCGTTGCTATAGAACTTAGACACATGTATTGCACATGTATGGATGTAGTTTGACCTACAGATTACAAAAATGTAAAATAAATTTTTATAACTTGGTCGTTTTTCCGTGAGACCCGAAAAAACCATATTTCACCGCGAAATCTGCAAAATTGAAAAATCATCTCCGTTGCTATAGTACTTAGACACATGTATTGCACATGTATGGATGTAGTTTGACCTACAGATTACAAAAATGTAAAATAAATTTTCCTAGCACTTGTCGTTTTTCCGTGAGACCCGAAAAACCATATTTCACCGCGAAATCTGCAAAATTGAAAAATCATCTCCGTTGCTATAGTACTTAGACACATGTATTGCACATGTATGGATGTAGTTTGACCTACAGATTACAAAAATGTAAAATAAATTTTCCTACACTTGTCGTTTTTCCGTGAGACCGAAAAACCATATTTCACCGCGAAATCTGCAAAATTGAAAAATCGTCTCCGTTGCTATAGTACTTAGACACATGTATTGCACATGTATGGATGTAGTTTGACCTACAGATTACAAAAATGTAAAATAAATTTTCCTACACTTGTCGTTTTTCCGTGAGACCGAAAAACCATATTTCACGCGAAATCTGCAAAATTGAAAAATCATCTCCGTTGCTATAGTACTTAGACACATGTATTGCACATGTATGGATGTAGTTTGACCTACAGATTACAAAAATGTAAAATAAATTTTCCTAGCACTTGTCATTTTTCCGTGAGACTCGAAAAACCATATTTCACCGCGAAATCTGCAAAATTGAAAAATCATCTCCGTTGCTATAGTACTTAGACACATGTATTGCACATGTATGGATGTAGTTTGACCTACAGATTACAAAAATGTAAAATAAATTTTCCTAGCACTTGTCGTTTTTCCGTGAGACCCGAAAAAACCATATTTCACCGCGAAATCTGCAAAATTGAAAAATCATCTCCGTTGCTATAGTACTTAGACACTGTATTGCACATGTATGGATGTAGTTTGACCTACAGATTACAAAAATGTAAAATAAATTTTCCTACACTTGTCGTTTTTCCGTGAGACCCGAAAACCATATTTCACCGCGAAATCTGCAAAATTGAAAAATCATCTCCGTTGCTATAGTACTTAGACACATGTATTGCACATGTATGGATGTAGTTTGACCTACAGATTACAAAAATGTAAAATAAATTTTCCTAGCACTTGTCGTTTTTCCGTGAGACCGAAAAACCATATTTCACCGCGAAATCTGCAAAAGTGAAAAATCATCTCCGTTGCTATAGTACTTAGACACATGTATTGCACATGTATGGATGTAGTTTGACCTACAGATTACAAAAATGTAAAATAATTTTTATAGCTTCGGTCGTTTTTCCGTGAGACCCGAAAAACCATATTTCACCGCGAAATCTGCAAAATTGAAAAATCATCTCCGTTGCTATAGTACTTAGACACATGTATTGCACATGTATGGATGTAGTTTGACCTACAGATTACAAAAATGTAAAATAAATTTTCCTAGCTTGGTCGTTTTTCCGTGAGACCCGAAAAACCATATTTCACCGCGAATCTGCAAAATTGAAAAATCATCTCCGTTGCTATAGTACTTAGACACATGTATTGCACATGTATGGATGTAGTTTGACCTACAGATTACAAAAATGTAAAATAAATTTTCCTACCACTTGTCTTTTTCCGTGAGACCCGAAAAAACCATATTTCACCGCGAAATCTGCAAAATTGAAAAATCATCTCCGTTGCTATAGTACTTAGACACATGTATTGCACATGTATGGATGTAGTTTGACCTACAGATTACAAAAATGTAAAATAAATTTTCCTAGCACTTGTCGTTTTTCCGTGAGACCCGAAAAACCATATTTCACCGCGAAATCTGCAAAATGAAAAATCATCTCCGTTGCTATAGTACTTAGACACATGTATTGCACATGTATGGATGTAGTTTGACCTACAGATTACAAAATGTAAAATAAATTTTATAGCATCGGTCGTTTTTCCGTGAGACCCGAAAAACCATATTTCACCGCGAAATCTGCAAAATTGAAAAATCATCTCCGTTGCTATAGTACTTAGACACATGTATTGCACATGTATGGATGTAGTTTGACCTACAGATTACAAAAATGTAAAATAAATTTTCCTAGCACTTGTCGTTTTTCCGTGAGACCCGAAAAAACCATATTTCACCGCGAAATCTGCAAAATTGAAAAATCATCTCCGTTGCTATAGTACTTAGACACATGTATTGCACATGTATGGATGTAGTTTGACCTACAGATTACAAAAATGTAAAATAAATTTTCCTAGCACTTGTCGTTTTTCCGTGAGACCGAAAAACCATATTTCACCGCGAAATCTGCAAAATTGAAAAATCATCTCCGTTGCTATAGTAACTTAGACACATGTATTGCACATGTATGGATGTAGTTTGACCTACAGATTACAAAAATGTAAAATAAATTTTCTAAGCACTTGTCGTTTTTCCGTGAGACCCGAAAAACCATATTTCACCGCGAAATCTGCAAAATGAAAAAATCATCTCCGTTGCTATAGTACTTAGACACATGTATTGCACATGTATGGATGTAGTTTGACCTACAGATTACAAAAATGTAAAATAAATTTTCCTAGCTTGTCGTTTTTCCGTGAGACCCGAAAAACCATATTTCACCGCGAAATCTGCAAAATTGAAAAATCATCTCCGTTGCTATAGTACTTAGACACATGTATTGCACATGTATGGATGTAGTTTGACCTACAGATTACAAAAATGTAAAATAAATTTTCCTAGCACTTGTCGTTTTTCCGTGAGACCCGAAAAACCATATTTCACCGCGAAATCTGCAAAATGAAAAATCATCTCCGTTGCTATAGTACTTAGACACATGTATTGCACATGTATGGATGTAGTTTGACCTACAGATTACAAAAATGTAAAATAAATTTTCCTAGCACTTGTCGTTTTTCCGTGAGACCCGAAAAACCATATTTCACCGCGAAATCTGCAAAATTGAAAAATCATCTCCGTTGCTATAGTACTTAGACACATGTATTGCACATGTATGGATGTAGTTTGACCTACAGATTACAAAAATGTAAAATAAATTTTCCTAGCACTTGTCGTTTTTCCGTGAGACCCGAAAAAACCATATTTCACCGCGAAATCTGCAAAATTGAAAAATCATCTCCGTTGCTATAGTACTTAGACACATGTATTGCACATGTATGGATGTAGTTTGACCTACAGATTACAAAAATGTAAAATAAATTTTCCTAGCATTGTCGTTTTTCCTGAGACCCGAAAAACCATATTTCACCGCGAAATCTGCAAAATTGAAAAATCATCTCCGTTGCTATAGTACTTAGACACATGTATTGCACATGTATGGATGTAGTTTGACCTACAGATTACAAAAATGTAAAATAAATTTTCCTAGCCTTCGTTTTTCCGTGAACCGAAAAACCATATTTCACCGCGAAATCTGCAAAATTGAAAAATCATCTCCGTTGCTATAGACTTAGACACATGTATTGCACATGTATGATGTAGTTTGACCTACAGATTACAAAAATGTAAAATAAATTTTTAGCTTGTCGTTTTTCCGTGAGACCCGAAAAACCATATTTCACCGCGAAATCTGCAAAATTGAAAAATCATCTCCGTTGCTATAGTACTTAGACACATGTATTGCACATGTATGGATGTAGTTTGACCTACAGATTACAAAAATGTAAAATAAATTTTCCTAGCTTGTCGTTTTTCCGTGAGACCCGAAAAACCATATTCACCGCGAAATCTGCAAAATTGAAAAATCATCTCCGTTGCTATAGTACTTAGACACATGTATTGCACATGTATGGATGTAGTTTGACCTACAGATTACAAAATGTAAAATAAATTTTCTAGCTTGTCGTTTTTCCGTGAGACCGAAACCATATTTCACCGCGAAATCTGCAAAATTGAAATCATCTCGTGCTATAGTACTAGAACATTATTGCACATTATGATGTAGTTTGACCTACGATTACAAAAATGTAAAATAAATTTTCCTAGCTGTCGTTTTCCGTGAGACCCAAAACCATATTTCACCGCGAAATCTGCAAAATTGAAAAATCATCTCCGTTGCTATAGTACTTAACACATGTATTGCACATGTATGGATGTAGTTGACCTACAATTACAAAAATGTAAAATAAATTTCCTACACTTGTCGTTTTTCCGTGAGACCCGAAAAACCATATTTCACCGCGAATCTGCAAAATTGAAAAATCATCTCCGTTGCTATAGTACTTAGACACATGTATTGCACATGTATGGATGTAGTTTGACCTACAGATTACAAAAATGTAAAATAAATTTTCTAGCTTGTCTTTCCGAGACCCGAAAAACCATATTCACCGCGAAATCTGCAAAATTGAAAAATCATCTCCGTTGCTATATACTAACACATTATTGCACATTATGGATGTAGTTTGACCTACAGATACAAAATGTAAAATAAATTTTCTAGCTTGTCTTTTTCCTGAGACCCGAAAACCAATTTCACCGCGAAATCTGCAAAATGAAAAATCATCTCCGTTGCTATAGTACTTAGACACATGTATTGCACATGTTGATGTAGTTTACCTACAGATTACAAAAATGAAATAATTTCTACACTGTCGTTTTTCCGTAGACCCGAAAAACATATTCACGCGAAATCTGCAATTGAAATCATCTCCGTTGCTATAGTACTTAGACCATTATGCACATGAGGATGTAGTTTGACCTACAGATTACAAATGTAAAATAAATTTTCCTACTTGTCGTTTTTCCGTGAGACCCGAAAAACCATATTCACCGCGAAATCTGCAAAATTGAAAATCATCTCCGTTGCTATAGTACTTAGACACATGTATTGCACATGTATGGATGTAGTTTGACCTACGATTACAAAAATGTAAAATAATTTTCCTAGCCGTCGTTTTTCCGTGAGACCCGAAAAACCATATTTCACCGCGAAATCTGCAAAATGAAAAATCATCTCCGTTGCTATAGTACTTAGACACATGTATTGCACATGTAGGATGATTTGACCTACAGATTACAAAAATGTAAAATAAATTTTCCTAGCTCGTCGTTTTTCCGTGAGACCCGAAAAACCATATTCACCGCGAAATCTGCAAAATTGAAAAATCATCTCCGTTGCTATAGTACTTAGACACATTATGCACATGTATGGATGTAGTTTGACCTACAGATTACAAAATGTAAAATAAATTTTCCTACTTGTCGTTTTTCCGTGAACCCGAAAACCATATTTCACCGCGAATCTGCAAAATGAAAAATCATCTCCGTTGCTATATACTTAGACACATGTATTGCACATGTATGGATTAGTTTGACCTACAGATTACAAAAATGTAAAATAAATTTTCCTACACTTGTCGTTTTTCCGTGAGACCCGAAAAACCATATTTCACCGCGAAATCTGCAAAATTGAAAAATCATCTCCGTTGCTATAGTACTTAGACACATGTATTGCACATGTATGGATGTAGTTTGACCTACAGATTACAAAAATGTAAAATAAATTTTCCTAGCTTGTCGTTTTTCCGTGAGACCCGAAAAACCATATTCACCGCGAAATCTGCAAAATTGAAAAATCATCTCCGTTGCTATAGTACTTAGACACATGTATTGCACATGTATGGATGTAGTTTGACCTACAGATTACAAAAATGTAAAAATAAATTTTCCTAGCACTTGTTTTTCCGTGAGACCCGAAAAACCAATTTCACCGCGAAATCTGCAAAATGAAAAATCATCTCCGTTGCTATAGTACTTAGACACATGTATTGCACATGTAGGATGTATTTGACCTACAGATTACAAAAATGTAAAATAAATTTCCTAGACTTGTCGTTTTTTCCGTGAGACCCGAAAAACCATATTTCACCGCGAAATCTGCAAAATTGAAAAATCATCTCCGTTGCTATAGTACTTAGACACATGTATTGCACATGTATGGATGTAGTTTGACCTACAGATTACAAAAATGTAAAATAAATTTTCCTAGCACTTGTCGTTTTTCCGTGAGACCCGAAAAACCATATTTCACCGCGAAATCTGCAAAATTGAAAAATCATCTCCGTTGCTATAGTACTTAGACACATGTATTGCACATGTATGGATGTAGTTTGACCTACAGATTACAAAAATGTAAAATAAATTTTCCTAGCACTTGTCGTTTTTCCGTGAGACCCGAAAAACCATATTTCACCGCGAAATCTGCAAAATTGAAAAATCATCTCCGTTGCTATAGTACTTAGCACATTATTGCACATGTATGGATGTAGTTTGACCTACAGATTACAAAAATGTAAAATAAATTTTCCTAGCTTGTCGTTTTTCCGTGAGACCGAAAAACCATATTTCACCGCGAAATCTGCAAAATTGAAAATCATCTCCGTTGCTATAGTACTTAGACACATGTATTGCACATGTATGGATGTAGTTTGACTACAGATTACAAAATGTAAATAAATTTTTCCTAGCTTGTCGTTTTTCCGTGAGACCCGAAAAACCATATTTCACCGCGAAATCTGCAAATGAAAAATCATCTCCGTTGCTATGTACTTAGACACATGTATTGCACATGTATGGATGTAGTTTGACCTACAGATTACAAAAATGTAAATAATTTTTACTTGTCGTTTTTCCGTGAGACCCGAAAAACCATATTCACCGCGAAATCTGCAAAATTGAAAATCATCTCCGTTGCTATAGTACTTAGACACATGTATTGCACATGTATGGATGTAGTTTGACCTACAGATTACAAAAATGTAAAATAAATTTTCTAGCTTGGTCGTTTTTCCGTGAGACCCGAAAAACCATATTTCACCGCGAAATCTGCAAAATTGAAAAATCATCTCGTTGCTATAGTACTTAGACACATGTATTGCACATGTATGGATGTAGTTTGACCTACAGATTCAAATGTAAAAAAAAAAAAAAAAAAAAAAAAAAAAAAAAAAAAAAAAAAAAAAAAAAAAAAAAAAAAAAAAAAAAAAAAAAAAAAAAAAAAAAAAAAAAAAAAAAAAAAAAAAAAAAAAAAAATGTAAAATAAATTTTTCCTAGCACTTGTCGTTTTTCCGTGAGACCGAAAAACCATATTTCACCGCGAAATCTGCAAAATTGAAAAATCATCTCCGTTGCTATAGTACTTAGACACATGTATTGCACATGTATGGATGTAGTTTGACCTACAGATTACAAAAATGTAAAAAAAAAAAAAAAAAAAAAAAAAAAAAAAAAAAAAAAAAAAAAAAAAAAAAAAAAAAAAAAAAAAAAAAAAAAAAAAAAAAAAAAAAAAAAAAAAAAAAAAAAAAAAAAAAAAAAAAAAAAAAAAAAAAAAAAAAAAAAAAAAAAAAAAAAAAAAAAAAAAAAAACAGATTACAAAAATGTAAAATAAATTTTCCTAGCTTGTCGTTTTTTCCGTGAGACCCGAAAAACCATATTTCACCGCGAAATCTGCAAAATTGAAAAATCATCTCCGTTGCTATAGTACTTAGACACATGTATTGCACATGTATGGATGTAGTTTGACCTACAGATTACAAAAATGTAAAATAAATTTTCCTAGCTTTGTCGTTTTTCCGTGAGACCCGAAAAACCATATTTCACCGCGAAATC
>JAMCCL010000161.1:0-63321 GCA_024516035.1 Bactericera cockerelli
GATGTTGCTCTACCTCCAAGATCAGTTTACACGGTACAATGCCTGCCTTGTGCTTGTTTTATGTATTTCAAGACGAAACAGAATAACGTCAGCTTCTTTTCAGCATCTATTTTCATACCACCACCGCTTTTTACATATGCACTATACTTGTGAGCGTTGCTTTGGATTTTTATCATATTAATTTGTCTTAATCACTTTCGTGATATCACAAATACTCAAACTAGTTTTACTGAATCCACGCTGAAACCGGGGACTTGAATCACCGACCTCTAGGTTACAAGTGCGCCCCTTCATCAATCAAGCCAACTGTCATTGCGTCTCTTTTAGACTTCTATTAAACATGGTCTATCATGTGAATGTCATGGATTAAGTATACTCTTAAGGCAGGTATCTAATATTCCTCTTCGGCGTTTTGGGGCTACGACTACCGACCAATGTTATTTAAAAATTCCGTGTACAGCAAAGCGTAAAATTAACCTTTCCCTTACAACTTTATCGTACAGGGACCTTTGATGCCTAGAATGACGCAACGCAAGCCCCAACACCAGTCATCAGACCGAAAGCCTAGGATGTTTATTAAAATAGAGGTAAAAGAAAATAACTGTTACAATAAATCAATTCAAACATCTTGTGTGTTCTTACATCTTGTGCTAGGTGCAGCATTGGGTTTAATATTGAAGCAGAATGTAATATGTCGCCCGGGCGGACATAGGGTCTGTGTTATGGCTGTCTACAGATACTCGTCGGCTGTTTCAAGCCTCACCAGCAAGCATTCCATCCGACATTTTAACCAAAACCATAATTCACACTGCAATAAAATTGAAACCCTTTATTATTATAATGGCGTAATATGGTACGGACTCCATTAAAATTATTTATGTCGTCTATTTTATTACTTCAAACATCATTAGGGGGTTTTTTCCTTCGCTAAGTAAAATTAAATTTTCTTCTCCTTGTTTTCCTTCACTGGAAAGAGAGTGCTTTACGGCTTTTGTGTAAGCATTAGTAGACAATAATGATTTTCTCTTTAAAAGCATTTGAAGTATTATTAGTTTTTTTTTTACATTTTAACAGTAACTTCTATGTATTTTATTTCTTCCTTGTTTCTTTCTCTCTTTTCTCCGATCTCAAGTTTCAGGATTTAAAACTCCATTTTCAAATTCTTCTGCTCTGACCTACTCTTGTGAAGCATTGAACTTGTCGAAAGTTTATGTTAATTGCTGACGGCTGATGGGTGACTTTAATTGGATGCCTTGAGTTCGATCCAAAGTAATCATTATGTAAATGGGAACCAGTGAATTGAAGATGAACCTATTACGAATTTTGTGTTTTTGTAATTCAACAATAACAACTTTTCACCGAATATTTGCAATTTTTTGCAGAGTTTGATGTAAAGGAAATCTTTTTATCCACAAGATGAATTCGGTAAATAATTTATATACTACAAAATATTTCTTGGGGAATTTCTTCTTTCTCCGGTCTGCTAGCTATCCTTTTCATAGAACCAATAGTTCTTGCTAGAATATGCACTTCTATCATCACAACCTCTCCCTTTAATGTTTCTATTTCTCTGACTCTCCCCGTCTTCACCATATCCGTTATCAAGATATGCGTTTCCTGGCTTTCTTTCATTTTTCGGTCAAAAATATTCAAACAATGTCACGCTGTTCTATTTTCTTTTCCTTCTCACAACTTCTTTCATTATCTCCCGCTCTGCTTCTCGTCCCTCTTTTATCTCTTCTTCATCTTTTTCAAAGTTATGAATAAATTTCAAATAAATTTCTGTCCCTCTTCTGTCCAGAATGCTCGAATAGATGGGTTCCTCGATGACATTATAAAAGGGTTCATGGTCAAACTTGTAGACCACACATACATCAAGACCTATTGTTTTTGCAACTTGACCAAACTTTGATTATGTGTGCAATTGTGCATAATATGGCACAAGCACATAATTGGAGTTTTTTGTATTTTTTGTAATCTGGTAGACATGTACAGCAGAGCTGTCACTAAAGTATATCTTCTTGAATGAATTTAATCTAGAAATAGTAAACATTGAAAGAGCAAATGAGTTATTAATAAAATAATATTAAGGATTAAATTGAGTGTCTGAAATCTACTTCAAAGCGTAACGTGTAAAACTAACGTCTCTGCACTATCAATTTTCATGAAACGTGATGTGAGAAACAACATACACCCAAAAATTAGAGCCTACAATTTACACTACCTTCTTCCAACAGAATTTGAGGAACGAAACAGGGATTTGGAGAATGGACAAAAGCTTCTTGGAAGTGACACTTGAGTACCGAACAGCGTCCTACACGAAACTTACAGGCTTCCTATATTGAAATAAATTCCCCTCCATTATTCCACACCGAGCCTTTGTACTTGTAGTTTATTGTCGACTTTAATCCTATCCTCTCCGTTCCTGAGCGCGTCAAGAAAGCAGAGGACGGCAATCCTTTGAACAGTGTTCTAGGAAGTGATCCAAAGACAAAAGTTCCAGTGTTCTAGGAAATACGAGTATGGTATGGGAGAATAGGAGCATGGATCTTGTTCTAAGGACAGACACGCTTCAATTTAGATTCATTTTTAACTTGTTAAAAAAAAGAAGATTCTCTTGTCATATACAGAGAATTCTTTTTTTTTTCATGTAAAATGACCCTTCAATGACGTTTTTGTGTACATTTTCTGTTTGTTACTGTTCCCTATTTGAAAATTGTTCCGTTAAGTATGTTTTTTTTTAGAACTATAACAATAACAGGTTAAATATCTTAATAGATGTTCTGAACTAACATTTAAATTAATAACAGGCATATTTAGATACCTAGGACTGAACTTTGCATCAGGATTAAATTTCAGATAAATTAGACAGTCTCTCAAGTCGGGCTTTAGTGCGCTGTGGTTGAAACTCAGACATGAAGAAGAGCCTGGCTTATCCTTAATTTAATCTTGTTTCATAATGTGGCTCTAAAGGTCGATACGTCACGTCTGGCAACTGTGTGAAGAGGTCTAGAGTAGGAAAAGGTTCAAGCTTGGATTATCCGGGTATAAGCTTGGATTCAGGCCCTAGTCTTGATGTCTGACAAGTGTATTTTCACCCAAAATGTATCGATCTGGCAACCGTTGATCGTCCCACACTTGTTGAAGCGTGCGCCGTGCTGAAGCAAGCAACACGAAGTCTCTTGAGATGTTCAGAAGAGTAGCGAGGCAAACAAACAGGCCAGGTACACCCACTCCGCCACGTGAAAGGAGCTTTTATCTTTGAACAAACATGAAGAAAGCAATAACAGTTCATTTTGTTTACAAGGAGCAGGAAGGAGAATTCTGTGAACATCCCGCCGTGCTGGTGGAGATGCAATGGAAGTTATAAATATTCATACTGGATATGGTTGGGAGGATCAGTATGTAAAGGAAGAATCCTGCCAAAAAGGTCTTTGAAAAATTAATCATAGATGTGTTACTGATGAAAATGAATGTCCTGGTAACATGAGCACTTGAGCAGGCCTTAAAATGGCCTATATTCTCAATTTGTAGTAGGTTTGATATTGTAATGACTAATGACCAACAAAGAAAATTTCAAAGAATATCCTAAGGTACCAATTTAACAGTGAGTTAAGTATTTTTGAAATCACAACAAATACAATATACATGTGTGTATTGCTCTGACTTGATAACTTTTTGAAGTTGCATAATGATGAGAAAAGAAGAATCATTTCTACACTGAAGAGAAACGGCTATTGTTCATAACATATTATATATTATGATTTAAAAAAATTATATGTGGTTCATAACTGAATATTATACCAGCAGAAACATAAATTTGTTTTCTTAAAAAAATCTAGAAGAATTAGTCATCAAACATCACAGTCATTAGACCAATGGCACTATTACTAGTATAAATTTAGTTACAGTAAGGTGCACGAAAAACAGAACAGAGTCACTTCAAAGAATAGTTAAGTATCTAATGGCAGTGATAATGGGACTCACATAAATAATGCCCATGATATCACTCCGATTATTGATGTCAAATTATGACATAAATATCTACTGGCATAACATTGATAGTATACATAATTCATATGGAATTAACCCTCTATTATATAAACAATAGTCATATTTGTATATTAACATATTTATATGTCTCTGAGGGATTAGGCTGGAATTTATGGACTCTTATCAACCATTGAAGTGCATTCATTAATTTATTTATTTATTTATTTATTTATTAGATAATAATATTCTCAAATTGAGGATAGTTTACATTACATAAGAGAAAAACATCGAGATACAATTTTATATTATTTTAATACACTATTCTAAGATGCTACTACTACTATACTATTAAAGTGAACAGTGTAAATGAACTAATTTCCTGTGTTTGATTCAGGTTTTTATTTATCTACCTATAACTTTCAGAAGTTTGTCATAAGGCATATCTATATCTAGTATTTCGTATTTTTCATTGAATGTTTTCAAGATTGTATGTAATGATGAGGTATATTTAATGTGATTGGGATTTTCAAACAATTTGAAGTCATTATTCCTTAATCTTGTATCTGGGACTTTAATGTTTATCATGGAGAGTAGTTCAGGACAGTCAATCTTATTATTGAATAGTTTATGTAGGTATATTATTCTTTGTCCTTCTCTTCTTTCTTCTAATGTTTGAATGTTAAGTTGCTCAATTAAATCTTTATATGCGATTCCTTCAGGGTAGGTAGGGTAAAATTTGTTTTCCATGAAAAATAGATGCTGTGCAAATCTTTTTTGGACTTTTTCAATTTCTTTGGACCATGTTTTTGTTTGGGGGCCCCAAATGATTGCACAGTATTCTAATTTTGAACGGACTAATGAGGTGTAGAGCAATAAAATGGTATCTATGTCTTGTATTTGAGATGAGTTTCTTTTTAATAGTCCTAGTCGTTTAAAGCAGTTGCTTATGGTTGTTTGTATATGTGTGTTGAATTGTCCGTTGGATTGGAATATAACGCCTAGATCTTTTTTTTCAGAGACTTGTTTCAATGGCTGTCCAGCGAGATAGTATTGATAAGGGAATTTAGTTTTTCCTCTACAGAATTGTATTTGTTCACATTTTGCTATATTAAATTGTAGGCCATTTCCTGTAGTCCATAGATATGCATTTTGTATATCTTCTTGTAGATGGAGACAATCTTCTTTACAAGTTATTGTTTTGAATATCTTCAGGTCATCTGCAAATATCAATGCTTCAGAAAATTTTAGTTTTTCAATGACTCCATTCATTATAATAATCGCGAAGAGACTGGATATTTTACTTCCTTGTGGAAAACCTGATGTTGGTATGATTGGATGAGAAAGAGCATCTCCATATCTAATTTGTATGGTTCTATTAGATAAATATGTTTTGAAAAATGTTATGGTAGTATCGGAGAATCCAAAACGCCTCATATTGTTTAGTAGAACATAAAATTGTACTTGGTCAAAAAATTTAGATATATCTGTGTATATTGTATCTAGTTGTTGTTTATTGTTAAAAGCGTTTTTAATTTTCATTTCCATTGTTAATAGATTGGTTTCTGTTGATCGTCTTTTGAGAAAACCATGCTGTTGTGTTGTAATATTTTGCATTATGCTATCATGGATTTTGGCGTATAATATATTTTCAAATATTTTTGCTATTGTATTTAGTGTTGTTATAGGTCTATAATTATTCATCATCTGTAGGTTTCCAGTCTTTGGAACGGGTGTGATAATCGATGTTTTGAGGACATTTGGGAAATAGTTATTTTTTATTGATATGTTAAATAAGTAATTTAATTCTGGTAATATTAGCGATTGTAGATTCTTTATAATTTTGGGATGTATGTGATCAGGCCCGGGTCCTTTGTTCGTTGGTAATATTTTTATAGCATGTTTTATCTCTTTATTAGTGACATTAGACAAGTGTATATGTAGGTTGGATGTAAATGTTGGGTTTGTTGGTTGGTCTGTAGTAGATGAGCTTTTTATATAGACAGATCCAAAATAATTTGCGAATCCATTTGCAATAGTGGTTTCATCAGATGTTAATGTACCTTCTACAATGAAAGATTTGGGTGTGAAAAACTTCCTTTTACTTTTAATGTACCGCCAAAATTTTTTGGGTTTTGTTTTTAGTTCACTTACTGTGTTTTTTATGTACTTATTAAAGTCTTTTTCAACATTTTCTTGAAAAGTTTTTATTGTTACTTTTTTTCTGTCTTCATGAATTTTTGTATATGCAGGTTTTTGTTTATCTCTTTGTTTTTTTAGGAAATGTCTTATAGTGGTTTTAGACCACCACTGTGGATACATTTTTTTATGTGTTTTTTGATTAGGTATGTGTTTATTAAGAATGTTGTATATGTTATCATAGAATATTTTAAAACATTCATCTGTATTTTTGGTATTGTATAAAGAGGACCAGTTTAAATCTGAATAGTCTTCTTTAATTTTTGTCCAGTTAGCTTTATTTATATTGTAAATTCTTGTTGGTATAATGTTTTTCTTTTTAATTATTTTGGTTTCCTTCTTATAGGTTATTTTGATGGGTGGGTGATAATCATCTGGGTTTACTAGTCCTTTTTCTCTGCAAATATTTATTTTTTGTGTTAGTGTTTTATCGCACAGTATTAAATCTAATGTTGTCCCATGTTTGTTTTGTATATTGTTGATACTATCGAGATTGTTAGCGTTTAATATTTCGTTTAATTGTAAGCAGAGTTTGTTTTTACTCTTGAGAAGATTATGTTGGTTATTTTTTATTTGACTGATATTAAAGTCACCAATTATTAT
The DNA here is from genome assembly GCA_024516035.1 of Bactericera cockerelli. Lineage (NCBI taxonomy): Eukaryota > Metazoa > Arthropoda > Insecta > Hemiptera > Triozidae > Bactericera > Bactericera cockerelli. Next base: position 6,793 of record JAMCCL010000161.1, read on the forward strand.
TGTTTTATAGTTTGATTCTATGTGATTTTTTTCAATAAGTGTCGTAAAGTTTTTTAAATGTTCTAGTTTTACTGGTGGAGGGAAGTTACGATACATAAATTTAATTTGATTGGCTTGGAGATTTTAATCCAAATGTTTTCAAAGTGGGTGTTCATAGTACATAAATTTTCGCATGTTTCAAAAAGAAAATAATTTTTGAGTGCTATGAGTACTCCGCCTCCCCTCTTCTTTCCCGTTGATATAGGATCTCTGTCTAATCGGACTATTTGGTAGTTATTGTTGAAAAGTTCTCCATCGTGTATATCACTTGATATCCATGTTTCACTCAAACAAATTATGTCATATTGAAGTCCTATTGAATTTAAGTATACTGTTTTTGTTTTTGTTCTGAGTCCTCTTACATTTTGATAGAATAGAGTAATGTTATTTTCGCAATTTGTTTTTTTATTATTAAGGGTAGATATTGGTTTGTTTAGTGTGATTAAATTTTCTCTGTTGACACCTCTTTGTATTTTGGTGTTGGGTGTTTTTCTCTTATTAATTATTATTGGTATGGTTTTATTTCTCATATCTAATATTACTTTTTTGTTTGAATTTATTTGGTGTTCTATTTTCTTTTGAGATTCAGGTGATGGATTAATTAATTTTCGTTTATTTTTATCTTGAGAATGACAATTTGTGTGTAATTTATCATAGTTAATTTTTATGTAATGTTCTAGTGCATATCTTAAACTACAGGCTTCATTGACACTATTCCAAATGTTATCTAAACAATTTTGACCATAATCGAGAAGTATGATTTCATTTAATGTGTGTCCATCAGCGATTTGTGATAAATATTTGTAGTTTATACTCAAATTCTTAAAATTAGAAAATTTGTGAAGACTATCATTTTGTTGGTTTTTCGTAAAATTATTACTTTGGGATGTATCAATTATCGTTATGTTCTTTGTAGGACGTACATTGGTTGTTGAAAAAACCGCATCGGAGGCTGATTGATGTAATATTGTTGATTTCCTTCAGATATTGAGATCGGAATCTCTTGATAACTTGCTGGTCTCACGTCCAGCATGTTTGATTTTATATGTTGTATACTGTTCGGTTGAAGAAAGTTTTCATGATTGTATTGAGTGATGTTTTCTTCTGCTTTTCGATAATGAGGATGTTGTTGTTGTTGGTATTGATGTTGCTCATGATGTTGTTGGTGATGGTAGTAGTAGTAGTATTGTTGGTGTTGTTGTTGCTGCTGATGCTGTTGTTGCTGCTGATGCTGTTGTTGCTGCTGATGCTGTTGTTGTTGTTTTTGTTGTTGCTGCTGATGTTGTTGTTGTTGTTCTTGTTTTTGCTGCTGATATTGTTGTTGTTGTTTTTGCTGCTGCTGCTGCTGATGTCGCTGTTGTTGTTGATGCTGATGCTGTTGTTGTTTTTGATGCTGCTGATGCTGTTGTTGTTGATGCTGTTGTTTTTGTTTCTGCTGATGTTGCTGGTGTTGGTGCTGTACTCTTTCTTGTTGCTGTGTCTGTTGTTTTATTGGTTGAAGAAGATGAGGCAGTTTAGGTTGTATTCGTTCGAGTGGTTGTATTTGGGAGCCTTTTTTATGATTTTTTTGAGTTGAGTCGCAGTAATCTTTATAGAAGATGTATGGGGTTTTGTTGTTTGATTTTTCTTGAGAAGGTCGATTTTTTTCTCTTGAATTTGACTTTGGTAGTGATGTTGATTTTATGTTTGATATGTATTGTATTGTTTTAATAATCTTTCCGCTTAACCATTCCTTAGCTATGGGAGATAGAGTTTTACCATCATCTTGAATGTTTTTTATTTTAATAAATTTGTGGGTGTTAACAATATGTAAGTTGTCATATTTTTCAGTTTCATGTCTAATAGCAGTATTTAGATTTATAATATCTTTGTTTGTATACAGGCAGTCTTGTGGTGGTATGGAGATGAGAATTACTTGACATAGTTTATCACTGATGGATTTTAGAGCTTTTTTTATTTCTTGAAGCTCGGTGGTATAGAGATCATTTGTACCTCCTGATATTATTAAAATATCATTTTTTTCGTATGTTTTTGGGGATTTGTTCTTTTGATATTTCTATCAATGTGTTATTAGATTTTGTTCTTAATTCAAATTCATATTTGTCTTTAATCTCTTTGTAAGTAACTATATTTTTTACAATGTTGTTGAGGTGATCATCTCCTATTAGGTAACATTTGTTGATGGTATGATTTGTTTCTATGTTGTTTGTGATAGTTTTTTTGGTAAGTACACTTGTTATTATTTCCTCAATAGTGTGTAATATATCTTTAATTTGTAGTGTATGTATTGTAGTTTGCTCTCTTAGCACATCAATTTGTTCTTGTAATATGTTTTTGTTTGATTTTGGATTTTGATTATTCACATAAGTTTTTTCAATTTCGATTTCTGTTTCTATTTTGTTGTTCTTTTCAGTTTTTAGAATTTGTTTTTTTACTTTTTATTTTTCCACATTCCTGTTCATTTTGTAGTGATTTGTTATTTAGTATTTCTATGTTAGGAGTGAGGTGCAGTTCACTACTAATGATATTTTGTGACTCAACTGATGTATATAATTTGTTTACTTCAAGGTTTTTGCTTGCTTCTTTATCATTGTTTGATTGCTTTGCATTTGTGTCTGGTTTGTGTAAATCGGAACTGATTTGGCTACCGTTACTAGGACGTCCATTTTTGATATTTTCACTTGAGTTCGTGATGTTGTGATTTTCAAAATCGTCGGATTGTGATTCATCTTGTTTATTGTCTTCGATCTTGTTTTGGCTGTATAGATCAGTTAACAGGTTTTCTGTTTCAATAAAACTACTTACGTCAAATGAGCTGTTGTATCTAGTTGTTTGGTAATAATTTATCATGGCATTTTTTTGTGATATTTGCTCAATGGTTTTTTTCATCGATTCAATCGTGAGAGTGTGACCGACGGTTTCTTGCCTTTGTTCTTTGATTTGATCGTCCTTTTCTTCGATTAATCTTTTTAAACATTGAATTTGATCTTGTAGTGTTTCAATTGTGATTTTGAGTGTTATATTTTCTTGTGATAAACTTGATATTTGTTCATCACTCTCATTAAGTATTTTTGTTTTTTCATTTAGGGTGTTTTTGAGTTTGGATTTTGTTGATGAAAGTTCAGTTTTCATAGAGGTAATCTGTGGTTGAAGTTGTTTAATTAGTTCTCCAAAACTATCCAAGTCTTGTTGCTTGTTAATCCTGGGTATCAAGTCGATACAACACAAATTGCTATCCTTTGTCAAGGCTCTTGTCGCCTTTGGGGCCATAGGACATTAGTCAAATTTTACAAGAATTACAAGATGAGCTAAAATAGGCATTTCGTGATACTAAGATTTGTCTCATGGACTATATTTCATATTTTTCATCTTCCACTTTGTGTTTATCCGAACCAACTTGGTGTCGACGTTGGTTAACCTTTTCACCTTGGTTAGGTTGGTTGGTTCTGGAACATATGCTTTCACATTTTAGAACCGGATTTTTATTAATTTCGATAGAAATTTGGGTATCTGCTTTGACAATGCACTGCTATCAATCACTCATTGCAACAATTTACCTTACGTGCCGCATTATTTCAGGGCGCAAATCTAACAACCAATGTCTTTCCAGACCTTTTTTTATCCAAAAACAGACCCAGTTATTTACCTTTGACCAACGAGATGGCAGAGCATCAATTCCCAGTATGTTCTCACTGATCACCGTTTATGAGACGGCCTGTAACTGAAGCAGGGCTGCTGTGTACAAAATACATTGACCGTGCAATAATTTATCACCTCTCATTAGCCGGCACCAGGCTAGATAAAGTCCTTTTTATTACCCACACGTCCAGTGGCGTAGATTGTGACGTTACGATGTTGAACAAGAGCTTGTCATGGTCGTCATGAAACATTGAAACATTATGGACCATTCTTACCAGAAATTACATTTGATCTAGGTAAATTATGATCAAACTATCTACTTTTTCAATTAATAAAATAGGTTATGCTACACCAGTTACTCTAATAATTGCGCACGAATAACTACGCACTAACAATAGCGCACTAATAACTGCGCACTAATAACTATTACGCACTAATAACTACGCACTAATAATATTATTCTACTTGAGTGACGGTTTGCCTTATTTTTGTTGTAATCCTATTTCATAATTCGGATAAAGATATTCAAGAACAGCTGATCCTCAAACCAGATCAAAATTCCACCCTTGTCCACTGATTGGTTTGTCCATCACCCCTCGCCTCTCATTATTCCAACGTCGTTCTCCAGATAAAGTTCAGCTATCAACCACCATGCGGAGTCGGTCCTTTTGTTAGAAAGCCACCACAATTCGAGAGCGCCATAAATAATTCCGCTCCAGATCTCCTTGCCCCTGAATACTGCTTTCTCTTCTACTGAATGCGATCCTCTCATCCCCTGAAAACTGTTTTCTCTTCCCCTGAATACAATCCTCCTTCCCTTGAATTCCATGTTCTCCTCATGCCTGCGAGCTATTCTTCCTGCTACACGATCATCCCGGCCATATTACTCCATTCCGAATTCATGTTCGAGATTATAATTTAGATTTTGGGCATAATTATGTCTGGAATCCAGGGAGTTGGGGACACCAAGTTTCATGTTGGCAATGTAGTCGAGGATGCTGACAGAAATGATAATAAACACATAGGTTCTATATTAGATACATATTATATGTATGTACTTAATAGCTTACTACACTGTCAGTTTTGATATCTGCAATAGATATCATATCGAACAGTTATCATATTTGTGTTAAGCCCAATCCGTGTTATCACATCAACTAGTCAAACTCGCTTTACTAAATAACTAAATTCTCGGGACTTGAACTACTGAAGTCCAGATTAAAATTCCGGCGCCTTATCGATCAATCAACTGAGGTCGGTATTTTCGAATATCGTTGATAGAGGCGATTTCATCAATGATTATTTGGGATTAATGCGTAGTAATGAGATATTCGAGCTATAAGCTTTATTGAACAAAACCAGGGATTTTAAGAATACATTCATATCTAGACAGAATGTTGCTTTAAGATTAATTAAACGATATGTGGTGTGAATGTAGATTTAGGAAAATGTTAAAGTAAATGTCCTAGCTTATCAATCCTAACGACTGAAATTCAGGCATGGAAAATTTGAACGAAAAAACTTTCATTATGATTTGAGCAAGCACCTATAATACTCGTATTTTATCAAGATTATCAGAAACTGTAGTTCTTTGAAGATGATGTATGATTTCAATTTCGTGGGCTTTTTAAGTTTTCCTATTATAAAAATCTAATACCAATTTAGCTAAAGGCCTTCAGCCTTCATCCCTCCTCATGAAAAAGAGAAAATCGTGTGATGTGCACAGCACTTGATATTTTCATGTTTTAGAAGAAAAATGTTTTGCTGTGAAATAAATTGATAAAATTCTTATTTTCCAAGAAATGAAATTTTCTCGAGTGCCTATCCCTGTACGAAGGCGAAATTCTGCTTACAAATTGATAACATTCTGTTTTGCATCACCCTCTCTATCTTTCTCACTCCCTGTTTCTCTCCTTCCTTCTTTCTCTATCTGCCTTTCTCTTCCAATTTCTCTCTCCCTCACTTCCCTAGAAACATCTACTCCTCCTAATCTCTTATCATGACTTCGATAATATTTCCTTCCAAACTATCAATCTAACCCTGTCAATTCCAAACAGAGCAGGTAGGACCTTCTACCTCTCTCCAGTTCTCCGTCTCTCTTCGACAGCTCTTTACCTTTCTTCATCAGCTCCCTCCCATCCTCTAACAGCTTTCTACCTCTATCTAACAGTTTTTCTTATTCCTTGGCCTCCCAACATTTCCACTCTCCTCGATGGTAGCTGTCGATCTTCATAATTCTGGTACTTCTAACACATCTTGCTAAGGTGCAGAGTAGCAGGTGAATCGAGAAACCACATAATTATATAAATTATATTATTGCTATATTATTCATATAAAATAATTGGTTAGATTAGTGTTTCGTATAAATGTTCATTTAGTGTTCGTACAAGTGTATTTCAGTGTTTAATACGTACGTGTAAACCTACTTGTTCAACAATGAACAAAAAAATGAATTTGAGACCTAGAACAAATACAAAAAAAGACCCAACCCCAACTCCAAAACCACTTCAGAAACAAAATAATAAGAAAAAAGCTAAAATACCAGATGAAATCAGTAAGAAACAACCTGCATCTAAAACAAATAAAAATAATGCAGAAAAATCCGTAGTAACATCATCTAATATTGCATCTACTTCTGGTGTAAAAAACTCTAAAATAACAACTAAAAAAATACCTTCTGAACCAATTAAACCAGTGAAAACCAGTACTCTAAAAAGTAAAAGTCAAAATAAAATAAATGAAAATGTTACCTCTAATAATAATACATCTACAAGTGCATCATCTATAAAATCAAACATTGTTGATACACAAGATACTCGAGACGCCTCCCAATCTGACGAGATACCAAAGTCAGCAATGGATCATTTCATACCTAATGAACAAGTATCTTGTGATGAGGCTAGCAATCAGATGACGTCATTTAAACATGATCAATGTTCTCAGACTATGATAGATAACAATGAATGGATAGATTGGGCTAACATGAAAGAGGGATTTCTTGATAAGATATGTGATCAAGAGAAACAAATCATGGACCTGCAAAGCCAAGTAAAATCATTAGAATACTTGATTTCTCAAATCAAAGCACCCGATACTCATCAACCAGAACATGGTGTTAAGGGTACTAACATTCAACATCAATCCGAGAGTATGAACATCAACACAAAACATACTATATCGTCTTGCTATGTTATAGGAGATAGCCATGTCAGAGGACTGTCCGAGAAGATTAAACAACTAGTTCCAGAATCATGTAAGATTGAAAGTCATTTCAATCCTGGTGCAGGATTCGAGGAAGTGGCCGACATCCAATCTCAAATGAATCAAGTCAATAACATGGATTGCGTAGTACTCATGTGTGGTACAAACGACATTTGTTCATCTTCATGGACGAGCATCCAATCTGCACTTGATAAGTTAACAACCAAGTTCAACAACTGTAAGCTTTTTTGTTTAATAGGTATACCACTAAGGTATGATAATACCAGATATAACTTCCATATACATAAGTTTAATGCAAAGTTAAAAAATTATGTTTCTTCTAGGATTGGTAATGACAAATTCTCGTATTTAGATCCCTCGAAGTTTTTGAAGTACAAAGATTATGCTTATGACCAATTACATATGAATAGATTTGGTAAATTTAAAATCAGTAAGAAAATCAAGAACATTTTATCAAAAAAGTTCAAGTTTAACGTATTAAATTTAGAATATACCTCTCAGGTTAATTTCACACAATATGAAACAGTTTTAAATACTAATGATAATAATAGGATACATCATGTTACTGTCCCTAATCGTAGATCCTATTCTCAAGTGGTAAACCTACCTCAATACAGTAATTGTAACCCGTTTTCAAGTGGCCAAAGTACTCCCAACAATTATGTGGACAATTCTTCTCATTTACATGTTAGGAATGCGAATACTAATAATGATTATTACAGATTAACTCAACGTATTAACTTGAGTACATATTCAAACGATAGTACCTTCACGGAATGCACGCCTATTCCGAGAATCGAACCCGGATATCAACGTTCAAAAAATCAAAATTTCCAACTTCAAGGCCTAATAGAAAAAATTTGATTACTCTAACTCAGGACCAATGTTCGGGTAAATTATTAAATATTTATTATCAAAACGCCCGAAGTATAAGAGGTAAAATTAAAGATTTTATGCTAAATGTTCATTTAAATGATTACGACATTTTAATTATTACGGAGTCATGGTTACCGGAAAACATTACTGATGTTGAGTTAGGATTGACCAGATATAATATATTTAGATGTGATAGGAATTATAAAGAATTAAACATGAAGAAAGGAGGAGGGGTGTTAATCGCAATAGACAAGGCTTATAAAGCATTTCCAATAGAAAAAAAAAAATGATAGTGGTTTTGAATGTTTGTTTGTTAAATTTTGGTTTTGTTTTAAACCCATTCTATTAAACGCTACCTACATTCCACCGAGTGCAAATGTAGAAACTTACCTGAAACTGTCATCTCACATTGATTTAGTGTTACAGAATCATAAAACTATTTCCCGTTTTTTACTGACAGGAGATTTTAATTTAAGTTCTACTCAGTGGGTAACATTGCCTGATAGTAAATATTTACAACCACAAAATACAGATACTAACGCAGATAATATTATAGAAGTCACTCATGTACATTCTTTGAATCAATATAACCACATAAAAAATGTAGACGAACGTTTCTTAGATCTTATTTTTAGTAATCTAGACACCTTATCAGTTTCTGAATGTCATCATCCTTTGAGCCCTATTGATCCTCCGCACCCGCCGCTTGCTCTCACTCTTTATTTAGATAAAGAACAACGTATGAACAATACTTTCATTAAAAAGAATATTTGTCATCGTAACTTTAAAAAAGGTGATTATTCTAAAATTTGTGAAGAAATTCATAAAACGGATTGGACATATAATTTCCACAGTCAAAATATTAACCTTTCAACTGAAATTTTATATGAAAAACTACATTCATTAATATCTACGTTTGTTCCTCTTACATCAGTACAAAATATCAAATTTCCTCCGTATTTTAACCAGGAGTTAAAACAATTAATTTTTAACAAAAAAGAAGCACATAAAAATTATAAATTATTAAAATCGTTTGAAAACTATTCTGAATTTTTATCTTTGAGAAAGAGATGTACTACTTTAATACACACATTATATAAGAAGTACTTAGAGGACATTGAAAAATATTTAGTGACCAATCCAAGATCCTTCTGGGCTTATGTTAAGAACAAAAAACAGGTACGTGATCTTCCAAGCATAATGTTCCTTGATAATACTGTAGCAAGCGACAACATTGATATTGCCAATTTATTTGCTAAGAACTTTGCATCAGTATATTCAGGAGAAGTGTTAGTTCCACCTGAGTTCCGGTCGGATCACTGGATTGGTTTGAATAAAATAGTTTTAACTCAAAATGAAGTTAAACAAGAATTAATTAATTTGAGTGAGCGGACAGCGGCGGGCCCGGATGAAATATCAGCATTTTTTTTTATAAAATGTGCAGAGTTTCTCTCTGGTCCTTTGACCCTACTATTCAATAAATCTTTAGAAACTGGAGTATTTCCTGACAAATGGAAGACTGCATACATAATTCCTATACATAAATCTGGCTTAAAAAAGAATGATATCAGATCATTTCGTCCTGTTTGTAATGCCTCAGTGATACCCAAGATTTTTGAAAAGCTTGTGAGTAACAAATTTACTTCAATTGCAAGTCAGGTTGTGATTGACAACCAGTACGGCTTTATGAGAAATCGGTCTACTTATAGTAATCTTGTATCTTTTTATAATTTTATTATTAAGAACACTCAAGGAAGCAGTCAAGTAGACACAATATACACCGATTTTTCTAAGGCGTACGACGTTGTAAGTCACAACCTACTGATTGCAAAGTTATCTTCTATGGGTGTGGCTGGGACATTGCTTGACTGGTTACGCAGCTTCCTTACAAATCGCATTCAAATTGTAAGAGTCGGCGATGCAAAATCTGACCCCATTGCTGTTAAATCAGGCTGTATGCAGGGGGGGCACATGAGTTCTGTATTATTTTTGTTATTTATAAATGATATCAAGGAAATATTCCAGAAAGAATCATTCTGGCTTTTTGCCGATGATTTGAAATTTGCACGTAAGGTTACAGGGCTAGAGGAAGTCTCTCAATTGCAGGATACGATTTCCCGCCTCCATCACTGGTGCCAGGTGAACCACATGAATCTTAATGTTAAGAAATGTGCTATTGTTACATACCACACCACTAGAAATCCCATCCTGGCCACATATCATGTCATGGGCGAAACACTGGCTCGACAGACGACGGTGAAGGACCTGGGTGTCACATTTGAAAGCAACCTGAAGTTCACGTCTCATATTCACAATATCAGAGCTAAAGCTCTTCAAATGTATGGATTTTTAATGAGACACTGCAGGGAGTTCTCGAATGTGACAACATTTAAGGTCCTATACTTTGCGTATGTCAGGTCAGTGTTAGAGTACGCGTCTGTTGTGTGGTCACCGCATTATGAATACCAAAAACATCTTCTTGAATCGGTGCAGCATAGATTTTTAAGATTTTTAGCATATAAAATAAATAAAGAATTTATTACAAAAACTCAATATAATACAATAGAAATATCTCATAACATTTTAAATCTTGAATCCAGAAGACAAATATATGACCTTACATTTCTCCACAAAATCATAAATAACAAAATCTATGCACCTGATCTCCTCAGTGAAATTCAATTTAAAATTCCTTCAAGAAAAACAAGAAATCAAGTCATCTTTAATTTAAGAAAATGTAGCTCAAATATCACTGAATATGCAACAGTACATAGATGTGAAAAGTTGTGGAACCTGGCCGGTGGTGTTGGAGGTGTGGATATATTTTGCAATAATTCTAATAAAATACTACAATTATTAGAATCAGGCAATTTACCGTTTACCATTTAGTTTATTTAGCTTTTAGCTTGTAAGTTAGCATATAATTAGTTTTATATTAGTTGTAAGTTTTAATAATGTAATCCCGCGTTTTATAAAATGGACACGCAAGTTCGTAAATTCAATTTAAAAAAAAAAAAAAAAAAAAAAAAAAAAAAAAAATATTTTAGGCTCCAGGTGTAGAAATATAAGAGCAATAGTTCAGGTTTAGGATGGACAGTCTTCAATTCAATGAAAACCATCTTTTTTGACGTCGAGTCTCTTTAAATTGGAGTTTGATTGGAAATCGGGAATGCGATAGTTTTACGTTCTATGTGCTGGAAATCTAACTTAACCAAACCTTGAAAAACCAGTGCACCCAGCCTCGATTGGACTGGAAATAACCAGTATGACGCGGATGTTTCATGCAAATCTCATGAATCTCTTGCTAAAAAGTATTTGGATATTTGTTGCGACACAATACAAACCTATTGTTCATCCTTCTCACTCCCCTTTATTTGTAATCCAAACCTCTCTCTCTCTCTCACCCCTGTGATTAAGTATGCACCCTATCTCTTTTGGATCTCCGACAAAAAACCTCCCCTTTAGTTTCCATTCCGAGCCCGGGGGTAACAAGCCAATTCTCAAATGTTGCCCTGTTTTCCTGTTGTTTTTCATACACGAAAAGTAATTCCTACCTCATTCAGGGCCGGTGTGATTAGGTAAATTAATATTTGTATCAATTCAAGAGGTAATTAAGTGCTTTTTCTTAATCAAATAGCCGAAAAAAACTTTTTCACTCTGTTTCCTTACAGACCAATAAAAATAATTGTTCAATGAGACATAGATACCTTTTGTAATTTTTGGTATAAGTAATTACAGGCGTTTTTTTTTTTTTTTTTTTTTTTTTGCATCTCCATCTATGATCCAAATGTCCTATTTGAACCATTTATGAACGTCACGTCGGTGATTATCACAAGTAGAGTAGAGTTGACTCTGTGGTGAGTAAAGAGTCTAATAATTATCTTCAGACTTCATGATATACCGTATTAGCTACATAATTATACACCATACACTTACAACCGACCTCTGTAGCTTGATCGATAAGTCGATGGACTTCTAACCTGGAAGTCGGTGGTTCAAGACCCGGTTTCAGCGTAGATATCACGAATGTGATTAACACAAATATGAGAACTTAAAAAACTTTTACTTACATAATCAGTCTTCTGAAAAAACTAAATTAATATATGATTTTTTTTTTTTCAAGTTTCCATGTATTTATATTTTACAATAACATCTTCAACAAACAATGAGGGTATACCTAGTCACCTTCAAAAGATAAAAAATCTTGTGCTGAAGGTGGGGGAAAAATTTGTATAGTGACAAGTCTTCTTCTTTAGCAGACTTAAAAGACTAGAAATTGAGTCCCCGATAGTACACGCCCCTGAACCCTGATAATATAGATTTTAAGCGGAATCAAGGATAATAATTATTATCAAGAGAAAAGTTCATTAGGCAATTGTTTGTGAGTATGTGGCGAATACATACATCTAGGCTTGTCATGAGCTTGCTAAATAAGAGACATATCACACAACCAGGCTCGTTGCATAGTGTCATAGACATTATTATGTAGATCTGAGGAAAATGAGCAAAATGAGTACAGCGACATTTCTCAGGATAGCGAAATATTCTTTCGAACCCAAAACGTCTAGATTACCAGTCGGACGCCTTGGCCACTGAGCTACAGGGACAGTTTTAGAGAAATTCTGGTTGTAATACTCAAAATTACTCACCAAATTCAAAATCCACCTTACAAAATTTTGTCGTACCTATAATTCGAACCACCTACCTCCGGGTTAAAAATCCTATCTTAAATTTGTGTAAAACATGCTAAAAATAACAGATATAGGACCATATAATTCCTTTTATACTTTTTAATCGCATCTATATATCTATTAATACATTTGCCAAAGCATTGAACTTTAAAGTCGCAGAAGATTTTATCAAAAGACGCTTTCATAAAAAGTTGCCAAATCTCTCCCTAGTCTCTTTGAAATCGATATTCCCCATCCCACACTTATTTCTGTTTGAAGGTTCGTCTGTCTCTGTAGCTATTTATAGCGGATGATTAGTATTCCAAATGCATGCAAAGGCGATGAGAAAAAAGTTCAAATTAAATGTAATTATAAGATCTGAGATGAGCTCCTTCTAGCTCGTTTTACTTTTATTCCCTTCCTGTCCCCCATCTTCTCTCCTCCCATCCTCCCCTGTTTTCTCTTACTGTATTCTCCTCAGCATCTCATCTTCATTAGTTCGGGTTGTAGACTCTAGTGGCGACGAGGTAAATGGAAGAAAATTAGAAACCCTCTGTAGGACACAAAATAGCGTTTCTGTGTGGAAGATTTTCTATGGATAAACCTGATAATTATTAAATTACCCAAAAGTGTAAGAGCGCATTTTAAGGTTATTTAGTTTACTTATTTGATTGATTTGATTTATTTATTTCATAACAAATTTAAATTTACAAAAATAACATCTCCTAAGCTAATGTAAAATAACTTATGAGGAAAAATGATTATAAGTTTTAAAAGGTATGTTTTCACTTTCGATTAATATCACTTTCGTGATATTATCACAACTACTCAAACTCACTCAACTAAATTTATTCTGAAATTGGGACTTGAACCATCGACCTCCTGGTTACAAGTCCGCCGCCTTATGGATCGAGCTACTGAGGTCGGTATTTGATAATAATCATATTTTTTAAGAAAAACAAGTAATTATTGGCATGGCATAATTCGATAGTTTATTTCAATAATCTTCGTCCAAGATCACAATAATTGTGATGGAATTATTCCACAAATTTCAAATTTTCTCCTTTAATTTTCTATTAATAATTCTCTATACCTTTTAATGAAAAACTGAATAAATTATAACATATTCAACTTTAAAAAATAAAACTAGGTGTAATTATATAATACACCTAATAAACACATAATAATTAGTAAGACAGGAACAGCTAGTATCGGTTTTCATACCACACTTCTGATGAAAAATATCTGCAATAATTTCTTATTCTCCTCGAGTGCGAATTTCTTATGAAAACCCTAGGCGAAAATAATCCAGATGTTTCGCAATATTATACGTAGGAGGTACCAAATAAAAATTAAATTAAAAAAGACTAACTATGTAGTTTATTATCTATTATGCTATAATTAACATTAAATTGTTTTACTTATCCTAGTACCTAGATACTCGTAGTTTCTTGTCTACACTAAATAAATTTAATTTTCATTATTTTATGATGTGGATTTATGGATAAGATAATGTAGGTTTTAGTGGGATACCATAAGTAATTAAGTAGGCTTCTAGTAAAGTAAGTTGGTACCTATCTAACTCCAAAAGGATCTTAAGAGTCTAATTTCTCAGGAATGTCCATAAAATATTTTCACAAGTCCTTATACCCTTCTTTGGCAAATCAACCAAAATGTAAACCTAACTAAGGCATTCTCACTTCATATATGTATACTGTCTATCGGTTACCGTACACATGGGACATGATCTCATATAACAGTTTATGTAAGATTTATATAAGTATGATAGGTATAATATAAGTAAGTTATGCACAAATTTCTATGTTGTACGAGTCAACCAGCATGATTATTGTTTTCTAAAAGGGACAAGGTAATTTGTCTTCACATCATGTCTACATAACTATTTCCAAGGTTTTCACATGAGAAGCTCTGAAACATGGACTGTGAACTTTGCTTTTCTCTCCCAATAGACTCTAATACTGCTGATACGTACAAGTCCAGAACACATAGATACACACCCTCACAACTCGGACGTGACTTTCAAACAAGACATTTTTTCGGGCACAAAAACTTACAGCCAGGACGAAACTAGTGTTTATGTATACGAAATCTTGCTATAGCAAGGGACTTCTAGGTTCCGTCTTCTTGACCTTTTTATAACGGCGAATAGATAAGAAGTGGGATCTGAGAGAGGAACAGAAGTATTTCGAGAAACGGAAGGTGGTAGAATTCGTGAGAAAGAGAGCGGACGAGGAGCAATCAATAAAGTGATAATTAAAAACTAATTAAGCGTTCCCAAGGTATCCGTTTAGTTTTATTGGGAAAATTTCTAATTATCTTCGTTTTTCTTGCTGAGAAGACAACTTGATGTCTAAATGACACACTCGACACAAAAGGTTAATGTAATGTAACCCTCCACCGTATCTGATAATACGTTCACATCAGGTCTGATCACTTCCTTTACCTGCTTGTGGGACGTGGAGAGGAGAGGGAGATGGAGACAAGAGGAAAAAGGGCTGGAGACTAGAGGATAAGCCAGAGGAAGAGGATAGGGAAAAGGAAAAGGAGAGGTAGATAAGAGAAAGAAGAGATGAAAAGGGAGGCAAGACGACACGTAGTGGAAAAGAAAGTCTCCGATTTGTACATCTAACAAATAACGCATAGGATAACATTCCTTTAAAGGTGGGGAAATTTAAAGGAAACGAGATGGACATACCTACTAATATAGCTAGTAAATAGTTACAGTATACTATTAAGCTTAGGTATGGATAGGTAGAGTTATATACAAGGAAAATTACTAGAGCTTTTGACTAATGTAGGTTTGCCAAGGAGTATAACATCAATTATGTACATAATATTATGTAAGCTGAAAATTTGAAACTTTAAAATTGTAAAATAATTTTTTCCTTCCTATTTTTCTGGTGTTGGACAATGTACTGAATATCGAAGATGACCTAGTTGTGTAGCATTGTCAATTTATTAGTCTTCTTGCATCATCTGTAAATAGAAATAGGCATTCGGAGATATTCCGTCGGATCATTGTCACTCGTTAATGAATAGGATTACTATCTAAAGATCTCATTACTATCTAAGATTATCACACTTGTTCGAGAAAGCTAATAGAATATTTTAAGAGTTGATAATTTGATATTCGTATGTTTAACTAACTACAGCAACTTACAGTACTTACCGGACAGATGAATTTATCTTTGTAATCTTTGCACACAACCAATTACACTAAGATTCGCATTGAAATACTCACCTGAAATCAAAAATAGAAAAAAATGGTTAGGTTGGAGGTAATTTAAAAGTACATAATTATTATTATATCATTAGGTATACGAGTATATTTAGATATGAAATTCAAAATCAAAAAATCCAGTACATTTACTTCTCATTCATTTTGTTACAACGTTTCTAGTTCCGTATGAATGATCCTTTAAAAATCTTTAAATAAGATTTTAAAAATAAATTATTATTATGGTTTTTACAATTTCCAAATGTAGAAAAGTGGAATTGAAACGAAAATGTATACTACATAAGGAAATGTTCTCTTCTCACATGTCATACAAAATTGAAACGAAATAAAATCTACTCCTCCTCCACCTCACCCACCCGGTATTTTCTATACAATCCATACATGTCACTGCACCACACTAATTTATACTTAGCAAGTCATCTCAATTTTATATAGGGTGGTACTCCAGTCTGAAATGAACAGCAAAAATACTTAGGTTTTCCATATTTTTATGTTAATCACAAGAGAGATATTACAACATTAGGCAGGTACGCAAAACTTTTCTACAACCTAACATTTCCAACAAAATGAGACTTGAAAAAAACATAATGGACACTATACTTCCTCGTGATTGTTTCACATTGTACACATGTGCCAATTTTGAGATTTTATGCTAAATCACTTGTATCTCCAAAATCGCTTCACCGATTTTCTTCAAATTTGACTTGACTGAAGGTTTTAAAAAGTTGTCACCTTTCCTACTACTCAACTACTTGTATACAGGGTGTCCCACCAAACTTGGACACCTCAAATTACTCGGCCCCTGAAAGAGTTTTTGAAAAATAAAAAATCCATGGGTACATGGTCTAATTATGCGGTTTCAGTCATGAAATTTTTTTTTATACAGGGTGGTTCAAAAGTCAGAAATTGAGGTGTCAACTTTCGATTTTTAAATAGATCGACCTGAATTTTAGTTGATAATTTTACTTCTAAATGGTTCCTGAGTACTTTTTACTTTCCTTATCCTATAATAAGGAAAGTATTGTATTCGTCGAAAATTTGACCTACCCAGCTTTTCACATTTCTGGACGAATCATAGCCTCAGGATACCAAAAAAGTGGTTTTCAGCCATTGGTCCGTGCGTCTGTCTGTGTGTGTGTGTGTGTGTGTGTGTGTGTCTGTGTGTCTGTGTGTGAACAGGATATCTCAAGAACGGTAAGAGCTAAAGACTTGAAATTTGGTATGGTAATTAATTTTATACACCAGACGAACCATGAAACTTTTGGTTGAAATCGGCCGCATTCTGCGGCCGCAGGGCCGCAAATATTGGCCGCAAGCACCGCTTCTTTGAATTGGTTAAAGATACAAAAAAAGTTAGAGAACAACATTTTCTCAGATTAAAAAAATAATAGGGGTTCACTCTGATCATTTTTTTGATATCTTTAACTTTTTGGAAACCGGCCCCAAAATTTACCGGTATTGTAGGGGGACCCGATTGGACTAACTTTTTTATTATTCATCCTAGATGGGGGTTGTGACATATCAAATTAAATGATTTTGAAGTGCTGATCACGAATTTGGCATTGATTTTTAGTTATCTGTTACCGTTCAGTCACCAGTGGCGGAATTCGACTCCTTTTTGGGAGATAAGGAAAGTCGTGTGATGTTTACACCAGATTTTTTAAACAAAAATTTTACATACAGGGTGGTTTTTTTTTCGACCAATTTTTTTTCTAAATCTCGAATAACTCAAGTTTGTTTAATTTTTTCGATAACAAGAATACAGAGTGTTTCTGTAATGAAAACACGCACTTTCTATTGGCATCAATTTTTTTTATACAGGGTGGTTCACAAGTGAATAAATGACTTGATTTTTTTTAAAACTGAGTTTTTTTAATTTTTTATTTGGTATTAATAATTCTAACCTAATTTTACACATTTTTTGTTAGTCATATCGAAAAACAAAACTAACGTGTTGTACAGGGTGAGACATAATTTTTTTGTAACACCCTGTATATGGGCAGTCAAAGAGACATAAAATTAAATAGAAAGACTAAATATGCAAGAAAAACTTCAATTTTTAATTATATAAAAAAGTTATGGTGTTTTAACTAATATTGTCACATGGACCACCCTGTAGATATTTTCTTAAAACATCATATGGGTAGTCGAAATTGTCTAAAATTCAACGGGAAGTCCAAATCTGAAAAAAAAAAGAATTCAAAAAGCCATTTTCAATTTTGTGTCTACACCTACCTACTTTTTATTTCTAGTTTTAAAATCATTCAGTGTGTACACCAAATTGAAAATGGCTTCAAAATTCGTGTTTTTTACTAGTTTTTCCCCACGATTCGAAGTCTTCGTTGAATTTTATACAACCTCGAGTACCCACATGATAGTTTAAGAGAATATCTACAGGGTGGTCCATGCGACAGTATTAGTTAAAACACCATAACTTTTTGATATCATTGAAAATCAAAGTTTTTCTTGCACATTTAGTTTTTATATTTAATTTTACGTCTCTTTGACTGCCCATATACAGGGTGTCACAAAAAAATTATGTCTCACCCTGTACAACACTTTAGTTTTGTTTTTTGATATGACTAACAAAAAATGTGTAAAATTAGGTTAGAATTATTAATACCAAATAAAAAATTAAAAAAACTCAGTTTTAAAAAAAACAAATCATTATTTCACTTGTGAACCACCCTGTATAAAAAAAAATTGATGCCAATTGAAAGTGCGTGTCTTCATAACACAAACACTCTCTATTCTTGTTATCGAAAAAATTAAACAAACTTGAGTTATTCAAGATTTAGAAAAAAAATTGGTCGAAAAAAAACCACCCTGTATGTAAAATTTTTGTTTATAAAAGTACTCAGGAACCATTTAGAAGTAAAATTATCAAATAAAATTCAGGTCGATCTATTTAAAAATCGAAAGTTGACACCTCAATTTCTGACTTTTGAACCACCCTGTATAAAAAAAAATTTATGACTGAAACTGCATAATTAGACCATGTACCCATGGATTTTTTATTTTTCAAAAACTCTTTCAGGGGCCGAGTAATTTGAGGTGTCCAAGTTTGGTGGGACACCCTGTATTATTACTTTCTATTACCTCTAAGGTATAGAAAGTATTGTTTTCGGTCGGGGGGTTTTTTTGTCAAATTTATCTCGGGAAGATGAATCCCGAAATTGAGACACTGTATGTTACTAAAGAGCGCAGCACAGACACAGCAATATATTCAACATTATAGAATACCATGTCCCAATAGTCAGAACAAATGCAAATTTCAAACTCCCTCTGGCGTCGTTTAGATTAGGGCATCTTCAATTCTTCAGCACAAATTAGTTCAAATCTTCCACACAAATGAGTTCAATTAAGGTAACTAAAAGGTGCAAAGATCCATTCCAGTTGCAATTTCTGACTTAAAACAGACTTTCACTTTCAGTCTTTTCCGATGGAATTTTCAAGTTTACCTCGTTTTAAGAATAATGATATTTTTCATTATTTGTTTTTAACATAGTCATATTAGTCATCCCTTTTTCCTTTATAAGTACTTATGTAGGTACTTCTCAGGAACACCCTCTCCATAAATGAGGTCTACATAGGTACCAATTTTCTAGCTCTTACCGTTTTTGAGATAACTTCTTCACAGACACAGACACTCACACACACACAGACCAACGATTGAAACTTTTGATTTAGGCTCCAGGGACCCTAAAACGTGTTTTGACACTGAAAACAGATTTTCGAAAATTTTGGATAATTCCATTATTTTTCTTTCTATATAATAAGAAATGTTTAAAAAAAAAATTACTTGTTTGGGATTCGCTCCACCGACATTCAGGTAACGAATCCGCTACTTTAATGTTCCAACTACTGAGGTTGGTTACCGACCTCAGTAGCTTGATCGATAAGGCGGCGGACTTGTAACCTGGAGTTCGATGGTTCAAGTCCCGGTTTCAGAGTAGATTTAGTAAAGCGAATTTGAGTAGTTGTGACATCACGAAAGTGATTAACTCAAATAGGATAACTACTGAGGATGGTTAGAAACACAATTTACTGTCCACTATTCAGTATCGACACGACAAGAAGAAGGAAGATGAGCATATATTTGCATTGTATCTAACATGACGCAAGATTCGACGATCATGAGGGAGGTATTGTACTGTGGGGGAGAGGGAGGTTTCTAGTTACATTTCACTTGAACATGTGGGAATATCTACTTCTCTATTTACAGTCGCTTCGGGTAAGTGTGTGAGTGAGTGAGCGAGTAAGTGAGAGAGAGAGAAAGAGAGAGAGAGAGTGGAAATTCAAGAAACTCCCGCTCTAGAAACTTGATATGTTTAAGTTCCTCCTAAGTAGGTCAATATTATTTCCCCATGGAAATTGACATAGCGCTGGGTACTTGAACCAAATTAATTTCCTTGTTTCATTGTCAAGTGCTTGGCTGCGTAATACCCCCACTCTGGACACTTGACTGACGTCAAGGTTAGACAAGCTTAAAAAAAACACGAAATTTGATACGCCAGCATGTGGAGACAGTAAAAAAAAAAAAAAAACTAAATACTGAAAAAAACAAAAAAAAGAATTGGGTGGTAAAATTTATAATCTCTTTGTTAATCTATGGTCGCTCCAACAAGTTTGACACCTAAATATTAACACATTATTTTTTTGTAATTTTAGTAATCATGGAACTAGGACTAACACAATACCGATTTCTAATATTTGGAATTTGTCGGAAGTAATACTTGTCTGTACTCTGTGTAAGACTTGTAATGATTTTGAAAGCACTTGAAGGCATGTTTTGATATTATTTGGATTCAGCAATTGGACATTTATCAGAAGAATTTCTCCATGAATTAAATCTTCATTCTATAGGAAGAGTCCAGGTAGGTGATAAAGTATCCTAGTCTCATATTATTATTACATGAGTTATAATGTAAAGTTAAAAGAACGAGGTATTTCGAGACTTTTTTTCAACTGAACATTTCTGAAGAAGTACTTACTGAAACATTCCCGATAAATATTCATTACTTTATTCGCTACATGAATATTGATGAATTTATCGAGGAGCAGAAGAACACGAACAGAAAGACACAAAAAAACATCCCGAGTAATTGAATAAACATCAAAGTAAACTCCCCTGACGTCAACTGCCAAAGCAGAAATAGTATAAAATGACGAATAAAAAGAAGGATTTGTATTATTAATGCAAGATAAAGACGTATTTTGAGTTGCTACAATAAAACAAAGAAGGCTCAGATCAATGCATAAAGAAAAGATATTTCGACTTGAAAATGAAAACTGAGTTGAGAAAAAAATACAATGTGCGTCTAAAGAATACGAAATAAGAAGAAGTTTGAACAAAAAGTAATGAAGAAGAATACAAAAAGTTTGGAGTAAACTTTCCACAAGTACAAGACTTGGAGGAAGGAGCATAATGGGAAGAGACAATGGCAGAGAAGGTGCAAGGAAATGACAGAAGAAGATAAGAACTATGTGTATTAGTTAATTATGGGGGGTGGCATATAATTTCTTATGTGCAATCAGAACTTTAATACCATACAATGTTGGCCATAAAAAATCTCTTGAAAGAAGCGTTTATTTTTCTTTTTTAATGATTAAAAGAATAATAATAATATAGTCCGATGAAACGTTCCAGTTAAAAAAACACACGTACAAACACATTCTTTACAGTTCCTAGGAATCCAAAGAACATTTCCAGGACTTTCGCAACATTTCCATTTCAAGAATTTCCCTGGAACACCCGACTCTTAATAACAAGTCTTCAGCACATCTTGCACAAGAAGTTCTCAGGAAAGTGACAAAAAATGTAAACTGAAAAGCACGTATTAATTTCATTTTCTAGCTGCTTTATATTTAATCTAGTTATTTTGAAACATTATTTCAACGCTCCTGCTCGTTGCAAGGAAAAGTACTTCTCAAGGTGCAGAAAAAACTCGTAGGTGTGCATAATCCGCGTACTATGTCCCGAGTTTCTCTCATCAATTTTAGAAAGTCTTGAGTAGTTTTCTTTTTCATTCGAGGTTTAAAGCCTCTTTTATTCTAATACACCATTTTTCTGCGTATTGAGGTCTTTTGCTAACAGAGAGAGCTCCGTCAAACATAGTAACATCACTATGTACGATTTGAAGTGAGCAATTGGAAACTGCTGGCTCTTTTCTTTCAACTTCTTTCATTGTATGAATGAAATATGGATGGCATTAAAGTATAATATTCTATTTGACATTGAATAACTTTTCCTTGTGTTTATGTCTGGTTCAATTAGTAGTCAAGTCTGATAGCGTGCGGATTATTATAAGAAAATTAGACTTGTGGAATATTAGTGTGGATTTGAAATTATTTCCAACAGTTCTAGTACAAAATATCATGATATCCTCTCAAAAGAACATTACATAGATAGCCATGTAATGTTCTTTTGAGAGGATCATTCTTCGAAAAACATTACACAATGGAACATCAAGCAGCTCATATCTGCTTGATACTCATACCTGTTTGACTGCTGGAGTAAAGGGACTTTTCAGTCTTACCTCGGCAGTTATAAACAAGGTATATTCTATTCTATTCTATTCTATATCTTATTGAAAAAACCAACATTTGGGTCCTTAACCATAAACTAAGACATTCTCACAAGCCTCTATTCCATATTCCTAACTTTACAAATATGAACCACTAAACTTACTGAAATCCCCACTAGCTTGTGCAATGCACACTTACGATAACATGACCAAGAAAGCACATCTTTTATAACTTACGCCTATATTTCTGTCAGGCATTGCTTTAATCGGAATTTTGGTTCTTATTAAAGTGTTGACAGAAAACAAAGATCTTCCCACGCTCACGCCATCCAGAGTACATTAATTTGTAACGCGTTGTAATAAATAATTAAGTGATTTTTTTTTTCAAACAGAGAAAAATGAGCATAAACATAATTATAAAGATAATAAAATCGGGTTTCACAACAATTATTATGGCTCTGTTCTCTTTCAGTGACTATTGTTCAGCAGGGTCCCTGAGGGTGCACGGTTCTGTTTGCATTAAATTAAAGCCGAGACAAAAGAGAGGGTTCCTTGTACGTCGAAACATTCCATTGTGTTTTATCAATAGGTGTAAACTGGGGGAAGGAAAAAAAAAATCAGCGTGATTATGCTTTACAAAAAAAGTGAAAAATCATACGTCATTTTGAAAGGCGGAGAACAAAATGACCTATCTCCATGGACGGGGGATGGGGGATATACACAGTAAGGTTAAAAGACAGAATGTATATAACACAGGATTTAGATTTGATGTTTTTTTTTTCATATATTATTTATAAGAATAGATCGGAGCAAAACAATAATAGGTATTATTATTTTAATTAAATTATTATGTATATTTGTGGTTGGTTTTAAGAAGGCTAGTTTTACCATCTTACAGGGAAGAAACTCTTTGAATGGCCTTCCATTTTTACATAATCACGATAATTAGGCTTCTAACATGGTGGCAGTACTCAATAAATCTGGCGTCTTGGGCTTGTTAAGACGGGCAGAAGGTACAAGGAAGAGATGGAAGGTACAAGGAAAAGGTATAAGAAAGAGATGGAAGGTACAAGGCAGAGATGGGAAGTACAGGAAAAATACAAGGAACAGACGGAAGGCACAAGGTAGAGACGGGAGGTACAAGGTAGAGACGGGAGGTACAAGGAAGAGATGGAAGGTACAAGGAAGAGACGGGAGGTACAAGGAAGTGATGGAAGGTAGAAGGAAAAGGTACAAGGAAGAGATGGAAGGTACAAGGCAGAGACGGGAGGTACAAGGAAGAGATGGAAGGTACAAGAAAGAGATGGTAAGTACAAGAAAAAGGTATAAGGAAGAGATGGAAGGTACAAGGCAGAGATGGAAGGTACAAGAAAGAGATGGTAAGTACAAGAAAAAGGTATAAGGAAGAGATGGAAGGTACAAGGCATAGATGGAAGGTACAAGAAAGAGATGGTAAGTACAAGAAAAAGGTACAAGGAAGAGATGGAAGGTACAAGGTAGAGATGGGAAGTACAGGAAAAATACAAGGAACAGATGGAAGGCACAAGGTAGAGACGGGAGGTACAAGGTAAAGACGGGAGGTACAAGGAAGAGATGGAAGGCACAAGGTAGAGACGGGAGGTACAAGGAAGAGACGGGAGGTACAAGGAATAGATGGAAGGTACAAGGAAGAGACGGAAGGCACAAGGTAGAGACGGGAGGTACAAGGAATAGATGGAAGGTACAAGGAAGAGATGGAAGGTACAAGGAAGAGAAGGAAGGCACAAGGAAGAGACGGAAGGTACAAGGTAGAGATGGAAGGTACAAGGAAGAGAAGGAAGGCACAAGGTAGAGATGGAAGGCACAAGGTAGAGACGGGAGGTACAAGGAAGAGACGGGAGGTACAAGGAAGAGATGGAAGGTACAAGGAAGAGACGGAAGGCACAAGGTAGAGATGGAAGGCACAAGGTAGAGACGGGAGGTACAAGGAAGAGACGGGAGGTACAAGGAAGAGATGGAAGGTACAAGGAAGAGACGGAAGGCACAAGGTAGAGACGGGAGGTACAAGGAATAGATGGAAGGTACAAGGAAGAGACGGAAGGCACAAGGTAGAGACGGGAGGTACAAGGAAGAGACGGGAGGTACAAGGTAGAGACGGGAGGTACAAGGAAGAGACAGAAGGTATAAGGAAGAGACAGAAGGCACAAGGAAGAGACGGAAGGTACAAGGTAGAGATGGAAGGTACAAGGAAGAGGCAGAAGGTATAAGGAAGAGAAGGAAGGCACAAGGAAGAGACGGAAGGTACAAGGTAGAGATGGAAGGTACAAGGAAGAGGCAGAAGGTATAAGGAAGAGACAGAAGGTATAAGGAAGAGATGGAAGGTACAAGGAAGAGAAGGAAGGCACAAGGAAGAGACGGAAGGTACAAGGTAGAGATGGAAGGTACAAGGAAGAGAAGGAAGGCACAAGGAAGAGACGGAAGGTACAAGGTAGAGATGGAAGGTACAAGGAAGAGAAGGAAGGCACAAGGAAGAGACGGAAGGTACAAGGTAGAGATGGAAGGTACAAGGAAGAGGCAGAAGGTATAAGGAAGAGACAGAAGGTATAAGGAAGAGATGGAAGGTACAAGGAAGAGGCAGAAGGTATAGGGAAGAGACAGAAGGTATAAGGAAGAGATGGAAGGTACAAGGAAGAGAAGGAAGGCACAAGGAAGAGACGGAAGGTACAAGGTAGAGATGGAAGGTACAAGGAAGAGGCAGAAGGTATAAGGAAGAGATGGAAGGTACAAGGAAGAGAAGGAAGGCACAAGGAAGAGACGGAAGGTACAAGGTAGAGATGGAAGGTACAAGGAAGAGGCAGAAGGTATAAGGAAGAGATGGAAGGTACAAGGAAGAGAAGGAAGGCACAAGGAAGAGACGGAAGGTACAAGGTAGAGATGGAAGGTACAAGGAAGAGGCAGAAGGTATAAGGAAGAGATGAAGGGTATTAGGAAGACGGATGGTATAAGGAAGAGGTAGACAAAAGTATTATTTTCCTGTTGTGTAAATACAGTTTTGAAAACTCGGTGGTTTCCCCCACTCCGGGCTGAGCTGAAAGCAACATGTATGCATTTCATAGCTCGACACCTCATTTTTCACTAAAGGTGGACTTTCATCACCTGACATATAAATACTTTTCTTACTCGCATTAAATATTTTTTTTTCTGATTCACAATAAGATCTTAAGTTGGCGATCCAGAGAGGGAATGCATCCAGTATTCTTGGGACTTTTCCTCCCAATCCCTCTCTGGATTTTATCTACCAACTTTAATATGTTTGTTGTTTCATAAAAAAAGCTATAATTGTCCATCACTTCAGAAAATTATGGATTTCTGATATTTGTGTTTCACGATTAATTAGTGATGTACTGTGGGGTAAATACCCGCGGGAAGGTGAATAAAAATCGTGTATTTACCCCAATGGTCGGGTAAATTCCTCAATGTTTAAATGAAAAAAAAAAAGATCTTAAGTTCTTGAGCCTATTGTTGCCCAAATATTAAATAACCATAGAGTTGTTACATGATAATTCTTGAGAAAAAATTCAATCTATATAGTGTGTCTAATAGTATCTGAATAAACCTATTCATGTTTTATGATATGGAAAGCAAGATTTGGGTTAAAAATTTCCATGAAATTACTGCAAACTGAATCATCTTTTGCTGTCCCATTTAGAGCAAAAAAAAAAATTGAGTAAGAAGACAAGTAATTTGTATTTTATAATGATACTGCCTTAAAAGCTAACTATCTATTTATTAATACAATACGTATCTATTTAATTGTACAGAGCATATACCAAAATATAGTGAGATGGGGAATGAGACCAAATTCGTATTATATTTCGTCCATATATTCAACAAACAGATGTCTCAAATAGAATTCGCCACTACTTTCAGAGCTATCATAGAAACAGCTTTTAATCAAGAAGTATATTTATAACAATTAAAAAGTTCCGTCAACTCGAACTTTCAACAAAGAAAACGTCATTTCGTTTCATATAGTTAATGTTGAGCTTTCGAGTTTTGAATAAGTCACAGCATATTTCTAATGTCTTGTGCAAGTTTGAAACATTTGAGAGAGGGGGGAGGAGTGCTAAAAAAGAAAAACGAGGTTAATATTTGCAACCGGGTGTTGCCAATAAAATTTTGCGAGATGAAAATTCACTTCCAACAATGCGTGTAGTAATATTGAGATGTTTTGATGTGATTCAGTGAAAGTATCGCGTCAACAAAAATAATAACACAACAATAAATGACACAGTTACTTATTCAAGCAAGCGTCGATGGCGCGTTGAATACACCGGTTCTCGTAGGAACGCGGAAGTTAAGCAACGTCCAGCGAGGTTAGGACTTGGATGGGTGACCATTCAAATTCGAACCCTCGTGATGCTGGCTTTTCCCGGCCCCACTTAGGCTGGGTGAGGTTAATGTAAGTAGCTAGTAGTGAGTTTCCCGGGAATGGAGGGTAACACCCGTCGTGATATATGACCAAATGACCATGCAGTTAAAAGCAACGTAAAAACCAAATTAAAAAAAAAGTATTTATTTTCTTATGTGTGTGCTAAACATTTTAAGTCAGTCTTTTAGTATGCGACAATTTCGTCAAAGAGAAAACACCACACCGCGGGTGAAATCGCAATGTCAGGATAGTTAAATATATTTATTTATTTATAATATATAAATAAAGAAGTAATTCTATAAAAAAAGATACCTATGTACTCCATATGTCTATGGAAATTAAGTATAAGTAGGCTTTCGTATGCTTCAACTTATATATTTCTAAGAATACATTAACATTATAATTATGTACAATAATTTATTAATGTACTGTATTATTTACAAGTATATACATGACTACATGAGTATAAAATTTCATGTACTTATAAAAATATTTTTCACCATCAGGACATTCATAATAATATAATCTATAGAATTATATTCTTTATATAAATTGTACTACAGGGTAGACCAAAGCTGAATATAATCCTATAAGCTCTATCAATTCAGAGTATTATATTATAGCTAACTAGGTATTTGACATTATTTTGTTGATTAATACATTTCCTTGAATCCCACGTCCAAAGAAAAGTCTTGCGAACAAAATGAAGGGTTAGTTCTCAACATCTACTGGAATGTTTCAGAGAGAACTTTTTGATTAAGAACTGATTTTTGTAGTAACTTTAATTAGAGGTCTAAAGGCCAAAAAGAAAAATGTTGCTGTCATAACTTGTGTGTAATAACAACATGGCTTAGTACTACTTGCTCACAAAAGTTTTAATAAGATGATGCACCGAAACAAAGGTAATTAATTTAAACCTGGGTATTCATTTTTACGGTTTTCATCTATAGAAATGTAGACAGCACATTTTTTGAGCACAAGAGGATGCAGTCATAAAATCTCCTACTGGAGTGGCAGCACTGTAAGGGCGAAATCATGAAATAGGATTACAAAATATATAAGATAGATTATTATCATTATTATTAATATTATAATAGGTATATATTTTATTCAAATTCTGATAAATCATCATCTTCTCGTTTTTAATCCAAGTTTGGAGACCTCAGGATTATATTTATTAAACATAATAGATCAAGTTTTATTTACAATAAAGTACATAGAATTTTTTTTTTTAAGCTTTATTAGGAGGACAAAGTACAATGGTAACAGTATAAATTAAGAAAAAAAAAAAAAAAAATGACAAAATAAATAAGTAAAAAAGAAAACAACAATAATGTCCAACCTAAAGGGCGGGGATATTGCCTGTGGCAATCTCTTTCACCCAACCCTTTGAATTTTTGAAATTGAAAAAAAAAGATATTGAAATTAATAAAACAAAAGTTGTTCAAGGGCGGTGCTAATGCCAACGGCATTCTCTTCCAGATGTCCCTGAAGCCCGATATTGGTGCGCTGGGATTGGTTAAAACTCCGACTTGAGGGACAGATAATTCGACCCTAAGATCCTAATGCAATGCTGTTACGTTTTCAGGTAAGTATTATTTCATAATAATGAGAAAATTTCATAATAACGTTTTCAGGTTATTATTTTTTCATCATAATACAATTATTAGCCTCCTTGTAAAGACAGTGGTAGAAGTGCTGAGTCATTCCTCCACTGTCTGGCAACCATCGTTTACCGGTGTCTGTCCCGGTAGCTCAGTGGTAAAAGCGGCACTCTGTGAATCCAAAGACTCCAGAGGTTGTGGTTTCAAAACCCAGCTGGAATATGACATGTTAATCCTCCCAATTGGGATTTTTACCACATATAATAATATGTCTTGGGCTTACTGCTGGAATAATGGGACTTTAATAGTCCTAATCGGGCAGTATAAATAAGGCGATATTATTATTATTATTCAAAATGACGCCACCCTATGATGATGATGAATACACACAAGAGAAAATATTCGTAATCCTAAGAGCTCCAGGAAAGCCCGTTCTAAATAGACTGGAGGGTGGTGGGTGTACCACCCGGTATGGCAAGGGCAAACGAGTGTACTGCACTTTTAATATCAGATTTTATTCTTGCTGCACCAGCGGTCGGGGTGACACTAACTATAATAAATGGAAATAGTGCATGGCAAACCATAAACATCCTGCTGGAAAAGAACATACATGACCAGGGAGCCTTTCGCTCCGAGGAAATGTGTTGAAGTGCTCATTGAGAAATCCAACGACTTCATTAAAAATCAATACACTTTTATTACCAACTGTTATTTCCCCAGCTCTAATACTACTCGTAATGCGTTTCTTCTTCTTCTTCTTTATATTGCCTTTTCTCAAATTTACTTGGGGTCGGCATTGTTCAACCTCTCCCTCATGATTGAGGTTGGTTGGTTCTGACCACTCCTAATTCCACATTATCCGACAAGATGACCTTCCTTACGCCAACCCTAGTAAAGAGCGCCAATAATTTACGTTATTTATTTTCTGTTGAAAAAAATTCATTTAATGCAAAGAAGGCCCAAAGGTAAGCAGAGAGTATTACAGTTAATCGGTATTAGAATTAAAGAATTTAACAGCCAGCGTCGATGGCATATTGAATACACCGGTTTCCCTTCAGAACACCGAAGTTAAGCGACATCCAGCGAGGTTAAGACTTGGATGGGTGACCATTCAAATTCTAATTCTCGTGACGCTGGCTTTTCCCGGCCCCACTCAGGCTGGGTGAGGTCAATGTGAGTAGCAGGTTTGTGAGTTTCCTGCGAGTGGAGGGTAAAACCCCCGTCGTGATATGACCATGGCAGTTGAAAGCGACGTTAAACCCCACTTAAAAAAAAAAAAAAGAATTTAACTTTCACTTAAAACTTTATATTAAAGAGGGGGACAATGTTCATTTATGCATTTATTTCCATTTAAATGTTCTACCTCTACCTGGAAAATTACTGCTCATAATTATTTCATATGATAGTATATATTGGGTGCCCAAAAAAGAAAGTTTTGGTATGACTCTGTAAAAATGACTCACAACAATATTTTACAAAACTTTTCCTGAAAATTTCAGGTATATAAATAAAGTGAGTAAAAAACTAGAGGTTCTTGAAGAATAGCTAGGTAGACACATCAAAGGTCTTGATGGACAGGTATTGCTTGTATTTTAGGATCCACGCAATTCTTTGAAAATGTTATTTGTTCTCTTCAAATATTCACGTTTTGATTTTAACACCACTAAAAATATTTTCATGATGGTTTCATAAAATGTGTGATATATTTTTGAGATTATCGATGCAAATTTTTTAGACTCATCACTGAAGTTTTCAAAATGATCTGATTTCTTTGGGCACCCGTATAATCTTACTAATATAGGTTTATGTATATTATTACCCAGTCACGGAATAAGCTGTAATCCTAGGCACTGAAAGGTTGACAAGGAACGTTAGGGCAAGGTGACTTTTATGTAATTATTTTTCATAGTTTTATTCTAATTTATGCCTCTAAATAATATGCATACAGGGTTATCCAACACAGAACTGTATCTATATAATTGATATCAATGAAGAGTTTTAGATAGATTTTTACGTATACAATACTATTTAAATAACGTATGTTAAAACAAATTTGAATTTGTTTATTTCAAAAGAGATATTTAAAAATAAATAAAAAGGAATAGTGGCAAAGAGAAGATTATATATTCAGGTATTCGGATTCTTAGAAAATCTTCTATGTCTGCTCTATCGCTGCTCTTGCAAAAAAGAAAGAAAATAACTTCACCGTTGAGGATTCTGAGTGGTTGTACATACATACACAATACACATACATTCCATACCCTACATACATACATAGTAAAGATATGTATAAATAAGCTCTTTGATTACAACATTAACAACTAATTTTACTCCACGTTGATAATTACAACATTCTAAAACTTAAGGTTTCGTGTATTTGAGGTAAAACTACTAAAGCTCATGAAAGTTATGAGGGGAATTTACATTTTACTTTATATTATATGAAAGATATAGAAAATTTGCAAACGGTCACTTATTTAAATCAAATTTATATTGAAGGACACACAAGAAAGAAAGAGACACAATTGTCAAAATTGCCTGAGAAAAAAAAACTTTCTCCTAAAAATAACTTTGCAACTATGTGGGCTTGCCATTGATAAAATTCCTCGCTTTCAACGTAACAACGTTGTAAACTTATTTTCTCCAGACCCGACGAAAACGCCTTTCTCATTTTGCAGAACCCATTTATCAAATTGAATTAGAGCAGGATGTTCGTACGTGGTCATAAAGAGTCTGCAAAAATTTACGGCGAGAGAAAACAGAACAAGGGAATAAAATAAACAGAAATACTGGAGTAAACAGAAGTGGTGAAGGCTGGAGAAAGTGCGTACAGTATGGAATAAGCAGAAATAAATAATGAGGATAGATAGCGAATGGTTTTATTATTTAAGAAAAAGAGGGAAAGGGGGATATCGAGAGAGGGAAGGTGTTAGAACGCAATTTGAAAAAGGGCAAAAGGAAATAAATTTAGTTATTTCCGCTGAAAAATAAAAACCACAGCTGTTCAGAATTACTCTCAGTTAAGGGTCTTTTAAATTAATATGCAAGGTTTAATTAAACTTAACTTTAATTGAACGCTCTAAGCAGGTAGAGACGTAGTTTTTATTTCGTTTACGTAAATGGTTCTCACATTATTTCAGCACTAAACACTGAACAAGAGAACCCTAAATGAAAGTCTATGCATAAGTCCTCGGTAGCACTTTCCTATAATTTTTCAACATTAGACAAAAACCATTATTGGATAAAATGGGTATAAAATAAATCGGGTTTTATGTAGGTAGGTACCTAAAAAAATTTTGAAAGTGCCATAATATAATAAAGATCAAAGTTAGTGGAAGCGCCAAGCCACATGATTTGGGTCTATCTCGTCCTCAGAACATGAATACATAATTTGAGACATTTCGAATCAAGTAATTATTAGTAGATATAAATCCAAAAATAAAAAGGTATCTCAGCAAAAAAAGAACGGTGATACAACCGTCTACATGTCATGTGTGAATCACTCACATTCATTCGTAGCCTCAAATTCATTCAACAAAATCTGTAGCTGTCCCCTGTTCATGTAATGAGTCTAGAATTCTAGATGAAGTCGCTATGGTTATTTATATCCTTGGTGCTCAAACAAAAAACTTTCATATTTCTCTTCTCAACTGCACCAGATGTGTAATTAAAGATTGCATCTGAAGAGCAGCTATAAGGAAAAGTTTTAAGCGAATCAAGATGATGACTGTGCGCTGAAACTTCTCATGTCCTAGGAGTCAAGGTGGCCGAACTTTCAACTTGGGTGGAAAAACTTGAAGAATTCTCGTAAATCATTCGATAAGCTCCTGCTTTAATGGGTGAAAGAAAAGTTCAAGACGTTACAAGGGATCATTCGCAAACTCCCTGACAATATTTTTTCTCTAATGGAACACTTTTTTTTTAAATTATATTTTTTAATGTCGGACAAGTTTTTTTTTTAGCAAGCTCTTCCGGATAGCAATAAATAAAGTCAAATAGACATCATGATACCGACATGTAACCAGAACATGCATTGGGAAAAGAAAATTTTCTGTCGCGGTTTCGATTATAGGCATATTGAACAAGGTATTAAATATTTTCTAATTAATGGTTCTTTGCCCATTTCTCACCTTTCCTTTTTGTTGATATTTAGAAGCAGCGTCTTTCGTTGTCTAAAGTAATAATTCAAATAAATATATGGTATTAATATCTATCGTCAGCAATACAATTTTGTTGACAAGGAAAAATGACTTTTGCAAAGTACGGAACAAATACTCGAGTCTCACACTTTTCTGAAAGTTGGCACCTCAGATATGAATTAGAACTTGCTTAGATTTTCACTTTTTTTCACAAAACTTTTGATAATGCACTTCTAGGGTACTGTAATAAAACAGGGTTCACACGAATTTTGCATAAAACGAGTGTTCAATATATGTAGGTACGAGTACGTACCTACTAACTCTCATGAATTCTACATATACTACTCATTGCTATGGACTTTTTTACCCAACTTTTTGTCTTGTAAAAAAAAGTACTTTACATTTAAATGCCAAAGTAAGTTGCTACGTAGAAGTTATGGCAAA
Source organism: Bactericera cockerelli (assembly GCA_024516035.1). NCBI lineage: Eukaryota > Metazoa > Arthropoda > Insecta > Hemiptera > Triozidae > Bactericera > Bactericera cockerelli. Next base: position 39,623 of record JAMCCL010000161.1, read on the forward strand.
CAATGAGAAATTACTGAAATTATTTACTGGTTTTCCAAGTTCAATCTGATTAATATAATTTATTTAATTTCTCATTTATAGTTTGTGGAGATAATTTTTCAATTAGGAATTCGTATAACTTCTAGTGTAATTTTATTATTCTGCTGTAAAAAATATAGGTGAGTACCTACTCCTAAGACTTCTCAAAATGATTCTATTCTTTTTACAGCTAACTTATATCATGGTTTTTAATTGGCTCTCTATCTCAGCAGCTCTATCGCTATTTCGTACTACTACAGCGGACTTGTAACCAGGACGTTGGTGATTCCAATTCCATTTTTGTTTTAGGTCTTATAATTGTTTCTTTGCTAAGTTTTGGTAAAGGATAAAAGACAAACTTTGATTGACATGGTTCTAGTGGCTCTAGTCAATTATCAGCCCCCTAGTAAAAAAATTTAATAATAGAGAACACTACTTTTTATTTTTAATACTGCATTAATTGAATTTGGCAACCGTTCAAAAATCAAACCAACTGCCCAATGATTACTTATATTTTGATTATTAATTTGAAAATTTGTTGAAGTAATTTATATTTTATTTGGTATAGTTGTTCATTCCAACGAAAAATAAACTTACTTTTTTTTAAAGCTGGTTAAGAAATTTTAAAATTAAAAACATTTAATAAATTAACACTTTACAAAAGTAAAACCAGCCCAACTTTATTGGTTTTCAACTTATCACTTTACAAGTGTTGTGTTTAACAAAACAAATAAAAAACTGGGAAAAAAGAAGGCACTAGAGGAACGAGGACAGAAAACAGGGAAGGTAAAGAGAGAGGGCAAGGTAAAAACAATTATTGCAGCCCCTAGTTTTCTCTTCCTCTTCCCCCACACGTCCTAAAACACAATATATAATATTGTAGAGGTTTCGTAATCAGAAAACCTTATGAATAATTACACATGCTAGGGGGAAATGAAATACAATCCCCTTGCCGGGGGCCCGGGGTTGAATATTTGGGGTCGATGTCTGGCGGGAAAGGGCAGGTTGGGGAACTACTGTACAATATGAAATAGAGTGTGTATACTTTTAATCATAAAACCCCAAGCTGGAGGGCGAGCAATTAATTGAAAATGCTGGGGGAAGACTGGAGCATTGTGAGCTGTATTTGCGTAGACTATATAATCATTAGCTTTTTTTTTGCAATGTTCACAAATGTGTTTTTATTCGTGTTGTGGAACATTCCACTCCTGTGCAATTCGAGAAAAAATTAGTTTATCAAGTGCAATTTTATTGCGAAACTATCACACTAACAAATACAGCGTCAATTTACATAATGAAATTGAGAAAATATGCATATTTCCAGCGTCCCTGATTGGCTGAATCGATGGAAATCGGTTTCAAATAAATGCTAGATATTTCTGAACATTTTTTTAACTGATGAAAATTACTGTGAGAAAAGATTCTTGAAATTACCTAGGATATAATTATCAACAACAAATTACTTTTCACACGGTAGAGCCCCTGATCTACCGTGTGGTCAAGTTTTAACCTGTGTTGGGTTACTACCTATTAAATTAAATAAAAATAAACCTTCTATATTTATAAATCTGAGCAAAAGAGATTACCAGCTATAAGGACCTATCAGGTTATTTTATTTTTCAGAAATTACAGGTTATCTGAAAATATGCAGAAAACTATCCCGAATTGAACATGAAACTGCAAACTACTTATCATATCTAATGCATTTGAGATTATTAATTTAAAATTAAAAAAAAAAATCTCACAAAGATTCCCTAAAGAGGTAGTATAAAACTATTCACCACTAGAAACTAAAAACTTCAAGATTTCTTGGTAAGAAAATCCAAGACAGTGTTTCTTGAGAAGATGGAAAGATTTTCAGAAGGTAGTTGCTGTTATCTTTGCATGGCTTTTAGCCTCAAGTCAGAAAATCCAAGAGTTTTCTACAAAGTTAATTTACACTTGAAATACGTTCTCTTTCGATCTACTCTATTTAATAAAGTATCTATTAGATCTATATCTATTTCTCTCGGATCTACTTTTGTGGTTCATCCCTGTAGACCATGGCCCCAACCTATTCTCCATCAAGGCACCCTCTATTGACCTCTTAGCTCAGCGCACCTTAGGAGAAAAAAAAAGTCAGAGGGACCTTGCAGGCCTGTATTGAGAGTATTTCAGATTATGAAAAATGTCAGCTAAGTAGGCCAATTTTAGTTTGTCTACTCATCATTTGTCAAAGAATCTCCAAAAACTTTCATTGTTTCCTTGCATGAAAAATACCAAAATTTAAATGGTGATTTCTAAATTTCGCGGCACCCCCAAGCTGCCCGCTTGCGGACCACCGCTGTGGACGGTTACACCATCACACTCCAAGACAACCCATATATTGAATCACGCTCGTACAGATCAATAACAATATTGAGGATAGCATCTGCTTCAATTTAACTTTAACATCCACTTAAAAATATTTTATGACCTCCAAAATTTTAGATTGAATATTTAAGCACTTTAATTAAGAAAATTTCATCCAGTTTCTTTAAGTAGTCATAATAAAACTATGATTGAGTAGGTAAAGTAAGTGCATAAATCTGAAATAAAGAGAGAGAGAGAGAGAGAGAGATAGATATTCAGGAGAGAAAGACATCGAAGATGGGAATAAGATTAACCAAGGTAAAAATTGAATAACAGGAGACTAAGTATTGTTGGTAAAAATAACAATAATTTGTAAATTTTTTGTTGTATATTAAATATTAAAGCCCAAGAGCAGAGATTTAAAAAGGAAAGGCATCGAAGAGAAATAGATAATAAAAAAGAAATGGAGGAAGACAAAAAAAAAAGCTGAAAGATTGACTCGCACATCTAATGACGTAAAGAATACAGAGTTCAAAACATACAGCGCACAAATAGACAAAAGTTTAGTCTAACAATCGAACTCTCCAAAGAAAATTTTTCCCCCCAGCAAAATCAAACACTTCGTCTCTTTGTGAGAAAAATAAATGCTAAAACTTTTTCGAGAGGAGAAGAGTATTGATTGAATCAAGAGTTTCTCTCGTGTTTTCCACAAGAACAAAAATTTGTCACGTGAGATAAATTTGTTATCTAATAATTTCGAGGTAGAAAATGTTAAATTTTCCCAGAAAAAGGAGTCACATAAATTGAAGACGCGGGGGGGAGTCTAGAGAGGAAGAGTTAAAGAGTGACGGAGAGTAGGCGGGAGAAATTTGAAAAAAAGTTGCCAAAGGAAAAGGAAGGGAAAAAGGAAGGAAAATTCTGAAATACTTCTTCCTCTCTAATGAAGGTACAACACGCTACAAACCGATGAAAAGAAAGCACAAAGCTTTTGTAAAGATTTAGGATTCATAGGATGTTTAAACAAATGAGGAATTTTATCACTTTTAATCGCAGATTCCACCAAGAAACAACTTACAAAAAAATATCGTTATTCTTTCAATGAACAAAAAATAAAAGGATATGTCCCTTCCATAATGGTTTTTAGAATAGTTAATATGGGGTAAATGGAATAGAATTTTAAATTATGAATCCAAAAAATTGAGAAACCCTTTTTCTTTAAAATTAGATTCTCAAATGTCGGACCTTGTTGATGAAAAAATCAATTATTAGATTTAATCATTTTTACATTTTTCTTAAATAGATATTCTTATTGGTTCAGACCAAGAATTAAAAATAGAGAAATACTCCATTTTTTCCCCAAAAAATACCCAAATTCAAATTAAAAGTAAGGTAAATTTTCAGAGCAAATAAACGATAAAAGGACAATAAAGAAAATGAACGAATTTCAGGGGTCATCTTGTAAATAAGTATTTGAAATTGAAAACTTCTCAAAAATTACTTGGCTTGAAAGCTAAAGAGGAAGTGGATGGACTTTACTTGTTGATAAAAACAAACTTTAGGATCTTTAAAATGCTATCATTTATCAAAAAATTGTGTTGTTGATGTTCTCATCACCGGCGGGTCGGATTTCCATGGAGGTGTGAGATAAAGGGAAGTGAGAATGGAGGGGATGGGAAATGTAAAGAGTACAAGAGTAAAGAGTACAAGAGTAATGAGACAAGGAAAGTTAACACCAAAAGGAGACTAAAATGCTTTAGGTCCTTTTAAATGTTGTGAAGTTTGTATTAGAAATTGAAACCAGCCCAAAGAATTGTATGAGTGACAGAGGACTTGTGATTCGGAGATTTTGGTTCAAACATCGGGAATAATATTTGGGGTTTGGATAGTTGTACACTACTTTTGTGATTAACTCTAATAAATAAAAATGACCTCAACCAAAGTTTAAGTTGTATTGAAAAAAACCATTGCTTTACATAGATTCAAGCTCTTAGAAAATCAATTAGAAAATCTATTATTCGGTTTAGATTTCTGACCCCCATTACAATGTATGATGAAATTAAAAACTTACCTCTTGCACAATATTATAGAAAACATTAACAAATTTTGGGGACGCTTGACACTTTGATATTGAAATTTCGTGGAAAAAATTTCTACAACAAAGGAAATTTACGAAAAATGAAAATGAAGAAATGGAAAGGGGGAGGAGGGTTGGGAAAAAAGAAGAAAAGAAGAGGGTTTTCATGACAATGGGTCACCACCGAAGTTGTCTAACGTCACTCCATCGCGTAGGAGTGGTTAGAGTTAGGTAGAAGAAGTTTTAATTAGTGTGACGTCATGGTTGTTTGCAAACCTGGTGATGAGATATCTGACTTGGAAAAAGCTGGGGGAGTAATTTGTGTCAACAAGTTGCAGAATGCCACATTAGTACCAATGCACAAATGTCTTGACATTTAAGACTATTTCAGACATATTCCTTGACATGCGGGTTGTTTTACTAGACAAATTTAGACATGTTTATTTTACTTGCGAATCTTTGCCCAAAAGTTTTTTCCCCCCCTAAGCCTTTTTGTTCTCCTTTCAGCTGCACACTGTTCAGACTAATTGAATCTTGGAGAATGGAATGTGCACGGGATGTGAGTTTTTTGTACTTTTTATCTCTGATATGAAACGAAATTGTACAGATTGATATTGTAGGAAATTTTTGCTCAAAAAGATATTGACATGTAAGTTAGATGAATGAATGCATTTCTAATTGTATCATTGGTTTAAAAAACTGAATTTTTAAAATTTGCAATGCTATTTTTTAGCGCTAGAATTGCTATAGTTTTTTCGGGGGATCCTCAGGATGAAACATTGAATAAAGTCATAATTACTACATAATATGTAAGTTTCAACAATATGTGTCAAAGTCTAATGTCTAAAATTTTTTGTATATTTAAAACCAAAAACTCTTCAGAAGTATTCAACTCTTGGTTCCTTCAACTAATTTTACATTTTTTCCATTTCCCCGGTCTTCAAGTCCCAGTAACAATAAAGATGGGAGGCCATAAAAAAAATCCGGGCCTCAAAAACGTGGGAAAGGAAAAAAGGAAAAAAGCGCGCAGCAAGGGATAGGAAAAATATATCTTCCTTCTCGAACAATTTTTTTCAGGTAGGTATGGAAAAAAGTTTTTAATATTTTTTTTTTTCTTTAATTACTTTTTCTGTTGTGGTGGAAATAGTACCTTTTTTGTTCCGTTTCCTTTCTCTTTATCTTCGCGTAGGAAGAAATAATATCTGGTTGTGTCTAACTTTGTTTTAACTCCAACTCTTTTCGTTTGCCATCATTGTGACTTTTATTTGCTTGAGGTGTAATACCATAAGACAGAGTCTATAAAATTGCGCCTGGGTTTCATTATTCACATCAAAATTTTTTTTGTTCTCAAACCCACCCTCGGAGATAAAATTTCGAAAAATTAAAATTTCAAGAAAGCCAATCACAACACGGAAAACCCCTCCCTGTTGTGGCTGCATTTTGCCTGCCCCCGAGCGGGAAGGGGCAAAAATCCTGCTGTGCCCCAAGTTGAGTTTCTTATCCCAAATTGAATTTTCTGCTGGCTGTGAGTCGGAAAGTTACTCCCACTAGCGGGGGTTCACACTGGCACTCCCGGGGAGGGGAAAAAAAAAAAAAGAACTGGAGGGAAAAAGAAAAAAAAGGGGGGTGAAAATTGGAGGGTAAAAAAAAAGAAAAGGGGGGTGAAATTTTTTCAATTGTGCTTTTTCCCCTTCCAAATTTTCCTGGCCGGGGAAAACCCAAAAGTTTTTTAAAAGGAAAAAATTAAAATTTTTGTAACCCTTTTATTTCCCCCTCTTTCTCCCCTTTTTAAAATTCCTTTCGTCCCTATCCCCCCTCCCTCTCTCTCTCTCTCCCCTTTTCCCTCTCCCCTCTCCCCCCTCTCCCCTCTCGCGTTTCCCCCGTTCCTTCTAGAAACTTAAAGCAAATTTTTTATTTTTGAAAATCCCCCCATCTTCGTTTTCAGTTTTTTTCAATGCGCACTCTTGACAATTTTTTAAAAATTTGGGAAAAATTAGTTGATTTTCACAAAATTTGTGTTCCTTTTGGGGTCAAATTTTTCAGAAAAAATTCCTTTATCAACATTGAAATTTTTTCCCCAAGTTTCCTCCTAAAAGATAAAAAAAAAAGTGAAAACTAAAAATTCCCCCGTTTACTTTTTTAGAGATAGTGGATGCTTTTTTGAGGGATTTAAGGGACGGAAAGTTCCTTTGATTTTTTTTTTAAAAAATTGGATAATTTTTTAAATTTTCCCCAATTTTAATTTATTGGGGATAATCCCCTGTTATTGAAATTAAACCCCCAAACCCCAAAATTAAAAAATTTAAAAATTGCAGCGGGGTTAAAAAAAATTTTCCAAAAATAAAAATTTAAAAACCTGCAATTTTTTTTTTGCTTTTGGGGAAGGCACTATTTTGTAAGGGGGGAAAATTTTTAAAAACCCAAAAAGACCCCATGGGGGGTAAAAGTCTTCAAAAAAAGTGCGGACGTGAGCTATTTAAATCGGCTTCTTTTTTTTCCCCCAAAAAAAAAAAAAAAAAAAAAAAAAAAAAAAACGAAAAATACTAAATTTAAAAAAACCATATTTTTTTTCCAATTTTATTTTAACTTTAAATATTTTTTTTATCGAAGAGCAAACAAAAAAACCCCCTAACAAAAACAACTTTTTTATTTTTCTCTTCCAAACGAGCGAAAAAGGAAAAACTTTTTTTTTTTAATTTTTTTGTGGTTTAAAAATTTTATTTTTTTCCCCAACTGCTTTTTCCCCCTTTAAGACCCTTCCCCTATGGTTTTTAAATTCCGAATTTGTCTGCGGGCCCTGGCCCCGCCCCGGGGTTAGCTTTCAAATCGACGCGGAGGAAAATTAGTTTTTAAATTAGAAATTTTGTTTTTAAAAGGTTTTTAATTGAATATTTGGGGGGTTTTATAAAAAATAAAATGGGGAAAAATTTATTCTTTTTTTTTTACTTCATGGGGTTTTTTTTAAGGAAAAAAAAAAGGAAGAATAAAAAAAAATTTGGGGGTAAACTAAATACAAGGTAGGAAATTTTTGGAAACAATTTTTTTTTTTTTTTATTATTTGATATAAAATAAATAATTATTTTAACAAACTTTTTTTGAGAAAAAAAATTTTACTAGGGGGTTTTGATTTTTAGTTGAAAAAACTAATACGTTGCTTTTTCCCCTTTTCCCCTCAATATAATTTTTTTTAATAAAAAATTCTGTACAGTGGTAAACCCCATTTTCCCATCTGTTTACGAATCCTTTCTTACAAAAAATTCCCAATGAAGGTGAGAAAAACCTTAGTCCCCTTTCCCTAATAAATTCAAGAAACCCTTTTGGGCCGAAAAAGGGAAAAATTTTTTGAACTGTTTTTCTCACAATTTTTTTTTGGTTTTTCCCTTTTTTCCTTTTGCACCTTAAACAATTTCATTCTCCGGGAAGGAGAAAAAATGGGGGAAAAGGGGGAAAAAGGGGGAAAAAAAAAAGGGAAAAAAATGGAATACGGGGGAATGGGGGAAAAAGGTTTTAAAAATAAGGAGAGGGAGGGGAACAGGAGAAATAGCCAAAAAAAAGGCCCCGCAGGGAATCCCTTGAAAAAAAAAAGAGAAGGGGGATATAGGGGAAATAAGAAAATTTTAAAAAGGGGGAAAGGGAAAAAGGGAGAAAGAAGAGAGATAAAAAAAAAAAAAAGGGGGGGTTTTAAACCCCAGAAATAAAGAAGAAAAATAGTTTTAGAGAGAAAAGGGGGAAAAAAAAAGGGGGGGGAGTGGGAAAAAACGAGGGAAAAAAAAATGAGGGAAAAAAAAAGGAGATTACGAGAGTTGGAAAAGGGGGAAAAGGGGTTGGGGGGAAAAAAGAAAAAAAAGGGATTAAAAGGGGGAAAATAGAAAAGAAAAAATAGATTTAAAACAGAATCCATGAGACGATCTTAAAAAGACAATCCAAAAAATTTCCCCCCCAATTTTTTCTATGAAGATTTTTTCTTTTTTTTAAAAATTTTAAAAAAAGGGAAAAGGTTTTTCTTTATGAGTTTTTTATTCTCCCAAAAAAGGGGAAAAAGAAAAAAAATCAAAAACCCAAAAAAAATCAAAAATACATAAAAATAATTTTTTGGGTTTTTTTTTGAATTAAAAAAAACTGTGGGGGTTTAAATTTTAAATGATTTTAGAAAAAATGTGCGGGGTTTCTGCACAAATAAAAAATTTTTATTTAAGTTTTTCCCTTTTTTGGTTTTTTTGACGGGAAAAAAAAAGAGAGTAAATTTTGGGGTTTTAAAAAAAAGAATGAGGCTAGGGGCATAAAAAACGGCTGTGAAACACTCCTTTAAAAAAAAAAAAAATTGTTTGAAAAAAACATGTTTTCCCCCTTTTCAAATTTCCCCTCCATTTTTTGGGGCCAATAATTTTTGTTCTATAAAAAGCAAAAATTTAATTACTTAACTATCTGTATTCCCCATAAAAAAGGGGTGGGGGGGAAAAAAATTTTTTTCCCCAAATTTTCCCCCGCTGAGGGACATGTAATTTCCCCCTCTCGGGCCCCCCAAAAATTTTTTTTTCCCCCTTTTTTCCCCCAAAAAATTTGAATTTTTTTTTTTTAAAAAAACATTTTTTTCGGGGGGGAAAAATGGTCTTTTTAAAATTTTTCCCTTTAACCCCCTTTAATATTTTAAAAATTTTTTTCCCGGGGGGGTTTTTGAGATGAATATAAAGGGGGTTTTGCTTCCTATTCTTCGAACGAATGTTTCATTTAAACCCCTTTAAAACCCCTTTGGGGTTCCAAAACCTTTAAAACCCAAATGTTTCATTTAGCCCTTTTAACCCCCTTAGTACTTCCTTTTTTGGGGTCGTCCCTAAAGGTAGGGAAAAACTTTTTTAAATTTTGCTTTTAAAAATTTTACCTGTTTCAAGAGTAAAATGTTTTTTAAACCTTTTGGGGGCAGATACGAAAAAGGGGGTTTTTAATAGGGCTTATTAATTTTTTTCCTTATAAAGAAAAGGCTTTTTTTTTTAAGGAAAAAAAATTTAAAAAAATCCGTATCTGTAAGCCACCGGGGAAAAAAAAGGATGGTACAGAGGAAAAAAACATAAAAAAAATGGGGGATAATTTGCACTCTCAGCTAGTCCCCAAAAAAAAAGAAAACCGGTTTTTTAATAATCCTAGGATATTCTTCTTCTTGAGGAAAATTTTTTTAAAATACTAAAAAAAATAAAACCCAAAAAAGAAGAGATAAAAATATATTTTTTCCAAAAAAATTTTAAAAAAGCAGATTTTGTCTCAAGCAGAGTTCATCTTCCAGTTCTCCCCCCGGGGGAATACTCCAATTCTCTTTAAAAAAGGGGGTAGGGCCTTTACAAAAAGGGTTTTTGGGATAAAAAAAAAACATACCCCCCTTTTTAAAAATTTTTTCCCAGAATCTCTTTTTTTTTCCCCCTTTTTTCCCTTTAAACCCCTTTTTTTTCCCGAGTTGTTTTAAAATTTTTTTTTTCTTCTCGTTTGCAAAAGGGGGGGAAAAAAAATTCTTCCACGAGTGGCGCAAAGTAGCGTATATGTTTGATTTCGAAAAGGGGGTTTCCAAAAAAGGGTTGGAAAAAGGGGTTTTTTTCATGACTAAACATGTTTTTTTATGATAAAAAGGGAAACTTAAAAAATATTTCTTAAGAGAAGGAGTGCGGGGTTTTTTTTCCCAATTTTTATTTGTTCAACCAGCCCCCCAAAATTTCATGTCGATATACCCCAAAAATATAATATTTTTCGAATATATATGTATGTGATACGAAAATATAAATCCACAAAACCCAAAACATCGTAAAAGTTTCATTTAATTTATCAAAAAAAGAAAAGAAAAAACCCTACTTTTTTAAAAAAAAAAATTTTTTCCCCCATTTTTTTCTTCTGCTGTACCCAAATATTTCTTTTTTGCCATTTTTTTGGGGGAAAAACACCTCAATTTTTTTAAATCTATTGGGTAGTGGTACATTTAATATCAGGGGGAAAACCCCCAAAAATTTTTTTTTTTTTTTTCTTCAAAATCCCCAAATTATATTTTTTTTTCATCAAAAAAGATATTTTTCAAAAAAAAAAATAAAATTTTAAAAAAAAATAATGTAATAATTTTTAAAAAAAAAATTATTTTTTTTGTGATTTTATGAGGGGTTTTTAAAAAAACCTTGGGGAAAAAATTTTTAAACCGTTACAAAAAGGGGGGCCCTTTTTGAAAAGTTTTTGGAAAAACCCCCCCTTTGAGTATGGTTTTTATTATCACCTTTTAAAATTTCTTTTTTTTGTCCCCAAAAAACTTGGGGGCCCAAAAACCCCCCCATTTCCAGAGGGAAGTCCTTTTTTCCCGTTTTTTCCAAATATAAAAAGGGGGGTTCGGTTTTTTTTTTGGGGGTGGGGCATGGACAAATTTTGGGGGTTTTTTTTGAGTTACTGAGTTAAAGGCGGGGGAAAAAAAATTTCATTAAAATTTTTTCCCTTTTAAAAATTTTTAAAAATTTTTTTGATGTTTTGAAATTTTAGGGGTTTTTTTTTTTTATTTTTTTTTTTTTAAAAAATTTTAAAAAAAAAACATACCTAATAAAAAATACAATTTTAAAAAAAAATTTTGGGTTTTTTAAATTTTTTTATTATTGGGGCATTTTAAAACGTAAAAAAAAAAAAAATATTTAAAATTTAGGAAAATAATGGACTAGAAATGAAAGCCTCGGGGGAAATTTAGGGATAAAATATTGATCAAAAATTTTTTTAGGGGGGAAATACGAGAAGGAAAATTAAAAAAATTAAGGGGTTTGAGGCACGCTATCCCCAAACCCCGGGGGGGATTTTTCCCGTGTGTTTTTTAACGGCTACGTTGATTCGGTGGGAAATAAAAAAATGTATGATTTTTTGGGGCCGCCAAAAAAGGGGGCGTATAAAAATTTTTTTCCGCCAAAAAAAAAGGGCATGTATGAATTGGGGCCCCCTTTCTTTTTCCTGTGATCAAAAAAATTTTATATTTTTTTTTTTTTTCCTTTATAGACATGGTCGAAAAAATAAACCGAACAGGGCCCCCTTTATTGTTTTTTCCTAAAACCCTATTTTTAAAACCCCAAAGGAGGGGCCCTTTATTGTATTTTACCTAACCCTACTAAAAACCCCCGGCAAGGGCCCCCTTTTTTGGGGTTTTTTCCAACCCCCCCAAAAACCCCCAAGGGGAGGGCCCTTTCCCCTTTTTTTTTTCCTTTTAAAATACTAAAAACCCCAAAGGGGAGGGCCCCCTTTATTGAAATTTTTTCCTAACCCCCCCCTTTTAAAAACCCCGGGCCCTTTTGGGTTTTTAAGGAGGAATGGACACCCCTTTTAAATTTAAAAAGTCTACAACTTTTTCCCCACTAACTTAATAAAAGCGGGGGGCCCGGTAACAAGCAAAAGAGAAAATTAAAAAAAAAAAAAATTTTAATTTTAAAAAATTTTTTTGGACCGCCCCGAACCCCAAAAACATCCCCTTTTTTTTTGGGGGCCCCCAATTCATAAAAAGCAAAAAAAAGGGGGGGGTTTTAAACCTTCCCCCCCGAATCCCCCTATTCCCCTTTTTTAAAAACTTTGCGAGTAGAAAGAAGAAAAAAGGGGGAAAAAGGGGGAAAAAAGGGGAAAAGGGAAAAAAATCATAAAAAAAAACAGAAAACCCCTTTAAGCCCCCAATTTTAAATTTTAAAATTTAAATTTTGAATAAAAATTTAAAATTTTTAAAAGTTGAGTGGCAAAAAACCCCCCCCCTTAATTTTTGGCCCCCCCCTTTAACTTTTAAAAGGGGAAAAAATTTCCAAATTTTGGGGGTTTCAAGTTTTTTAAAAGGGCTAGTCGGGAAAAATTTGGGTTTTTCGTAGGGAACCTTTTTTTTGAGTCACATAGGGCAAAAATTTTTTTTTTTTAAAATTTTATTTTATTAAAAAAAAATTTAAAAAGACCTTTGGGTTTAAAAGGTTTTGGGAGAAAAATGAAAAAGACAGCGGATTGTGATCGGGGGTCGGGGGTTTTTAAGCCCCCTTTTTAGAGTGATTTAGTAAAGCAATTTTGGGGAAGTTGGATTTTAAAGAAAGGGATTGACACAAATATTATAACTACCTAATCCCCAAAATGTTTTACTTGGAAAAGAACCCCCAAAGAAAAAAAACCCAAAAAGATACAAACTTTAAAAAAACCCTTTTTCCGGGGGAAAGCAAATTGGGTTTTTCCCCTTAAAAAAAATAAGAAACAAGAAAAACTGTAAAAGCGAACAAAATTTTCGGGATTTTTTTAAAAATGGTTTTTTTAAAAATTTTTGTAATTGGGCGGGGGGAAGTTCATAGTGGGTTTTCCCTTAGACGGGGGCAAATGGGGGCCCCCCAACCGGGAACGTTTGGGGTTTTTCAAGCGGGGTTTCATTTTTTGAAGGAAAGTTTGGGTTTTTTTTTCAAACCGAGGGGTGTGTTCTCATGGGGGGGAATGGGTTTTAAAGGGGGAAGGAGGCTCAGGAGTGGGGGGAAAGGGGAGACCGTGGGCCCGAATGAGAAAAGTGAGTGAAAAGAATTTTGGGGGGGGTGGTGACTTTTTGAGGATCAGAGAAAAAATTGAGGAAAGATATGGAATGAGAGGACTTAGAGGGGGGATTTTAAAAAAAAAAAAAATTGAGGAAGGGGGTATGGAAAAATTTTTGGGGGGATTAGAGGGGGAAAAAAAGGAAAAATTGAGGGGAAAAAAGATATATTAAAAAAAGGGGGGGCAGTGCCCCCCTTAAAGATAGATAAGAGAGAAAAAAAATTTTTTTTAGGAGATAAAGGATGGGGGGTGACTTAGAGGGAGATACGAGGGGAAAAAAATTTTTTTTGGGGGATTTTTGGGAAAAATGACTTAGAGGAAATACAAAGAGATATGGGCCCGAGAGTTACTTAGAGCTTAGAGAAAAAGGGAGAGTTAAAAATTTTTTTAGGAAAGAAGTAGAGGGGGGGGGTGGGGAAAAAAAAAAAAAGAGAAGGGGAAAGGGTTTTTTTTTTTTTTTTTTTTTTTTTTTTGGGAAAAAAGGAAAAAAAAAATCATGAAAAAAGGGGGGAATAGTATGGCAAAGAATAGATGAAAGGTGTGGTGTGTAGAGAAGAGAGAGAAGAAAAGAGAAAAGGGGTGGAAAAAGCAAAAAAAAGAAGGAGAAATGGGGGTTTTTTCATTAAAAAAGAACCCAAAAAGGGGAAAAGAAAAGAAAAAAATTTTGGGGGGAGAAAGAGACCGAGCATTTTTTAAAAAAGGGGGGGGCCCCCTTATTTTGATAAAAGTGTGGGGGTTTTCGAGAAAAAAGAGGAGAGAATGCATCAGGGGGGGGGGATGAAATTTACCCCGGGGAAAAATTGCTTGTCAAGCCCAAAAATTTTTGGGGGTTTGTACTTTTTAAACAAAAACGTTTTTATCCAAAATTATTTGGTTACGTTTTTTTAAGGGAACCCCGTGTACTCGTGATGACCAAGAAATGAAATTTAATGATCTGTTTTTTTGTCGTATTGTGTCACTTCTCACTAAAAGAGGGGAGGCTACTCCCCGGGATAAATTTTTATAAACCCCCAAAAACCCCGGCCCTAAAGTGCTGTTTTTTAAAGGGTTACGAAAAAAAATGGGGGTTTCCCCTGTCTCCGCCTCTTTTTGGTTTTTTTTTTCACCCCGACAAAAAATTTAAAAACCTCTTCTGGTGGAAAATTTTGGGGTTGGGGGTTAAAAGGTAGGGGGAGGGGGGGATACAATGGGGGTACTTTATAATGCGTGGGGTTTTTTTTTTTCACAAAAATTTTCATATTATAAAATTCCTGCCCTTTTTTTTTCTGTTTTTCTTTATTCAAACGCTGGGCTTTGCTTTTTTTTTTTTTAAAAAATTAATATTAAAGCTCCTATAAATTATTATACAAGTTGCTTGAAATAAATTTTTCCTATCCTTAAAAAAAACCCAAAGGAAGAAAAACCCTTTGTGGAAACTAAAAAAATTTCATTAAAACCCCGGGGGTTTTGGAAATTTTTTCCCCCAGCCCTTTGAGGGGAACAGGGGCCCCCCCCTTTTTTCCCCCTTGGGGTTAAAATAAAAATTTAAAATACCAAACCCTTTTTATGATTGGCTATTTTTTTTTTTTTTTAATTAGGGGTTTTCGGGAGTTTTTTATTTCGTTATCATAAAACAGCACTATGTAGATTTTTGGGGCGTATGGTAGCAAATTGCTTCCTCCGCTCTGTAGGCAAAAACACACGATACCCCCTCTTTAGTTGGGGGTCAAAAAAGGAAAATGAGAAATTGGGGGGGTTTTTTGCTTAAAAATGAAAAAAAAAAATAATTTTAGAAATTGAAATTTTTCGAACTATGGAAAATACTATTTAAAAAACTAAAAAATTTCGAAATTTTTTAATTGTATTTAAATTTTTTATAATTTATTTTTTTTTGAAAAAACGTTAGTGAATTTTTTTAAACAAGCCTCCGTGGCAAAAATGATTGTGACTACTACCCGTATACAAAGTCCTTTTTTTGGGGACCCCGGGTCGGAGAAAAATTTTCATAAAAAAAAATTTCTTTTTCCCCTCAGTTTTTTGGGTGAGGCGGGCATCTCCGGGGGAGTGACCCAAAAAAAAATTTTTAAAAATTTAAAAAACTATAAAAAAAATATATTTTTTAAAAAATTTTCATGTAAAATTTTAGGTTTGCAAATTTTAGACATCGGGGGGTTTATTTTTATTAGCATCACAGACGTACAAATGGGAATTTACATAGAACGCTTTTTTCCGTACAAAGGCACCGAGTATTTGAAATGTGGTTTGGCCGATTGCCCTTTTTGCGAGTTTTGGGGAACTCCCTAAAGCTCTATTGTTTTTTCCCCCCAAACAAAATACGAGCAAAACGTATATTATCATAATTAAAACCCCTTTTGCTGTTGCCATCCCCCTGCCCCTTTCCGCTCCACCCTTTTCAACCCTCCCCACATTTCGCCCCCCTGGCCTTCCCTCAGCCCCTTTTCTGTCCCTTTTTGGCCCCCTTTTATCCCCGGGGGAAGATCCCCCCCCCCCCCCCCTACTGTATTTTTGGCCCCCTGTACCTTTCCCAAAAAGCCCTCTACTGTACACTGGCCCTTTACCCCCCCGACCCCCCGGGACTGGGAGTTTTTTCAATTTATTCCTTTAGGGGGTCTGGCAGTGGGTGCGGGGCCCAAGGGTTTCAGCTTGTCCCAGTCCCCCTTTGGGGGAAAATTTTTTTAACCGTTTTTTTTTTAATTTTTAAAATTTGGGTTTGGTTGAAATGAGCGGGGTTGGGGTTTGGGTAAACACCTCACTCGCCGATTGGCTTTAAATTCCCAAAAAAAACCTTTTTTTTTTTTTTTCATTTTTAAAAATTTATTTCTACGACCTCAGAAGCTTTTTTTGTTTAAAAGGTTTTTACTTGTAATGGGAGGTCGGGGGTTTTTTTTCAAAATTTAAAAAAAAAAATTTTTTTTAAAACGAGTTTTTGGGGTTGTGAATCCGATTGTGAACAACAAAATAGAAGAAAAAAACTTCCTTTGTAATTTTAAAAAACCCCTCTTTTTTAACCCCCATTTTTAATATTGGCAAAGAGTGCAAGACACCTCTTCACTCCCCATACCCCCCCATTTAAAAACTCAAAATAATTTTCCTCTCTTTAGAAAAAAATCGAACAAAGAAACTGGGATATTATAACTCCTTCTGTCTCTCTCTTCCCCTTTTTTTATATTCCTCTTTCCTCCTTAATCTACATGTATTTGTCCTTTCTAATGCTTTGTCCCATTTTTAAAATTTTTCCCCGAAAGCCCCCACTTGGTTCCATAAATCAAAAAAAAAAAATATAAAACTCGTTTTTTTTTCTCACTCCCAAAAGTTTCCCCCTTTACACACAAAACTTTTTCAAATATTAACTCGTTTTTCCACCTTTTCTCTCTCTATCCTACCCCAAATCTCCCTCCTCCCTCTCTCCCCTTTTTCCCCTCATACTCCTACCCCCCTTCCCCCCTTCTCCTTCTCTCCCCATTCTCTTACCCCCCCTTTCCCTCTCTCCCACTTTCTTTCTCTCTCTCTCCCCTCTTTTTCCCTCCCCTCTCTTCTTTTCCCCCTTCCCCTTTTCCCCTTCTTTCCCCTCCTTTTTCCCCTCCCTTTTCTCCCCCTCTCTCTCTCTTCTCCCCTCTTTTTCCCCCCTTCTCTCTCTTCTCCTCTCTCCCCCCCCCTTTTCTCCCCTTTTTTCCCCCCCCTCTCTCCTACTCTTTTTCGTTTCCAGCAAATTTTTAAAAAAATCAAAAAATTCCAGACAATTTTCCCAAAAAAAACGCTCTCGCTAGTCACTTTTTTAAAAAAAATTACCTCTCCCCACTCTCTATTTCTCTTTTTTTTTATTTTTTTTTTTTCCCCTTTTCCTAACCTCATTTTTTTCCTCTTTTTTCTTTTTTTCGTCTAAACCCCCCTTTTTTTTTTTTTCTTAACTTTTATCGGGGCCTTTTTTTTCTTATTTTTTTTTTCCCCTTTATTTATTTATCCCTCCAAAATTCCAAAATTTTTTTGGCCTACTATTTTTTTGGGGCCCTTTATCTCCTGATTTCCTCTTCCCCCATTTTGCGAGAACCTTTTTTATTTCCACCCACCTCTAAACTTTTCGCTGTTTTTTTTTAATTCAAAATTTTTTTCCCTCTTCCCTCGTTATTGAAACCCCCATTTTTTTCCCCCCTCGTTCTCCACTTTTTGGGTACCACTTTTTCTCCATTCTACCTTTCAATTTTCTATCATTTTCCCGTCCCAATAACCCGTAATCCCTAAAATTTTCCTTACCCCCTTAAACTTTTTTTTTTGTTATACAACCCAAAATTTTTCGCACCCCCTCTCACTTTCCCCCTTTTTTTTTGACCACTAATTTCCCCAAACTCACCACCTTTCATATATTTGCTAATCTTCCTAATTTTTTTGGAAACCCCCCATTCTTTTCTTACTCCCCCGTTTTAATATATGTTTAAATTTTCCCCCCTATCCTTATTTTTTTTACCCCCCATACTTTCCCTATCCTCATTTTTTTCCCCCCACTTTTTTCCCCACTCTCTCACTCTCTCCCCCCCCCCAATTTTTCCTGTCCCTCACTTTTCTCCCCCCCTAAAATACTTGAAACGCCCCTTTCCCCCCGGGGGAATTTCACGGGGAATTTACGATTTTCATTTTTTAAAAGACTTTTTTAGTTTTTTTTATACTCTTCTCCCCAACCTCAAAAATCCTTTTTGTTAAAAAAGGGGAAACGGCCCTTTTTTGGGGAAAATCTCAAAAACCCCCCTTTCATCTAGCTCTCTTCCCTTCCTCTTTTCCCCTTTTCCTCTCTCCTCTCTCTCTCTCTCTCTCTCTCTCTCTTCTTTCTCTCTCTCTCTCTTCCCTCCCCCTATTTTTCCATCTACAACCATAATTACATTTTTTAAAAAAAAAATTCTACTTACCCTATAGCGCTTTTAATATTTTTATTACATTTAAATTTAAATTTAAAAGAGGGGGGAAAAAAATCCACAAAAAGGTAAAATTTTATCTTGGGGGGTTCAAAAATTTTGAAACCCCAAAAGTTTTAATATGGACAACTCCGCCTCCGAACTTTTCCCCGAATTAAAAAAAATCCATTTCGGTCTTCAATTTTACCCCCTTTTCCCGAGAGCAAAAGATCGAGTGGGGGGGAAAAAGGGTCCCCGAATTACAAAATCAGAAAACCCCTTTTATTTTTGTTCATTTTTAAGTATTGTTTTTTTAGCGTAGCCCCTGAAGTTCCAGTTTTCGTCGTAAAAAGAAATCGATTATTCCCCCGGGGGGTTACGTTTTTTGAATTGCTATCTCATACATAAACCCTAAAATTATCTTTTATAAAAAACTTTGTAAATAAAATAAATCTTTTAAAAACTCTTATTCTGGTTACCTATTTCTAAATTAAACCCTCATTAAAAACCCCCTTTAAAGGGCGGGGAAATCCCCCGGGGAGCCCGTACCACGGGCCCCCTATCAAAAGGGGGGTATCAAACCCCCCCGATCTGAAGGGGGGACCAAAAAAATTTGGAAAAACCCCCCCAAAAACACACCCCGGGGTAAAACTTTAACCCCCCGGGGGTAATATGCTCCCAAAATTTTTTTAGAAACCCACTGTAACTTTCCCCGGGTCCCCGGACTCTCATTGATAAATTTCCCCAAGAGGATTTAAAACCCCCAAATCGAAGCCCACCGAAACCACTGACGCCAGACTGACCCGTTCCTTAAAATCGACCACAAGAGCGGGGAAAAGTCTGTCCCCTCCCCTTTACCGCCGTGAAGGGGGCACTACTCTACTGTGCCCCCAAGGAAAACAGCCCCAAAAACGTCTTTGCCAAGGAAGTGAGACTGGCGCTGTCAATCCCCATGGCCCCAATTACAACAAGGGGGGGATGTTTAAGTTTAAAATTTTTGATAGCGGGGTTTTTAAATTTCCATTGACTTCTATACTTCCTCAGAATTCGAGGGAAAAAAATCACTAAACACATGAAACTAATAGGTTTTTTTAAATCCCTTGTTCTTTTAAACAAACAGGGGGAATCCTTATGACAATTAAAAACAACGATTTGAAATTTTTAAATTTTTGTTTTCCCCGATGAATCATGACGAACCTATTTTAATAGGACGCAAAAACCTTCAAAAAGATTTCACAATGGGGAAAAAATAAGAACCATTGTTTTTCTTAAAAAAAGGGGGGAAAAAAGGGGTTTTTAAAACCCCCCTAGAAATTCCCCGTACAAAAGAGGCGAAAAACCGCGTCTCTTAATTTCCCTTGAAATTGACCTAATAACCCCGGGGTTTTTAAAAAAAAGGGGGAGTTTTATTCGGGGGGGGGGTCGGTTTAAAAAAACCCACAGATCCTTGTGAAAAGTCAATGAAAATCATGTCTATTTACGACTCATTGTAACGGCTTAACTCCAAAAGATAAGTAAAAAATTTTTTTTACCCTTTGGGAAAAACGAACCCATTTTATTGATGGTACCCTAAGACCAAAATTACAACAGGGGAAATCCCCAAAAAACTAAAAGATCCCCCCATTATCAATCTCAGCGTCCCTTGATTGGCGACGAGAAAACGCAAAATCGTATTTAAACTAGTAGGAGAACTGCTCGAGGCAATGTTATTCAGCTACCCCTTCGCCTTAAAGCAACCCCAGTTTTTTCCGGGGAGCCAAAAAAAAAACCGGGGGCACCCCCCTGTTAGTTATAGACTTTAAAACCCCAAAAAGTTCTGAAAAATTCCCCTTCCTCTTATTCGGACCAAAAAAGCCATTTTAAAAAGGGCCCAAATTTTTCTCTTTCCCAACAGGGGTAGGGGTACCACCAAACCCCCAAATTTACCCCGATTGGTCGAAAAAACCTCTTTCATTACTTTTTATGGGGAATTTGGGGGGGCTTAGCTTACCCCTTTTTGGCCCGAAAAATGCCCCGGGAAAAAGGGTTTTTTTTAGGGCCCCTGTTGAAGGCTAGGTGAGATAGCTCACGACTTGTTGTCGTATTTTAACTTTTTTGATGTAGCTTATAAAAGAAACAAGCCGGGGGAGATTAGATGCTGTTTGAAAAATTCAAACCCCAAAAATGGTTCCATTGAACCCCTTTAAAAAAAAAGGGTTTATTCATTGTCCCATCGATCTCTTATTTGGGGGTTTTTAAATTGACAAAGGAAGTGCTCCCAATCCATGAAAAACGAAGCTTAACTAAACTTCCTCCCCCCAAAAAACCTTAAAATCATTACCCCAATTTTTTGGGGGGCTGCCTTTACTTCCGAAATTTTTTGTGATTTTTCAATATTGCTAGTCCCTTTTTACGGGGTTATTAAAGATCAACCCCCTTGAACCAAAAAAGTAAAGGGTTTCCCCTTCATAGAAAGCTAGCAGCAAAATTAAATTTCTCATCTCCTAGAGCCCCTTTTTTAACAATATTTGTCCTTGTCCCCTAAAAAACCCCCAAATACGGGACGCTATTTTCCCTAGGCTATGGGGTATATTTGAACATGTCAACGGAAAACCTCGCGTGGTGCGTACTATGAAAAACGAACCAGCCCCCGAGTCAATATCATTTTTATGTTTGGGGAGCCTGGCTGCGCCCAAATTTTTACCATTTAAAATAGTTTTCAGGCCACAATTAAAATTTAGTATTTTTGCTTTCTTTGAAGGCAAAACTCCTCAAAGAAAGTTTTGTACCTCGGTTCAACGATGGTGGGTTTTCTCTTGAGCTAGATTTCCCGTAAAATCAGGAAAGTGAGAAAATGAGTATGTTACTCCCTTTATAGAATTCTTTTGAATCTGACATCTTTTTTGAACAGTAATCCGAATCCCCCAAAACCATCCAAACCAAAAATTTCTGTTTTCTCTCGAAAGAGTCACCCCCAATCAAAAACAAAAACCCCCCCTTTTTCCCCAAAATCCAATTTTTGGGGGGCGGGGAAAAGGTTTTGCACCCATGCACGTGACAAACCCAAAAAAAGATAAACCCTCAATCGGTTTATCTGAGGGGGTTTTAGCAGAAAAAACAACGATGGGGGAAATTTTTCGTATCAGGGAAAAATTTTTAAAAATTTTTGAGATCGATGAAAGTGTTAAAAAACCCCTATAGTTTAAATCGGGGGATCTCTGCGGGGAAAAACAAAAAAAAAGGGCAATCTCGTTTTTATTTTTTCCTCTTTCTTTTAAAGGGGCCCTGTAAAAATTTTTTTCAAAAATTTCCCTTTTTCCTTTATGGGGGGGAAAACTTTTTGAAAACCCCGTAAAACCCCTTTACGGGGTTTGAAAGAGGGGCCCAAAACCACCAGGAAATTTTGAAAAAATTTTTTTGACATTTTAAATTTTAACAAGACGCCGGGGGCAAAACAAATCCTTTTCCCCAACCCCAAAAAAGGAAAAAAAAAAACACTTGGCTTCCGTACAGGGGGATATTCAGGTAAAACTCAGCGGAAAAAGTGATCCAAAGAAACTTTTCCCCTTTCTTGACGCATTCACAAAGAAAAACCCCCCTTTTGAGCACACAAGGAAAATTGAGCTGTTAATGCAATTTTGTGCATAAAAAAAAAAGTATGGATCTTTTTTGGGTTCCCCCCAAAAATCTTGTCGTTGATCGGGGGAGGTCATTTTCCTGATTAAAAATTTTAGCGAAAAGCAAATTCAACTCCATTTTTATTGCCATGGTGCTTGTCGAGCCCCAAAAATCCCAAACGAGAGCAGATGCGAGTCCCCCAAAAATATTGACCCATCGCCCAAGGGGCCGGGAAAAAAATCCGGCAACCCGGCGAAAGGTGATATTTTAGTTTTCTATAAACAAAAAGTCCTCACCCACACCAAAGTTTTTACCCAGGAACAAAATTTTTGGGGGGGTATCCCGGGCCCAGAGGCCTTTTTGTGGCTGAAGGGGGAATCAAGACAATTTCCGATGTAGAACTTTTCTTTCCCCCCATCATTTTCTCATGCTAAAATTTTTAAATTTTGCCCCTACAAAAATCTTTTTTTTGATAAGGGTAAAAACAAAGTGAAACCTTTTTTTTTTAGGGGGTTTTTGTCCCCTTGAAAAAAAAAAAAGAAACAAAATAAAAGATCCTAAGTACAAAGGGCCCCCTTTTAAAAAAAATCCCAGTCCTTGAAAAAAGCCGTACGAAGTCACATCTAAATTTACGGGAGAAGACAATACAAATACCCCCCTGAAAGCTGAGATCAATGCCCGGGTCGATGAAATTAAACCCCCTTTTTTTATCCCGATTTACATGTACAAAAGAAGCGGGGTTTGCGGAGGGCATTGACGGTAGTTTGCAACGTTGAAAAGTTTGTTTTTTTTTTCCTTTGATTTGACTGCTTTTTTAAAAAAAGTCTAAAAATTTTTTTTAAATGTCCCCTTTAAATTTTCCTTAATTTTTGGGGAGTACGATTGAAAACAAGAAACACTGAAAACTGACATTGTAGGAGAAACGTTCTACCCTGGTGGGGCCCCGAGGGTAATCTCGAGGGGACGCTCGTTTTTGGGGGTTTTCTCTGGAGCAGATCATCGGAAGCAACAGATTCGATTATTCCCAACAAAATGTCTTGTCCTTCAGAAAAAATTTAGTTCGATCCATCCCTCGCAACAGATTCTTTAATCTTTGTCCCCAAAGCAACTAGGGGTTAACTTCTCTTTTGAAAAAACAGCTTTTCTTTTTTCGCCCCCCTTTTTAATGAAACTAAAGAATACGTTGAAAATAACCCCCGCTAAGACAATAAAAAAAAGGGTCCCGAACCCAAATTTTCGCAGTCTCACATGAAAAAGTTGCTTTCTACTACGCGAAAGCGCGTACCACATTTTTTAGGTAGTAAACCCAAAGTCGGGTCCTTTGTCAAATTTTATGATCCCTTTTTTTCAAATTGTTCAAGCCCGAACGGCTTCAAAAATTATCTTTATCATTTTCTAAATTCGTTTTTTCAAATTCATTTCTAAATTTTTGAAAAGTCAGCAAGACCAATTAAAGGTGGAAAGGGCCGAGCGTAATCTACTTTTATTGATAGGGACAAAACCAGTTAAGGTCAGGAAGGGCCGAGGTGTCTTACTTAGATCAAGTATCAAAACTACAATTTCGGACATTTAATGTCCCTCCCCCCAGCTCCCACAAACAAAACCAAGTGGGGGTTTGGATATCTTAATAAGACATTGATGCTCGAAACTGTTTTATTCTGTTACAGTCCCTCAAGATTCTCAAAAGCCAGCACCGGGGGAGGACGACCGTATTGTCAGAATGGCCCTTGGAAAAACTCCGCCCCCGAACATTTGCAGAATTCACAAAAATACCAGTTTCGGTCTTAACGTTACACCCTTTCGAAGCGAAGATCGAGTGGTGGGGGGGGGGATCTCCCCAATTACAAGAATCAGAGAACCTTTGATTTTTAAGTTCAGTAGTATTGAGTATTTAGCGTAGTCCGAATTCCGTTGATTCGTCGTAGAAAAAAAACGATCTCATTGCTCGGGGGTTTCTGTTTTTGAATTAGCTATCAATCATATCATCACCATAAAATTATCTTTTTCAAATCTTTTTTAAAAAAAATAAATCTTTTAAAAACTCTTATTCTGTGTTTCTTTTTTTCAAAAATTTCCATCAATGAACCCCCCTTTGAGGGAGGGGGAAATACCAGAGGAAGGCCCCTCCAGGGTCTCCCTTTTATAAAATATAGAATAAAATCAAATAAATCAAAAAAAAAATAACAAAAGCATCTTCTCTCCCCTCTCTCTTCTCTCCTCCCCCTCCCTTTTCCCCCCCTTTTTCCTCTCTCTGTCTC
>JAMCCL010000162.1:0-63199 GCA_024516035.1 Bactericera cockerelli
CTAACGAAGGATTTTAAAATATTCTTACAGGGGCGCCAGCCGAGGAGGAAAAGGGGCGCATTTCCATGAAAAAATGTGCTTTTTCACCTTTTCATCACTGTTTATCTGTACGGGTAAATTTCTGGTGGCTAAAAATTTATGTGTAGGTTAATTTTATATTATAGATGTGCAATAACAAAGGATTTTATTATATTCTGACTGGGGCGCCAGCCGCGGGGGAAAAAGAGCGAGTCCTAGAAATTGTGCACACAAAAACTATTTACGTTTTTTGACCTAGGTAAATGACGTTTTTTATCGAAATTTGAAGTGACGAACTATCAACTCAAAGCTAGAAAGTTTTAAGGCAAGGGTCTGAGCTTTCAATTGACATATCGATTGCAAAATTCTGATTAGCCGTTGTTTAGCTACACCGGGAAAGGACAAAAAATGGATTTTTTTTAATTTTCTGTGGTGTGTGTGTGTGTGTGTATGTGTGTGTGTGTTTGTGTGTGTGTGTGTGTGTGTGTGTGTGTGTTTGTGTTTGTTTGTGTGTGTGATGGTTTGTTGAAGCGGGAGCAGCCCGGTAGTCTTTGTATATTTAAATATTTGTGTGTCCGCATTGTTTAGGCGAAATTGTAACACATAGCAAAGAGGTGATAAGAGATGGCCCCAAGTAAAATTACCGTACAATACCAGGAAAACTTTCAAAAGTCTAAAATTCGCAACCGTCCTCAAGTTATGACCTCCCTCAAGTATCGCCTTGAGGAAGAGTCCGATTTTAAGACAGTTTTTTTAAAAGAGTTGCCCTGAAACTTGAAATCTATCATGATGAGCTGATGACCTTTATTTTTTATCATTGAATAACATTGAGGACAAAATAAGCTTTCATTTGATTTATTTTTGACCACATTCTGACGTGCCGTTCTCAAAATATTGGCCAGATTGTTCGAATTTTTTTTTCAGACTTTTTACGTTTTTACCAGAGTCATGAAGAAAATTTTCGTACATTTTTTGATAACTTCAACGTTTAGCCAAAAACTTCTTATGGTGAATTGTGTTTGGCGTAGAAGGCACATTAATTGAAATTGTAGTATAAAATGAGCACTGCAACCTGTCCGAATGAAATCACGAAGTTTAAAATCTTACATCATTATTCTTACCTGTGTCTAAGCAAATGCCCATAGTACGAGGTCAAGACAGGAGAGACAGCGTTTGCGCAGATGAGGATGATGGACGCAAAGGAGACAGGGTCCACCGTCTTCATTCCTGTGGACACAGACGCAGACACCTGCTCAGTCCTCATCAGGTAACGTCCACCTGGTTGATGCTCATGACGCAGCAGGACGCAAAATTGACGCCGACACAGCGAGTCAGGAATTTTACTGAGTAAACACAGACACGTGATCTTTTAGGTACAAAATCCAATTGTTTTACAAACAGACGAACGATATTATCCGAAAGTCGTAAAAGTCATCAGAACACAGACGAATGATGAATTTTCTTATAAAAAGTTTTCGTTTAGGTTTCCAGGAATTTCAAATTCAGGCTATCATTTCAATGTTGACCGCTCCAGGTATAACTATTTATTTTATTTATTTATTTACACTTTATTTTTTATACAATACAAACAAACATCACATTATTAACAAAGATAAAAAAAATTAACAATATTTACAAAATATAATAAGATATATAAAAAAAAATATTTAAATTTATATGTACAATGTATTGTAATCCGGGGCGAAGTTAATGCCTTAGGCATTCTCTGCCACTTAACCCCGTCACTAGGTTGAAGATGTATTTTGTAACCATTTAATATAACATGGTGTTTCAAAATTATTAAAAAAAGTACCAGTATGAGCATTGCAGCTTTTTTACGGATGGGAAAATCTCTCTTGAACTGAGGTTACTTTAAAGAAGGAAAAAGAGCCATTCTTTATTTTAAACAAATATTGATCATAATAGGTACATGTTTCAGATTTAATTATTTCGAAATTTTTGTACCTACCTAAACGTACCTAACTGTTTTTTATATTGGTTATTTAGAGAAATAGAAAAACTATTCCTAAACTTATTAAAACTAATAAATAAAAAAACGTGATCAAGATAATTGGTTAAGTGACATGTTTAATTTTTAGTAGACTAATTTCAAATAATCAAAATGAAAAAAGGTTTATTTTCAGAACGTTTTAATTTTCCTAAAATAATTTTTCAAACTTTTCTTCGCACTTGTGGATAGGGGTCAACTTATTTCAACGGCCTTACCCCGCATATTATACAAAGAGAAAAAAACCTTGAGGTTCATAAAAAGGAGGAGATATAACACACGATGGTCAGTATTTTAGGCGGTGGTAAGGGGGATTGTCATGACAACCAAACGGAGTGACCTGAAAGTTAGAGATGTTCCTCTAGGCCAGGGGTCTTCAACCTTTTTCGGACTGTAGGCCATATTTCTTTTCCAGAAAAATCCCCGGGCCACTAATAGAAAACCTATTAGAAACATAAACCCCTCCCCCTTCAACTAACTAAAATTAAAAATTGTTTTTTTTTTAACACTTAGACGACCGGCATGGTTTTTCGTGAATTCTCTTGTGGGACCGGCGATAATACGGCTCTCCGACATTGTGTACCACCGGTGGTACACCCGGTCGTCTAAGTGTTAATAGAACAGAAAACTATTAAAAACAGAAAATAAAAATAGTTTTCTGTTCTTTTTTTTTAACAGAAAATTATTTTTTGTTTCATAAACAAGTAAACGCGTGTAAAAAAATATAAAAAATAAAGATAAATTGTTTCACTCAATTTTTTACAAAAACTAGAAATTTTTAATTAAAAAACTAGTCTTGTACTCATGTTCGAATCCCGGCGGATTTGTCATTGTAATTTTGATCCTCAAAAATTACACGAAGTCTTCGTGTGGAAAAAAGGGAGAACGTATGTTTCCTAAAAAGAAGTGATATCATGACAATAAACGCCTAAATTGGCTCTTGTTACATTTCTCTAAAATGAATAAGTTTGTAAAACTCTTGTCATCTATACTTATGAAAGAGAGTTTCACTCACTGACTGACTGACTGACTCACTCACTCACTGATTCATCACTGTTTCTCCGAACTGGTAAGTCCTAGGAAGCTGAAATTTGGTAGGTAGCTTTGTCTTACAATCTAGATGTGCAATAAGACGGGATTTTTCAAGATTCCCACTACAACACCTGCCATTGGCGAAAAAGGACTTTTTATTTTCACCGCTATTTCTCCACATTGATAAATCCGAGAAAGTTCAAATTTGGTAGGTATGTTTGTCTTATTGTCTGAATCTGCAAAATTGGGCTTTTCGAAACTCCCACTACAACATCTGCCATTGGCGAAAAAGGAAAATTTACTTCCACTACTTTTCTCCGCACTGGTAAGTCCGAAGAAGTCCAAATTTGGTATGTAGGTTTTTTTACAGTCTAGATGTGCAATTAGATGGGATTTTTTTAAAACTCCCACTACAACACCTGCCTATTACTCCATATTGGTAAGCCCGAAAAAGGTAGTGCAGGTTCATTTTACGGTCTAGATGAGAAATTAGACAGATTTTTTTTTCTCGAAATTCCCACTACAACAACTGCCTGTTACTCCGTATTGGTAAGTCCAAAAATGTTCAAATTTGGTGTGTAGGTTTTTTTTACGCTCCAAATTTTCAATTAGACGGACTTTTTTTTTTTTTTTTTTTTTTTTTTTTTTTTTTTTTTTTTTTTTTTTTTTTTTAAACTCCCACTACAACTCATGCCTCAATACACTACGGCCATGCCTCAATACACTACGTTCATGCCTCAATACACTACGTTCATGCCTCAATACACTACGTTCATGCCTCAATACACTACGGCCATGCCTCAATACACTACGGTCATGCCTCAATACACTACGGTCATGCCTCAATACACTACGTTCATGCCTCAGTACACTACGGCCATGCCTCAATACACTACGTTCATGCCTCAATACACTACGGTCATGCCTCAATACAATACGGTCATGCCTCAATACACTACGGTCATGCCTCAATACACTACGTTCATGCCTCAATACACTACGGTCATGCCTCAATACACTACGGTCATTCCTCAATACACTACGTTCATGCCTCAATACACTACGTTCATGCCTCAATACACTACGGCCATGCCTCAATACACTACGTTCATGCCTCAATACACTACGGTCATGCCTCAATACACTACGTTTATGCCTCAATACACTACGTTCATGCCTCAATACACTACGGCCATGCCTCATTACACTACGTTCATGCCTCAATACACTACGTTCATGCCTCAATACACTACGTTCATGCCTCAATACACTACGTTCATACCTCAATACACTACGGCCATGCCTCATTACACTACGTTCATGCCTCAATACACTACGGCCATGCCTCATTACACTACGTTCATGCCTCAATACACTACGGCCATGCCTCATTACACTACGTTCATGCCTCAATACACTACGTTTATGCCTCAATACACTAGGGCCATGCCTCGGCCCGCAAAGCGGGCGACAGCCCGCTAGTAACATTATAAAAAGGAAATAAATAAGGGACACCTCATTCGTTCTTCTTGCTACATTATTACACTTGTTTTGTTCATTTATTTCTCTCTTATCACCCAATGTATCTATCGTTTCCTCCATCATACAAGTAACACGAACTCAGTTTGTAATAATAAGTTAGAAAGGGTAAATAAACAAAAGGAGGTACCTAGAAGAACGAATGAGGTGTGCCTTAAATTTTATTTCTTTTTTATAATGTTTATGACAAGTTTTTAAACTCCCACTACAACTCATGCCTCAATACACTACGGCCATGCCTCAATACACTACGTTCATGCCTCAATACACTACGTTCATGCCTCAATACACTACGTTCATGCCTCAATACACTACGGCCATGCCTCAATACACTACGGTCATGCCTCAATACACTACGTTCATGCCTCAGTACACTACGGCCATGCCTCAATACACTACGTTCATGCCTCAATACACTACGGTCATGCCTCAATACAATACGGTCATGCCTCAATACACTACGGTCATGCCTCAATACACTACGTTCATGCCTCAATACACTACGGTCATGCCTCAATACACTACGGTCATTCCTCAATACACTACGTTCATGCCTCAATACACTACGTTCATGCCTCAATACACTACGTTCATGCCTCGATACACTACGGCCATGCCTCAATACACTACGGCCATGCCTCAATACACTACGTTCATGCCTCAATACACTACGGTCATGCCTCAATACACTACGGTCATTCCTCAATATACTACGTTCATGCCTCAATACACTACGTTCATGCCTCAATACACTACGGCCATGCCTCAATACACTACGTTCATGCCTCAATACACTACGGTCATGCCTCAATACACTACGTTTATGCCTCAATACACTACGTTCATGCCTCAATACACTACGGCCATGCCTCATTACACTACGTTCATGCCTCAATACACTACGTTCATGCCTCAATACACTACGTTCATGCCTCAATACACTACGTTCATACCTCAATACACTACGGCCATGCCTCATTACACTACGTTCATGCCTCAATACACTACGGCCATGCCTCATTACACTACGTTCATGCCTCAATACACTACGGCCATGCCTCATTACACTACGTTCATGCCTCATTACACTACGTTCATGCCTCAATACACTACGTTTATGCCTCAATACACTAGGGCCATGCCTCGGCCCGCAAAGCGGGCGACAGCCCGCTAGTAACATTATAAAAAGGAAATAAATAAGGGACACCTCATTCGTTCTTCTTGCTACATTATTACACTTGTTTTGTTCATTTATTTCTCTCTTATCACCCAATGTATCTATCGTTTCCTCCATCATACAAGTAACACGAACTCAGTTTGTAATAATAAGTTAGAAAGGGTAAATAAACAAAAGGAGGTACCTAGAAGAACGAATGAGGTGTGCCTTAAATTTTATTTCTTTTTTATAATGTTTATGACAAGTGTTTTACAAACTTATTCATTTTATAGCAATGGAATAAGAGCCAATTTAGGCGCTTATTGTCATGAATGTCATGATATCACTTCTTTTTAGGAAACATTCGTTCTCCCTTTTTTCCACACGAAGACTTCGTGTAACTTTTGAGGATCCAAATTCCTCATATATTTTGTCTCATCTCTAAACAGTATGATTCAGAAAAGGTGGCCACCCCCTCATAACTTTTGAACGCGACGGAATTTTCCAATTCTGTAAAGTTCTAAGGATAGGAAGTTCTTTATGGCCATTCCTGTAGTCATACTTTTCGACTCATAACAAAACTGAAAAATTCTGAAAATAGTGCGAAGTGAGTGCGAGGATCGTTGTTTTCAAACTTATAGAACACTCGTGTTCCGAAGTCGGCAATTTTCGTCAAGCAACGCTGTAAGTACAACTGAAGCCCTACTTCAGATGTGTTTAGACAGGGAACATAAAGCATATTTTTGGTGTAATCTCAATCCCCCAAAAAACACTTCGTGTAAAAACAGTCGTCAACTGTGGAATGTCCGTCAAGTCGTCAGTTTTGTTCTGAAATTTATGTGTAGTAATTTGCATACAAAATAGTGTGCAGTAGTCAAGGAAGTGGTTCTGTAATTATGCAACATTGTTCTTAAAATACCAAATCGAAATTTGGTCCAGGGTGTAGTGTTGTTTTGAGACTATTATTTTGGTTGAATTATAAAGACTAATTACGTGAAAAATAATTCCTTCAACCATAGAAAATTGATGTTTTTGATATTAGTTCTGTTTGATCATTCCACACTTGACGACTGTTTTAACACGAAGTGTTTTTTAGGGGATATCACTACTTTTTGGTTTAATTGATTTTCATCTGTTTTATGAGAAAAAAAAACTTATCAACATTATTGTACATTAAAGAAAAAACGATCTTTAATTTTTAATGTTTTAGACTCATTTTTAATAGCATAGGTAAAGATTATTATTATACAACGCTTTATTAGGTATAAATGGACATTATGTACATAGAAATAATTAATTTAACAATGAAAAAATGGAAACAATATATACAATGAAAATGAAAAAGAATAGAAAATATAAAACAAAAACATAAGTCCTAACTAAAGGGCGGAGTTATTGCCTATGGCAATCTCTTCCACCCAATCCTTTTAATTTAAGGATGTTGCGATACGCAGTAATATTATAACTATAACATAAAAATATGTTGGGTAAATTATATTTAACTAGTGAGGTGACACTATTTGTTTACGGTAATAGTTATATTGAGGTGCATGCTCGAAAATTATATGGTGATCCAAGCACTGTTCTGTAAATAATTACAATTGTAAATAGTTGCAAGGAGAAAAAAAAAGAATAATAGAAGAAAAAAAAACTTTTAATAGATACTGAAAGAAAATTTAACAGAGCTTGCTGAAGAGAGGACAAATCTTGAAATAACAAGTGTGATCCTTTGAGAGACACTAAATAGCGCTCAACAATTTTGTTGATCTTTTCAAAATTTGAAACCCACTGCCGAGCTTCACTAACAGAAAACTACCCCGGTTCAGTATTGTTGGCAATAAGTACATTATGTAATGTTCAACTCTCGCCTGAGGACTATTTTTTTATTTATATAAAGGTATTTGTAAATTTTGAATAAGATCGAGGTAATTTACGCTTCAAAATACTGAAGTATTGATCCAAACATATGTTTTATTTAGACTGTCAATAGCCAAACTCCGTGGCGTAATGCTTGTGACTACTGCGCGTAGTCCAGACATCCTGAGTTCGATTCCCTGTTCGAAAATTGGTCTGAAAAAAAACCCGCATGAATAATATCATGAAATTCAAGATTTTCGGCGTGACCAAAAAACGACTTTAACTGTACGTAGGAACCTCGCGCTTTCGTGAAACACAATCTATTTTCGCGTCTCATAACAAATTTGAAATATTGATAAAAGTTAGCGGGAAGTGGGTGAAAACAATAAAACAAAATACATATAAACTCTGTTTCGTGTTAATATGGGCCGGTTGGCTGGCGCTACTTGACGAGCGCTCGCCTACCGGCGAGCTTGATCTCAATCTGTAGAGATTAGAACGCCTCGACGCGCTCTAGCGATAATCAGAGTAACTTAAATAAAGGGCTAGCTTCTCACAGTAAAATGTCAATAAAGATTACTGATAAAAATTGATAAGAATATTTCATAAAATTGGAAATTTGAATTATTTGAATACCTTTCATGACTATATAGATTTCTGCGAGAGTTTCATTACCTACTTTTCTCAAAATTTGATGTAAATTAAGTTACTATTCCATAGACTGTTTAGAAAATTTGGTGCATTAAAAAAAAAGCAGAGTTAAAGGTCACTGCACCTTGAACCAGTGCTCTTTTGTAAGTTGAAAACTGCCTTAATTTTTTTCATGAGAATTTCTCAGACGTGATTGTCCTTACTACACAGCGTCTTGCTTTCCAGATGTAGAACAAATGTACACTTGAGATTTCTAAAGGTAATGCAAAAGGGAAACTCGAGCTAGCATTCTGTACATTATGCATTCATTTTCAGCGAAATATGTAAATTGAGGATGTTAATAAAAGGTACTTTCAATATCAACAATGAACTTTGATACCTGTACAATTCCTAATCTTAAATCTGGCTCAAAATTCAAACTAGAACCTAATACCTAAACTAGTTTAAAGTACCAACTGCTGCCGCAGAACCACCAGCTGCCCCAGAACCATGTGCCACCTCCAAACTGGGAACTTTGTGCTGAATTGCAACCACTTGAATCCTTCCAGGATACAGATCAAACTATACATGTAGGGGATAAGAATGAAAATATTCTTTGAAAAATATTCCAAACTTTAGTGTTACTTCAGTTGTTGTGGCCAGCTTGGCTACAGCTGGAGGGGGAATGATAGTCTTCAGCCAAATTTTTTCAAGTTGACTTGTTCTGAGCTACATATTTCTATGTGCAATCAACAATTGTGAAGACTTGGGCATTTTCTTTAGCCATTTAACCCTTAGGAAACAGCAAACAAGGGTTGACTAGTTTTCTCTGTTTATAGTCCTCCAATGAGATTCAGTTAACATAAAGTGTGGTACACACAGAGTACTATTAGCTAATGGTTCTTTTAATAAATGTACCTGTCAAAAGTGTCTTTAGGTAAGATAAGTTGTAATTAATTTATTTAAAAAAATTGAATACCATTGATTCATCAGAATCAGAGTGTGCAGCACGAGTAACATTTGATGATGGTGGAAACAGGATGATGGGGGGGGGGGGGGGGGGGGGGGGTGGTCAAACTGTTGACAAAGGAAATTTATTTTGTTAATTAATGACAATATGACCAAAAAATCATAAGACTGAGAAGTGAATACTTTAAAGTAAATGATTCTATTATAATTAATTTAGGTGAAATACTTTGGGACTCATGTTTAAAATATTTACAGTAGCCTCAAATTAAGAAACAAAATTCATATCTAAACAATAATATTATCACCTGTGTATGGTGTGGAGAATTTTCCAAGGGTGGAGGATCATCAACTTCATTTGAATTTGAATTATCCATGAAATAACCATGGTCATCAGTAGGTTGTGTTGAAAACACAGATTGTGGCTCTGGACAATTGCGAGGGAAGGGTAAGTGACTGGGAATCACAATTGGTTCTTCCATGAAGTTGTCTTCAAACAAAAACAAAATAATCCAATAAGGTATTCATATACCTAACAATACTACCTGATGTGAAAGTCTCACAAGTTTCCTAGGACAAAGAAATAAATAGACATATTTGTAATAGCTCTGTGCTGCTAAGTCACAGAGTGCATACTGTGTAAAATATGCAAGTTATCAATGTTGTTTGATAATTTTGCCCCTAGAGTTGCAAAATAATTTCAGCCATTGGTGGCTCAACAGCAGAGATTAGTGAAATTTAAAAAGTTTATCTCTCATATTCTGATTTGCAATATGTAAAATAAAATTTTGAAAAGAAAAAAACCAGCAGAGTTCTTCAAAATATAAGAAAACAAAAAATCCTGTATCCCTTCATTTATTAGGGAAATATGTTCACATTTCAGTGAGCTATGAATTATGTTTTTATAGATAAAGGGTGGAAAGTGTGACACTTGACTCTTGTGGAGTGTCCTTTATTAGCACTCAAAAACCATGAGATGAAATTTTCACTCAAAAATAGATACACTAATTGCACTTCACCTTGAACAAGATTATTTTAACTCAAATATCAGTATATTGGATGGAACAATTGATATACAACACTCCACCTGTTAGGATATATAAAGCACACTTTGTACCAGTATCAACCAGAGTAAAAATTTTACCAGTAAAATTTAACACAGACTGGGTGAGATATATCTGGGAGTTTGAATAATTCTCATACCAGGGAAACAAGTGGACTTGTAAAATGTACTTCGGTACTTAACACATGGATTATACACTTGATTTTGATAGTACAGTTATAAAATTTGTTGGTGAATGAAATCATACAATCAATTACCTATCCAGATTGAACTTACCACAGTCAGGACGACCGACATGCCTCATTACACTGCCAGGGCCTTCTGATCTTTTCATAAGGTCCCTGACCCTGTTGGAAACATCACTCAGGTTATAGTGTACACTGTACATATGGGCCCCCTCCTGTCTTTCTCTGTTCACTTGATATTTTCGACTGTTCTCTACGCGCACTATATTTCAGGGCTGCCCATTTCTTCTGTAGAGTGTCCTCATCACTGTTATAACCATTAGCAAGGAATTCCTTGCTCACCCGAGTTCTGTCTTCTCCACGAGGGCCTAGCCTCGAGGCGTTCTTCGGCTCGAGTTCCTCCAATCTGCAATTTATGATTCTTGAGCTGCTAAGAGTGTCTCTTCATGGCTGAAAGGTCTTGATGCTTTACGAGGTTTCTTCTCACTTTTAGATGACATGATTTAAATTAAGGGCGGAATTAATAGACGTTTTTGTAATACCTCTGTGGCGCTAAGTCACAGATTGCGTACTGTGTAAGATAGGGAAAATCGACACTTACCAACGACTTAAGTTATTGATGTTGTCTATTAATTCCGCCCTAAAAGTTAAAAGAAGTGTTCACCGGTGAAAATTAATTAATAACGAGATCAACGAGATGTACGAGTGGCGTAAAAGTGGCGCGAGGTTATTCGTAAACACAAATTTCGCGCTAAAAAATGACTGAAAAATTGAGGCAACAGAGGTAGAAACTAGTTGATTTGTCTCTGTGGTCTACGTTTTTAGAAAAGATAGTACAATATTGCGAAAATTTCATGAATCGAAATTTATTTGAAAAAAATCCCAAAATGATCCGAAGTAGGTGCGAAAATCGTTGTTTTCAAACTTGTAAAACGCTCACATTCCGAAGTCGGAAATTTGGGTCGGTTTTAATATTTCGAACCTTCCTTCCTTCGAACTCATTATGTCTCGAAATTTGCTACCTTCACACATGTCTGCTATTTTTAGTCAATTTCAGGATAGATAGTACAAATTTCTGATGGGAAATTTACAATCCCTTATTGTGGGATATTTTATTTAATTCATTTCCCTTACATTATCGAGTGTTTTGTTTGATGTTTTATTCAGTAAATTTAATAATCATTGTAGTTTGTACGGATTTGAGAATTTTGAGATTATTATTGATATATATAAATGTCAAAATCATTCACTGACCACTGACCACTGACTGATCATCGCTCTACAGCCCAAACCGTAAGTCCTAGGAAGCTGAAATTTGGTAGGTAGCTTTGTCTTATAGGCTAGATGTGCAATAAGACGGGATTTTTCGAAATTCCCACTATAACACCTGCAATTGGCGAAAAAGGATTTTTTGCTTTCACGGCCATGCCTCGGCCCGCAAAGCGGGCGACAGCCTGCTTGTTATTGATAATCCTTAAAAGTTAACCAATATCTCAACTATCACATCACTACAGGAAGGGTAAGTCCCAGAGCAATAATAGCATTTTCTTTCAGAACTTCAATTTTTTTAGTCTAGTTTAACTTAAATGTTCTACAACTTTTGTCCAGTAGAAGGTATTTTTGAACTTTGAAAGTCAATTCCTAAAAAGCAAACCTTGTACTTATAAAGAAACTCAAAATATTCCACTGTTATTTGAATGAATAATAAACGTAACTCTTTTTCAAACAGAGCAAGATTTTGGACACATTTAGCTTGTACTTTTTTTAAAGAACTGAATCCAAAACATTGATTTAAAATATGATCTCAAATACAGAAACATTTGTACTTCTGCCAAGTGAGTGAAAAGTAATATTGACAGATATAGTGTTATAACTCGGACTCTCTGAATCTATAATAATAACACGTTTTAGTGGAAGGTATAACCATCAGGCAAGGTTAATGTTCAAAGCATTTTCTACCACCTATATGGGTAATCTGGTACAGAGGCAATGTCACAGGATTTATTCTCTAAGATCAAGCATTCATTCCAGAAAGCACTCACACTCTCATAATCTCCCTTTCAACTATCACACAACACTCTTAAAGGCTTTAGAAAGGTCACCAAAGATCCCCAGGCTCAATCATTTGCGTCCTTAACAGGTTTTTCTTGAGGGATTTACATGAAACTTTCACAAAAATACGTAGAATCTTAATAGGAAACGATTTCACCACGAAATAATCACAAATTTACACCTTAAATTACTTAAAACACGTTTTATTAAAATCACTTATTTGGAATTCACTCGATTTTGAGAATGTTTTGAAAATTTTACTTTCAATTTCCTTTGAAATATTTTACACCGCCATTTTGTTTTGAAAGAAGGGGAATTGGAGAACCAATCAGAGAACCATCGACATGTATACCAACAGAAGTAAAAAAAAAACAATTTTTTTTCATCATAAATTTTTAC
The DNA here is from genome assembly GCA_024516035.1 of Bactericera cockerelli. Lineage (NCBI taxonomy): Eukaryota > Metazoa > Arthropoda > Insecta > Hemiptera > Triozidae > Bactericera > Bactericera cockerelli. Next base: position 12,906 of record JAMCCL010000162.1, read on the forward strand.
ATCGTATTTTTTACGTATTTTGTCCGTTTTATTCTTTCACATATAAAAGACGAATGATTATTGTCAATTGGAATTTGATGCGTAAGTCATTTTTGGTAAGAGGATTTTTTTGTTAAGAAGAATTTTGTAGTTATATAGGGTTAGGTAAAGTTAACGAGGTGAAATTGCACGATAGATCACTGACTTCAGTTTGTTGGGTAGGATGGTTGGGTGAGGGGCTTAGGTTAGGTTGAAATTAGTGCAGGTGGTTAGGCCGGGTCGCGCAGCGACCCGGTCTAACCCTGCACTAATTTCAACCTAACCTAAGCCCCTCACCCAAGCTATCCTAGCCGGCTAACGAAACACAACATTTAGACTGACAACCGTTTGTTGGGTAGGATGGTTGGGTGAGGGGCTTAGGTTAGGTTGAAATTAGTGCAGGTGGTTAGGCCGGGTCGCGCAGCGACCCGGTCTAACCCTGCACTAATTTCAACCTAACCTAAGCCCCTCACCCAAGCTATCCTAGCCGGCTAACGAAACACAACATTTAGACTGACAACCGTTTGTTGGGTAGGATGGTTGGGTGAGGGGCTTAGGTTAGGTTGAAATTAGTGAAATTAGGGTTAGACCGGGTCGCTGCGCGACCCGGCCTAACCACCTGCACTAATTTCAACCTAACCTAAGCCCCTCACCCAAGCTATCCTAGCCGGCTAACGAAACACAATATTTAGTCTGACAACCGTCAGACTAAATATTATCTCCTCGTCCCTCACCTGTATCAAACGTAAACATAAACGTAAATATATCTAAACAGAAAATAAAAAGATCGCGAGAAACATTCTACGACTTAGCGATGGTGTCGCGCTATGTGGCGTTTCCATGCAACTGGGATTCGTTTACAGTAAATATATTTGCGGTTGTCTAACCTGCAGAGAGAGAGAGAGAGAGAGAGATTTCCTTTTTCCCCTACATTCGTTCTTTATTTTCGTGTTGTTGTTTCTCTTCACTTTTACTGTTCTCAAAAGTTTCGCAAATCGCCATTTTCATTTATGGAATGCATTCAAATAATAAATTTTAATTCCAATTCTGTGATTTCTTGGTTCAAATTATGGATTAATTGGCAATGTACGTCTGTCTAGTGTAATCAATTTTTGTTTTACTGTGAAATAATTGATCTTTTTGAAGTGAAATTATTTATTTATTATAAAATTCTATTGAAAAACAGCGTAATTCGTTCCTAGAATTCACGATGAAGCTTCATAATATAGTTCAAATTTTAATCAAAGTTAAAGTAATTTTGAGTGTAAATTTGTGGTTTTCCTGATGTGAAATCGTTTTCTAATGAGATTTTAAGTATTCTGTGAAAGTTTCATAAAAATCCTTCAAAATTAGCAATTTCGGAACAATGTGATTGACCCGAAAGCATTGGAAATTTACCAGAGAGAACATGTCTTAAGTCATTAAAAAAGATCTGGGCACTAACTTATATTTTTGGTCCCCCCTGTTGTGTACATGTTTTCATTTTTCTTCAAAACCATAAAAAATATTGTGAAAATAACAACAGAATCAAAATGGTAACTAGCTTATTTTAAACTTTTTTGTCTTTTTAAAATGTTGAGTTAAAAATCCAACTTGAACAACATGAAAAAATATTTTTCTCATTTTGTCTTGGATTAGTCTATCAACTAAAATAATTGAACAAGAGAATGGCAGTAAATGTCAAAACTGTACTATACTCATAAGTTTCCTATAAGAATAAACTTGAAACCTTCAACTTAAATGGGTTTGAAGGGATTAAATTCATAATTTATTAAGTTGTGGTCCCCATCATAGAAAACACCTTTTAGAACATACAATTTATGCATACTAAAGTTAAGAAAAAATCTTAGTTGATGCTTGGATCAAAGTCACGGGTACTTTTAATGCATATTCTGTGATATTTTCATGATAAACTAGCCATTTCCCAATTAAATGAACAAAGGCATGGCCACAATGGTGGATACAGCTATGATTATTTTGTATTTTTAACATATTTCTACTAGGGGTCAAACCTTATAAATTTTTAGCTATATTTTATCATTTAGACTTAGCCAAGGCATTAATAATAATCAAAAATATCATAATAATTAAGTGTGTATCACAATAATGATAGTTCATTGTCACAGAATATTATAAAAAGTACCTCTGACTTTGATCCATGTGAAACACAGTTTTTTTTTGTAGGCATAGGTACATTATTGTATGTGCTAATAGGGGTTTACTACAATGCGAACCACAACTTTCTAAAACGCTGTTTAAGTTAAACAAAACAAGTTTATATCAATAGGAATCCATAAGTATGGTACAGTTTTGACAATTTTGGCATTCTCTTGTTCAATTATTTTAGGCAATATACAGGGTAGACCCCAACTTAAGTCAAAAAGAGAAAAATGCACTGCCAATTCATTATGGACACAATAATTCCTCATGAATGGTAATCATAATTTTCAACTTTTATAATTGTTTTTGTTTAAATTTGTTTAGGAGTTTCAGAAATTTGCACATTATAAGAAATGCAGTTAACAGACCAACAGATGGACACAAAACCAAAGTTGCTATTCATTTGTAACAAAAGTTTGCATTCACATCAGTTTATTTTATTTAAAAATATTTATTAAGTATATATTTTATTTTATTTTCAGGTATGGATCAACCAAACCTGCTCCAAGCTTGGAAAGCGTCATCATATCTCTCACTACATTTACTCCTAAGAGACAGCATCTACTGTCAAAATGAAGTAGAAGCCATGTACCTAGCCTGCTTGTGGAATAGAAAGGCAGCTCAACATCTTTGGCAGAGAATATCCCTTGCAATTCAGAGGGGTAACGCTGCTAGTATTCTATGTACCCTGAAAAGCTTGCACATTTAATTATAAGACATTTTTGATTTGTAATATTGTTGAAAAGTGTACTTGTAAAATGTATTCATGTGTGTATTTTATAATGTCTAAATGTCCTCTCATGTATCATTGTATTCTATCTGAATTATGTCATCGTTAAACAATAATAAAAATAATATAGTAATAATAACACTCTTTAGTGGAAGCTAACCACCAGGCGAGGTTAATGCTCAAAGCATTTTCTACCACCTAACCCTGAGAGTCTTGTTATTATGTGGTCAAAAACTCAAATTAATGAGGGAAAACTCATGCATTGGGTGGGATTCAAACCAATGGATCATTATGCTAGCGGGATTACCAGACTAGTGTGTTAACCACTTGACTACTATAGTGCACGTAAAACAGATTTTTAACTTTTCAAAATGTCCATTTTTTAAAAAGTTATTATTGTTATTATTTTACACTTTATTTAAGGACATAATTATATTTAACACAGTTAATTACAAGGTTGGGGAGGTCTTAGAATTAGAAAACTATCCAGCATTTTTTTTTTTTTTTTTTTTAATGTCTAGTATGTATAAAATTGGAAGCATTACTATGAAACGCATACATTCACTCAATCATATTTTACTAGGTTGTTGTTGTAGGGAGCTTGGCAACTGCTGGGGTAGTCAAGGTGCTACTGTATTCCACTTCAGTTAAAAAATTGGATCATTCTGAAGCACATATTTCTTTGTGCAATCATCCATAGTGAGATCTTGGCCATTTTCTTTATAAGCTACTAGCCACAATGCGACTAAGCCTTCAGCGCGTTGCATTCACCACATTTTGCTGTTGTAAAAATACAAGTAACATGGTTAATTCAATGAAAAATAATATTTTTTAACTTTTATAAATAAATTATATGTATTTGTTATTGTAAAATTAATACAGTACCTGCTTGTTCCATGTCTCAGTTGCACTTCTCTTTTGTTTTTATTGGTTTTTAAACTTATTTTGTACTAGCGGGCTGTCGCCCGCTTTGCGGGCCGAGGCATGGCTGTGAAAGCAAAAAGTCCTTTTTCGCCAATGGCAGGTGTTGTAGTGGGAATTTCGAAAAATCCCGTCTTATTGCACATCTAGACTATAAGACAAGGCTACCTACCAAATTTCAGCCTCCTAGGACTTACCACTCCGGAGAAACAGTGATGATCAGTCAGTCAGTGACTTTGACATTTATATATTAAGATTAGTTTCTGTGACTGAAAAGGCTTGTATGCTTTCTGACCTGGGTTTGATTCCTAGCGTAGTAAGTTTTTTTTATGCTCTTTACTTGGATTATCAGGATCCACTCATACACTTTGAGTAGTTGTACAAGTAACCAGTTGTGGCATTTCAAGCTAGCAATGAGTTACCAGGCAAATAATGTTAAAGGATTTTCAAAATGCCAGGCTACTCACTAAAGTTGTGATATAACAACACAAAGAATTACCACATCTGTACAGCTTTTGCACTATACATAGAAAAATAAAAACAAATTTAACAAAAATATGTCGTTTGTTTGGTATATGAAATCAACTTTTTTTTTTTTTTTTAAAAAAAGATGAGTGTTGCACAGCCTTTTTTTATTTCGTAGCCATGAAACAGGAGCTACTGTAGACGCTTGTGGTCTGTGTTGTAGCCTGCCCATTAGGCCGGAGTGAAAAAAATAATTTTGGAATTTGAAAACGCCTAATATGTCAAAAGTTGTGATTTTGTGAGTAGATCAATCCCTGAAAGTTTCAAAAATTAAAAAAATGATCTTGAGAGTCTCCACATTGAGCTTAAAGTTTTTGCTATTTTTGTGTATGCAATTTGAAGGGGCAACATAGGTTTTTACCCTTTATTGACCTCTGACATGAAAAGTTTTCATTTTACAAAAAAGTATTGTACTAAATTGTATTGAGAACAATTTTCTGTATCATTTAGTATCATAAAACGTTTCTCTATGATGTACAGTTAAAGAGATAGAACACTAATAGTTATGACTCTTGTTGAAAACCTATGAAAATTATAATTTTTGAGGCACTGCGCTTCTAAAAAATCATAAAATTATTATTATCTTATATGATAACTAGTATAATATGTAATTAGAGACATTACCAGAAAGAACAAACAATGAAGAGTTTATAAAGGATCAAAGGTTTTATATTTTCATATGATATTATCATTCATTTTATGTATTATACCGAAAAAATCTTTCTTGTGCTATACACAGGAATATTTTTACGGCTCTTTTGTCGAGCACGTATAAATCCGTCTCGGGCAACTTCGCCACAAACAGATTGTGATGCCTCAGTTACCAGCCTGATATGCCTTTCCACAGCTTGAGTGTGGCATGGGAGTTTGAGAGCGTCGAACTCTGTTTGGGATCGGATGAGGCACATAATTTCCTCATCAGTCAGGTTCAAGGTGGTAGCTGGATCGAGTGGATTTTCCCAACTGATGAGGTTGAAGTAGTCATCTGCTTCAAAGTTAAGAGGAGACAATAAATTGGGGCTGGGAGACTGTAAACATAGAGGAGACCAGCAGTCTGGCTGCCTGACTATAAACAGGGAGTAGACCATCATTGGCTTGGTTCGGCTCCTTGTAAAGACAGTGGTAGAAGTGCAGAGTCATTCCTCCATTGTCTGGCTTCCATCGTTCACATTATCTTATGAAGCTTGCGGTTTTTTTTTTAATCATCCCCAATGCTAGTTCTCACACATTAGAGCGCTAATCCTTAATAATAATAACACTCTTTAGTGAAGGTAACCGCCGGGCGAGGTTAGTGCTCAAAGCATTTTCTACCACCTAACCCTCAGAGTCTTATTAATATGTGGTCACAAACTCAAATTAATGAGGAAAAGTTCATGCACTGGGTGGGATTTGAACCAACAGATCCCTACGCTACCTGGATTACCAGACTAGCGCGTCAACCACTTGACTACCAGTGCACCTTAGCATTGCAAGAAGAATAAGTTGAAAAGTTATCATATATGTGTTAATCAATTTCGTGATATCACAACTACTCGAACTCGCTTTATTAATTCTAATACGCTGAAAGCGGGACATGAACCACCGACCTCCAGGTTACGCAGTCTTATCTATCAAGCTACTGAATTTGGTTTGCGAGAAGAGTATTTTCAGAGTGAGCGAAATACGCGTTTCTCACGAGTTTTTTGTATTGTATAGGCAAGAAATAACATTTCTTAATCATTTTAAATAAATGCTTAGGCCAATGGGTTGGTTGAGCTATTTTTTTTCTTCGCTGGGATTTGTTGATGCTAATACATATATTATAATCTCAGTACCCAACTTTACTTTAACACACATGATAACTTAAACATAAAAAGTTCTATCTTTTACATGAAGTGCCTTAATAATGCTCTGTAGGAAAAGAGGGGCAAATCTTAAAAACTTTCAGTAGGACGGCTGTAAATTTAAAAAAAAAGCAATTTAAAGTTATAATTAAAAGATTTGATACATGTAATATTAACTATTAATCAAAACGATTATTATTCTTAGGTAATAGTGATATGATATGTGTATTACACTTCATAAAAAAATTTGGTAGTTATTTTATTTTAACAACCAAGTCAACCTAGATAAATTTGATCCGTAATATCCGTAGTTAATTTCTAACGAAATTTGAACAATCATTTTCACATAGAAAAAAAGAACTGAAAACTAAATTGCTCAGTTTTGTACTGAAAACTAAAATGTCAGTACCTAAGCATTAAATTCATTTTCGCGCACAGTTACCTACATAGATTTTATATACATATTACTTGTACTCGTATAATGTAGGAAGATGTCTTAAATAACCAACTAAATATAATTGACAACGTAAATGTTTTATCCTGAAAAAATTAGGCCTGAGTGGTACCAGCACCTATGATATGGACTAATAACTTACCATATGATTATCATTTTCCGAAGTTTTCTGCGGGAGTTACGATTGTTTATGTTCTAAGTCATAAATAGTACATCATAGAGAGAAGTTTCAAGAATTTAAAATATAGAAAAAATTGTTTACAACATAATTTTATTCATTATCTTTTTTTGTATAATGAACACTTTTCATGTTAGACGTGGTTCAAGTGCAAAAACCGATGATGCCCCTTCAAATTGCATACTCATAAATAGCAAAAACTTTAAGCTCAATGTGGAGACTCAAGATCATTTTTTTTTTTTTTAAACTTTCAGGGATTAATCTACTCACAAAATCACAACTTTTGACATATTAGGCGTTTTCAAATTCCAAAATTATTTTTTTACCCCCCTGTTTCACTCCGGCCTACTGCCCATCCCGTAGTATGCCTCCCCTCTGATGGGCGAGAAGTGACACAATACTTCCCATTTAGGTGCTGGGTCAACACGAGCGCACCGGAAGGTATCCCTTACAAACAATATTGTAACCAAATTAAGAATACAAATTTTTGTCGGCACGGGGGATCGAACCCAGGACCTTCCGCATGGCAAGCGAGTGCTTAACCACTGAGCTAATCGCGCGCTCTTACTTCCATACCAAATTTATTTTTGAGGCATAAGGAAAGTCGTTTGGTTTCACAACAGTTTATTTAATAATATTAGCAAATAATTCTCTTCATAATCGATAAAAAATTATTCGACTACAGCTGGTTTCGAGGAAAATGTATAGTGGTCATGAATTTACTATTGTGACCATCCAGTATAATTTATGTAGGTCAGGCCTAGAATTTGCAGGTTCAAAAGCCAGTCAAGACATGAGAAGTTATCCATCCATTTGGAATTCTTATCATTATGCAACGTGCGTATAAGCACAGAGTGTACTCTAGATTACTCTAGAACACTCGACCACGGTAATAACTATAATATCTGGCAAATTTCGTGAGTGAAGTGTAGCAAGGCCAATTTAAATATGATCTATAGCGGCCTTTGTGAAAGCTCATACTTTTTCTCTATAGTTACATATCGATATCCTGAAAATAAGTATACGTTATATTGAATACTACCAACAAATTTTGTGTTTGAAGTGGCGCAGCCAGTTTCACGGAGCTATTATCCTTAGAGATAAAACCATGGAGAATAGGTAAATTTCATAGATAATGATCCAGTCTCAGAAAACTGGCCATTTTGTGTAGTTACAGAAGAAGTAAATACGGTAGCCATTATGTGTAGTTTCTTATTGTGGAGTTCTCTACGGCTTTATCTCTCCATGATCTAAACCAGTGGTTCTCAACTCAACTTCCACTGTGACCCACTTTTTTAAATTTCTGAGACCCGCGACCCACCAAATGTGTATTCACCCCTTCCTCTTTCGTAGTTGCTTTTTTCAATCTTTCTTAATCTAAAATTCTAAAAGGTATTAGTTTTGAGAAAAAAACAACAAATAATTAATCATTTTATTAAGAGGCAAACAATAAAAATTTATTAATAGTTAAACATTCAATTAATTAACAAAATTAAGAAAAAAGGAAAAAAAAGTGGGCTGGTGGCTCAGAGGTAGCACTCCTGACTTTGAACCCCGAGGTTGCGGGTTCGATTCCCGCCCTTGACGCATTTTTCTCAAGAAGGATAATGAGTTATTAAAAAAGTAATTTATAACGTAAAATAATTTAAAAAAATAGGCTGGTGGAGTCTTTCAATGGGACACATTTGGACGACTGGCCTTCACAAGGTCATTGATTTTTTTTTCTTCAATAAAGAGCGCCATTGGATTTTTATTTAACATTTTTACGAATCAGAAAACTTTTAAAATTGTTCTACCTAAGAACTAAAAGACCTTGCGAAGACCCATGAAACCTTCTGGCGACCCACTTGAAACCTTCTCGCGACCCACCAGTTGGGAACCACTGATCTAAACCGATCCTATAGGTGCGTCAAGCTGGCCACAACAATATAGGTACAAATGGGGTAGTTCTAGCAACCACATTAAACTAAAATGGACTCTATCAAACTTTTGTGCAAAGGTGTATATTTTTATAAAGAGCTTGGAAGTAAATAAAATTGAGCTAGTTACCAAATTTTGGAGTGGCGAGGTATACTACGGAATGGGCATTGGAAGCATAATTATATACTACGAGGTGGATAAGCTATAAACACAGACCACATACGTCTAAAAGTAGCTGACCATAGTTATTTCATGGCTGCAAAATAAAAGGATGTAATACACACACAATTTTCTCTGTTTTAATTTTTCCAATATACCACGACAATTTTAATCGTGTGTCACGAATAATGTTTATTTTTTAATTAATTACCGCATTCCCAGAACTTGTAATAATTACTCTTTATAAGAAAATATTTACTTATAAAAATAGCTAATAAAAAGCTCGCTCGTCACGAGAACGCTCGTTCCATGGTAGATCAATACAAAAATATTTTTAGCCTACTTGAGTATTCTGGTTGCAGTGTTTTCAGTGAAACTCTTACAGTTAAAAGTGCGACCTAATTAAATGTATTGTGACCAGGTTTTTTTTTTTCTTTTTTTTTACACTTTATTAATTCGACATATTATACAACACAGATGATTACAAATGAACATACAATATATGAGAAGTAAAAAGAGAGAAAAATAAATAAATATATACAATATACATGTCCTAGCTGAAGGGCGGGGTTATTACCTTTGGTAATCTCAGGTTGATTTTACGTAGTTTTAACGACCCGATTTGATGTAATCAAGACGGGGGTTTTACTATCTATTAATGCTGATAATCATACTAGCTACCCATATTAGCCACAGCCAGCCTGAGTAGGGCCGAAATTCCAGCCTTACATGTACGTGTTATACCCACGGTCATTAATATGCATAAGGGAAATTATCAAATAGGTACGACGGAAATTCATAGTAATTATTTGAAATGCGTGTAAAATCTCCATATTTCTCATATTTTTGTCTTATTGATTACGAGATATTTGTTCTTGCTATACATTCATTTGCGATAACACATGCCAATTTAAATCTCCTACAACTTACCGTTTTTGAGATATTATTTTGTATATATTTAAATACAGAGCATTTGATAACAATTCCTTTTTTAGTATCAGAAGCACTGAGATCATATATTATGTTATATGATCTCAGTGTAAATAAAAAAATTAAAATATTTTTCCATGATAGGTAATAAGATAATTTGTTCAGAAGTAGAAGTATTTCTGTTACAACCTGATGGTATTTTTGTTACATTTGTTTTTATTTTTCTATTTATAGTGCAAAAAATTTACAGATGTGGTAACCCCTTAAACAAAAAACAGTCTCGGAACCATCTCCGAGATCTAGGAACGAGATTGTATCGTCCTGTCTCGGATCCCAAAAAATGATATCGGAGACACCTAGGAGACCATTCGGAGACTGCTCCGGGACAGTCTACGTCCGCACCGTAGCGTCGATTGCTGGTGCTCGAGATTGCTCCAAGATCGGTCTCGGGAACTGTCTCCGAGATCATTCTCGGGGACCGTCTCCGAGCCTTCTCGGAACCGTCTCCGAGAACATTCTCGGGGACTGTCTCCGAGCCTTCTCGGAACCGTCTCCGAGAACATTCTCGGGGACTGTCTCTTCTAGACCACAGACCGTTTTAAATACCCTGGGAATTTTAGCTGTAAAACCACCTAAAAATAATACGATACATTTTTATAATAGAACATTTTTTTTATTGTGAAATTTAAAATAAAATAATTAAGAACAAAACAAAAATAAAAGAAGAATACACCTTAAAGAATGAAAAATCCCAATAAGAGACTAGAAACAATTGGAATAAAGAGATTGCCATAGGCAATAACCAATAACCCCGCCCTTTTGTTAGGACATATGTATAGGACATAGGATACGAATTCAATTTTTAATATTAATTTTTCGAGTTTAAGTCAGTTCTAACTCAGTTAGGGTCCATTTCTGACCCCTAGTTGATAGAGATAATCCATGCTTATTTGACCCAAGGAATCTAAGGTATCAATATATTTATGCAATCAATTTAGAAACATTAGAAAAAAAATTGACATGAAAATAAAAGTATCACATAAGTTCACATCTTAAAAGTATCTCTATCTTTAGTCACAGCAGACTACCCAGACGGCACAGAAAGTGTTTAAAAAGATTTTAAAAACACTTATTTTGACAAGATTCAAACATTTTATAAAGCTTATTTTGACAAGGCTTCACATTTTAGAAACACTTTTATAAGCTTACTATTTCCTCCCCCTGAGCATTTTATTAAGCTTATTTTTACAAGGTTTTGGAAATTGAATACCTACTTAATAATTAAGGGGCTCCATATTGAATTTCATACCACCGCCATTGCCCGGAAAAATTTGAAAATTGTGATTTCACAGGAAATTTTTAAAATTAATTTGGATTTGATGAAAAATATACTATTTCAAGGCAATTTGGTTCTACAATGATGAAAAGCTGTTGATGAAATGCTAACATTAATAAATAAGAAGACAATTTGTGTTTTTCAGTTTTATATTTTTCCATTTTCATGGTAAAAGAATTAAAAGCAAAAATATGTAACAAACAAAAACATGAAACAAACAGAATATAATACATAGAATCAGCAGATAAATTAAGCCAAGTGGACTTAATTAATCTAAATCTATTATACATATAGGTAATTAAGAGAGAGATGTGCTGAAATGCCATCTTCCTGCCCAGCAGCAGGCTGCCCGAAGACAAAGACTACCAGAACAGAAGTTGAGATTATTAGAGATGAAATTAGGAAATAGAACCCAGAGAGAATTTTGACTATAATATGGCATTCATAAAAAAAAGAACAGTCTTCCAGATTTTTTTTTTTGTTTGATTAAAGTGGGTTTAACCTCAATTGCATAGTCATATCATGACCGAGGTTTTACCCTCATTTGCAGGAAACTCACAAACCTGTTACCCACATTAAGCTCACCGAGCCTGGGTTGGGCCATTTTATTCTGAATTTACTGGGAATAGTACCAGGTAGCCACATTAACCTCACCCAGCCTGATAAAGGCTGTGTATACACATGTCAGCCTCATATTTTCTAAAGAAGGAGAATTATCTGTTTCACAACAACAAAAATGAACCAAAATCTTTAGATTACGGGGAGTAGTCAAATCTTGAATAATACAAGCTACTGTTTTAAAAATTAAAATTAATGAACACATTATAGTAAAAAATGTACTTATTACAAGTAAAAAAACTGTCTAAATTTGCAACACTTAATACTTCTTCTAAACTTACAATATTTTTTTATATGTTATAACTGGTTCATGAAAAACCCCTGTCCTGATTTGAGATAGTGAGGATGGGAATTTCATTCTGAATTTAATGGGAACAGTACCAGATACCCACATTCACCTCACTCAGCCTGAGTAGGGCTAGATATACCAGCCTCACATTTTCGGAGAACAGATTTATTTATTTAAAATAAAAATGGGGGTTGTATACTGAATTTACTGGGAATAGTCCCAGCTACCCACATTAACCTCACTTAGCCTGATAAGGGCTAGGAATGCCTCATTTTTAAAGGGAACAGAATTGCTGTTTGAAAGAAAAAAAAAACTGTGAATTGAACACAGGATCTATTGATTATGGAACAGTATAGTCAAATCTTCAATAATGTGAACCTATTAAAAAGCCTTTAGCTAGTCAGTTCTCTGTTCATAGTTGTCTAGCAAAACACTGGTCTTTTCCCTGTTTAAAATCCCCCAGTCAGACACCTGTTAAGAGTGTGATTCTGATTAAGTGGAATATCTGGAACAGGTTAATCTCCAGCATTTCCACATACATATCCTGGTTTGACTATAAAAAAATGTAAAATGTAAGATATTGTTTAGATATTGCTTACCCCACTAATTGGAGTGTAAAACTCACTTATGATTAATGCATGGAAATTGGTACACTTTAGAACAGTAAACTTTTTAAAGTAGAGAAAAATTTCTTTTTAGTTACACCCTAAAACTATGATGTAGGAACTTTAGAAGAGTCAACTTGTTGGACTTTTATCAGAAATTGTTAGATATAATTATTTTGTGTAAATCATCAATTTGTAGTCACTTTCACTTATCCCATGTCAGGTTCAATATGTTTGAGGAGGGAGGCAGCTTCAATAGGTTTCTTCAGGTTGAAGCTATGTTGGATTGGATGCACAATACATGTAAACAGGTGGAAAATATCATGTGGATTTCCTCCATAGATCATAATTATTTTAGTAGTAGTATCTATTGATTGCAATCAATAGATACTAACACAAGGGTATGTCTGTGAAAACCAAACACTTTTGCAAAAGAAGAAACTATAAAAAGATTACACATTACACCTATTATGATATGATAAAACAACTTACGACTTTTAAAAAGATTACAACATTTACCTACAGGAGATTTTTTTTTAATTTATGTTTAACGTCGCATAAAACAAAGAACTTTAAAAATTAAAAACAAAATGCGTGCACGCTCTTAAGATATGGAGCCAGGCGCATTGCGGTGTTGCCACAGGGTATTGGATCTCGTTCGGAGACCGTTCCGAGACCATGTACTCGGGACGTTAGCTTGGATCTTGTCCCGAGTTAGCTCGGGCATAGATCCGGGATAGGTTCCGAGTAAGTTGGTTAAACATTCTCCGGGAGAGTTTCTATCCATTCCCGCAGTACTCCCAGAGAAAGATGTTTCCGAGCACGCTTTTTTTACTCTCTCGTAGTACTCCCAGAGAAAGATGTTTCCGAGCACGCTGTTTTTACTCTCTCGTATCAATCTCCGAGACTACTATATCGGAGTTAGTAGATCAGAGACACCTTTTTGTTTAAGGGGAATTCTTTGTGTTGTTATATCACGACTTTAGTGAATAGCCTGGCATTTTGAAAATCCTTTAACATTATTTGCCTGGTAACTCATTGCTAGCTTGAAATGCCACAACTGGTTACTTGTACAACTACTCAAAGTGTATGAGTGGATCCTGATCATCCAAGTAAAGAGCATAAAAAAAACTTACTACGCTAGGAATCAAACCCAGGTCAGAAAGCATACAAGCCTTTTCAGTCACAGAAACTAATACAAAATAAGTTTAAAAACCAATAAAAACAAAAGAGAAGTGCAATTGAGACATGGAACAAGCGGGTACTATATTAATTTCACAATAACAAATACATATAATTTATTTATGAAAGTTAAAAAATATTATTTTTCATTGAATTAACCATGTTACCTGTATTTTTACAACAGCAAAATGCGGTGAATGCAACACGCTGAAGGCTTAGTTGCAATGTGGCTAGAAGCTTAAGAAAATGGTCAAGATCTCCCTATGGATGATTGCACATAGAAATATGTGCTTCAGAATGATCCAATTTTTTATCTGAAGTGGAATAGACTTGACTGCCCCAGCAGTAGCCAAGCTCCCTACAACAACAACCTAGTAAAATGTGATTGAGTGAATGAATGCGTAACAGAGTAATGCTTCCAATTTTATACATACTAGACATTCTTTGAAAAAAAAAAAAAAAAAAAAAAAAAAAAAAAAATGCTGGATAGTTTTCCAATTCTAAGACCTCCCCAACCATATAAAACAAGATTTAGAGAAAACAACATAAATACACTAACAATTGAACCAGAATCCGCAGTGTTATATGAAAAGAGTATTCAATTAAATGGAGCTAAATTATGTAATGTTTTACCAATAGGGTTAAAAGAAATGAAAGAAAACAATTTCAAATAATCAAAAAAGATTTAGTATGGAATTTTTTTATAATGTACAAGAATATTAAGATTATTTTAAATAATATGTTTCTCAACAAGAAATTAATACATGATTTTTCAATAATACTCGTATACCTAGTAAATTTGAATAGTCATAAAATCATTATTTTCCCTTGATATTTACTTCTGGCTGGGGGACTATAATCAGGGAGTAGACCAGCAGGCTGGCTGGGGGACTATAAACAGAGAGTAGACCAGCATTGGCTTGGTTTTGGGGACCCTTGTCAAGTATTAGCCTCCTTGTAAAGACAGTGGTAGAACTGCTGAGTCATTCCTCCACTGTCTGGCTACGATTGTTCACAATGACATCACTCAATGATGATAATTTAATTTCTAATTGTTTCTTCAATTCTTTTTATCTAACAAGTCATTCATAATTATATGTCAAGACCATTTGTCAAATAAAATAAAGAAACACTGTTGCACACGTACTGTCTCATAGTAGTCATATTCAATGTGGTGTGGAGATAGAGACAGTGACACTTTCCAACCTGAGAGTAGATTATGTTGATCGTTATCTGAAAATAAAATGCATTCATCCATTAGTTTAAATTTAAAATAAACAATTTTGTTATTTTGATTTGAGATTTATTCGAAATTCATTAATAAAATCAAGTTACTGTGTCAAATTTCAAGGTCAGAATTGAAGATCTAGGACCATTTTTGTTAAGATTTTTTATTTATTTTTTAGACTCAGTAGTACCTTGTTCCTGTTGAAAATTTCGTTCCATAAAAAAATTCTTTGAACCTCGGAACACTTGAAATAAATAATGTAAAGAAGTCTTTTTTTTATTTGAATTTGTGCTTTGTTAAACTGGTGGCATAATGGGACTACCTGTGTTGCATTGACAGTTTAAATAAAGCACTAGTAATGCTCTTGTAAGTATATTTTTCATAATAATTTCATACCTATGTAGTAACTTAAAATTATTATAATTCAAAATGTCACTTCTGTCCTTTTAATTTCAATTTAGTGGTAGAAATTGTTTAGAACAAACTTCAAGGGACTGGACAGATTTGTTTCTATTAGCCAATTTTCACTATAACCAATATATCAGCTATAAGGAAACAGTTCACTAGGTATATCTGATGTGTATTGCTTATAGAGAACAACGTATCAGTATAAACCAGTCAGTATATCAGTATCAGTATAAACAGAACATACGTTATAAGGAAACTTCGTAAGATATGAAAAATGTACATTTATGTATGTTACATACATAATCCCTAATTTAAAAAGTGAAACAATACTAACTTCTAAATATATCTACCTTGCCCTTTCCCTCATAAATCTGGTGACTTCTGGGGTTGGCTACTGGGGTTAATCAATCCTTCCACCACCATGACACAACCATCTTGGACACCAAAAGTAAAGTAGTTTAATTTTGCACTAATTTTTAATAGACCTAAGCTAAGACCATCACCCAAGCTATTCTAATTTATTAAGCTTAACAAAACACAACACCTCTGTTTTCATCCAGAGGTCTGGTAGGAAATCCATGACAAATTATCTTCTGAATGGGATTTTGACTACATAATGTTTATTGGGCTTGCTGCTGGAATAATGGGACTAGTCCTATTTAGCCAGTATAAATAAGGTGATACTGTAATAACTATTATAAAATATTCAAATTATTAAGGCAAATTTAATTTTTTCAGATCATTCTGTTTAAGTTTCATGTGAATAGGTTCAGAATATGTTCTCAGATAGGAACATATTGGATCCCCATCGTAAGAGTGGTCAAATCTGAGAACTTTTATTGGTATTTGTTATGGTTAAAAGATAATAAATCAAGGTTCTGAGGAACTAATCAAGTATAGACAAAACTACCTCGGAAACACACTTTGGAGTGATATTTTATACTTTGGGCAGGTGAATCAGGCTGTTAAAACTGGTAAAATATAACTCAGATTTACAAAAAATTGTAGTATTAAGCTTGTTGTCTGAACTAATCATAAGGCTGTAAGAAGAGCACTTGAAAGTATATTTCAGCAAAATATATAAGAAGAGTGAGAAGAAGTATTGTAGAAGCAAAAGTAACAATGAGTCCTGGAGTTTTGAAACCTGTGACTTCATCGAGACTGTTGGAAAGAAGCTTGTGAAGATTGCTGGAGATGGAAAGTATTTCCCCACAATTTATGTAGATAAGTATGAATTGTGTAACCACAAGTAAGATAGATTTCTCAATTCAGAGGGAACTCACGTTTTATTGAACAAACCACTGTGAATGTAGGTAGATGCTGCAGGTCACTTGAAATTTAAAAATTCAAGAGCCCAGAATAATCAAGTATAGGTAGCTAAAGAAAAAGCCAAGGAGAAAACAGCCCCTCGTTGAACGTAGAATCTCGCTACTCATTTAGCTTGGGTAAAGGATATTTGGAAATACAAAGCAACTAAGCAAGTTATGTAGTGGAATTTGGAATGGATGAATAGACAATATAGACATTAGCACAGCGGACATTAGAAAACTGATATTAAAATATCCCACAAGAAGATATCCCACAACATTTGTACTAGCTATCCTGAAATTTATTAAAAATAGCAGACATGGAATATACAGTGTGAAGTTAGCAAATTTCTAGACAGTGAAGGTTCTGAGGAAGGAAGGTTCGAAACTCTGACCACGACTCGGAAATTTTCGTCAAGTTCATCTTCGAGCTGACTTGGCGAAAATGGTCTCCAAGTTGAACTTGTGCAAACTATTGTAAAATTGGCCCTTGTCATCGATAGAAAATCAAAAAAGTTTATTTAATGTAAATTTATGAAAACAAACAAATAATAAAGATCTACTGAAGGTCAACCTCAAAGTCAAATTGATATCAAAATGGCGATTTTCAACCTCGATCTCAATCCGACGAAAACGTCGGGTTAAGATTGGAGGAGAAATAAGAACAAGCCGTGAGGAGAAATCCTTAATCTATGATCAGCTGATGCGAGATTGGGAGAGATTAAGGTACAGAAAATACACTTAATGGCGATTTTCAATCTCAATCCATCGAAAACGTCGTGTTAAGATTGGAGGAGAAATAAGAACAAGCCGTGAGGGGAAGTCCTTAATCTGTGATCAGCTGATACGAGATTGAGAGGGGTTATGGTACAGAAAATGCTTTTATAGGGAGTTATTTATCTATTCTCTAAATCTATGTTTTGAGATTAATAGCCTGGATGGGGATTTTACCCTTCATTTGGTGAGAATTGAACAGCTACCCACATTTACTTCACCCAGTCTGGGTTGGGACAGCCTTGCATCTTGATGGAACAGAATTTTCTATTAAAAATGTGATGAGATCCATGAGTTCGCTTATTACATAAGTTTTAATTAATAGCACATCATTATTCATTGCATTGGTAGTCAAGTGGTTAACTTTACCAGTCTGGTAATCTAGGTAGCAGAGGGATCCGTCGGTTCGAATCCCACCCAGTGCATGAATTTTTACTCATTAATTTGAGTTTGTGACCACATAATAATAAGGCTCTGTGGGTTAGGTGGTAGAAAATGCTTTGGGAATTAATCTTAACTGGTGGTTATCTTCCACAAAATATTATTATTATTAGCATACTAAGCAAGAGTCTATGTTGCTGTTCCTGGGTCATGCCACGAAGAGCCACATTTTAATTTTATTGTCATCCATTCAAATCTGAACCTAGCTTAATTTAAAATTTTAACAAACAATTATTTAATAAGATTCAAAGAACAGTCAATCTATGATTTCATATCAAAGTTGCAAGTAATATACATTAGTAACAAAAATAAATTAAAATAACAGAAATTAAATTTACGAGCTTGAAATTTCAAATAAAGTGGTCTGTGATAAATCTGTTATGAGTTATGAGCGAATTTTTCAGTACGCCAAAAATATTCTCGACTCAAAACAAAACTGAAAAAAATATGAAAATGGTGCGAAGTGAGTGCGAGGATCGTTGTTTTCAAACTTACAGAACGCTCGTGTTCCGAAGTCGGCAATTTTCGTGAAGTTCATCTTCGAGCTGACTTGGCGAAAATGGTCTCCAAGATGAACTTCGGTACACTATTGTAGAACTGGCCCTTTGTTTTGTTGCTCAATAACTTCATTAGAGTTCAGCTCATTGGCCATTGCAGCATTGCTTCATTGAAAAATGTAAATGATATAAAGAATTAAAGACTTGAGTTTACAGTAAATTTAATTTTCAACTCTTTACTTGAAGAAATTTTACCGAGAGATCTTTCCATTGTTCGTGTGGTCATTCCACATTCTTGGATACTCTTGGAATGGTTTGAAACAGACTGATGATGCCTGCTTAGGTGAGCCTATTTTCACATTTCTTTTACCCTTGCTTCATCATGAGCCTGAGCAGTAACGTGTAATATTGTAAAGGTGCAGCCTAAAATTTGGTTTTCTTTGAGGCACTTCCACCATGGTATTTCTAATATAACATGATATAATATATTTATATCATGTTATGATACAGTCCAAGTGCCAAACTGGGTAACATGAATGTGTCATCTAATTTTTTACTTTCTATTACCTAAAGGTAGGTATAGAAAGTATTGTTTTCGGTTGGTTTTTCTTTTATTCGAAATTGAGCTGATAAAATTTCTGGACAAATAAGACAATCCTGTATTCAAAAAGTAAATTTCATCAAATGGTCTGCTTGTATTTGTGTGTGTGTTGGCTGGTTTAAAAAAATCAATATCAGAATTTTTACAATGCTCAGCCAGAAATGAGTTTGGCTTTTGGAGGAATTGAGATAGACAAAATTTCAAAGCAATCAGTTTCAAAGCAATCAGAGTATGTTAACAGGAACTGCTCCGGCCTCAAAGTTTGGGAAATTGCCAAATTTTTGAGGTTCAGCTGACATATTTGGCCATTACTCAATAATGAAAAATCATACAAGCTTTAAAGCTATATTAGAAGAAAGCTAACAAAATGGTCTTATTAAATATATCTTTAAAGCTCGTATGTTTTTTCATTACCGAGTTATGGCCAAAAATGTCAGCTGAACCTCCAACATTATGCAATTTTCCAAACTTTGAGGCCAGAGCAGGTCCTGTTAACGTACACTGATTGCCATGAAGCCAAACTCATTTCTGGCTGATTGTTGTAAAAATTCTGACATGTTTTTCTTACCCCTATGAGATAAAACCAGTCTAGTGTGTATGTATACAAAATATCTCAAGATGTCTGGTCTGAGGTGATTTGGCAGTTCCAGGAGTGTTTGAGGCACAGAGGGAGGCATTGTTTGACATAAATATGTGTTGTAGACACAGTTGCTCCCTCCTTTACCTCCTGCTCTGTCTCAACTGTACTTAAACAAGCAGAAGAAGAAAAGAAGACCAAATACAAAGATGCATGTGAGGCAAGGCATACTACGTTCACTCCCTTGGTGAATGGTGACATCAGTGGATGGATCATTTGCAGCCACAGTTCATTTCTTTCATCAAAGTTCTTGCGGAAAGGTTGACCAAAAAGATTTTTTTGTATTATTAAACAGTCCTTGGGGACTAAACCTAGTATTACTTATTGATATATTTTTTTTTTTTTTTTTTTATAATTTTGTACATAATTTATTCCAAATAAATGTTTATTCATTTATATTTTACATGGATTTTTAGAATCTTCATGTATAGGTAAATAATACATTGTAAACAGAGAAAATAGGTGAAGAGGGGTCCTATTTTTAGACTTTCAATTATATCTCAAATAATAAGCTTTTTTTGAATATCAGTATATCAGTATAAACAGAAAAGTGAGAAGTTGTACTAGATGTACATGAATATCAGATCATACCTGGACAGCTGTTTCGAGCTTATTTGCTCTCATCAGCAGGTAATAGTTCTGAATATCCATGCTATCAACTAACCTCTCTATTTTAATCAGTATACACAAAAACATTTCCCATATCTCCTCACATATTTACTCTCACACCTCCTAAACAACTATCCCAAAGAATTTAATTGGTTGCATTCCCTTGGCTCCATCCCTCTCATGCAATTTATCTATACCCTTTTTTAAGTCATGCATTAATCAGACTAAATAGAAGATAGTGTAAGAAGTGGTACAGATTAGTTCAGTAGAACATCGTGGAAAGAAAATAAAATTATGTAGGTACCTATCTGATAACAGGGAAGGCTTCAGAGTTTATGGAAATTATTATTATGATACATTTATGTACATACATTATGTATAAACATCCTTCAACATTAGTTTAAGGTCATTCAAGAGGAGATCTTATCCTCCAATGGCATGAAACTCCACATTAACCTCAACCAGCCTGGGCTGGACCTTAAATATAGACTGTTCCATGTAGGTCTAATCCTGTTTAGAATATGAATGTCACGCCGTTCTTGTATAATGAACCAACCCAAAGACTTAAGACAGAAACTGACATGAACATATTTTCGTTAACCAAATTGCAGAATCCTCCTTATTATCAATGAATAGAAAAAATCGTAGTATCTCTTAAAAACACCATTAATATGGGCGACCCAAGAAACAGTAGAATTGAAAAGTATACCAAGATTTTTGACTTGTTTTGGATATGGTAGGTATACTGACATTATTAAAATGGATCCTACTTAAGGAGAGATCATTTCTATTTTTATTATTATCTGACCTGATTCGCTGGGAATCATACCATCTACCCACTTTAACCTCACCCAGCCTTGGTAAGGCTGGAAAATGCCAGCCTCACATGCTTGTAGATAACACAATTTTCTTTGAAAAGTTTGCTCCAACTGGAAATGGAACTTGATCTCTGATGTACGGGCAGTAGTCACAACCATTTGGAGGCTGGGAAGTACTCATTACTATGGATTGAATTTTTTTGGGATTGGGTAAAATTCCATGAAAATTAACCCATACTCGAAGACTGTCTAGATCAGCATTCAAATAATTTACAGCATCTGTTTAACCATTGACAGGAAAATTAATATAGGTCTGCTAATCATTGGTATACAAAGGGCAGTTACATGATACACCTATGGTTATACTGTTGATGAAGAGAGAAAAAGCAGAGGACCAAGAACACTACCTTGAGGTATCATTATTTTTGGACTTTTACAACCTAACAAGTTTGTTCCTTACTTGGAGTTAATCTATTTCAAAATTGTAATGTTAGTAGTGCGTACTATTTCATTGATAAAGATAAAATAATAAACTAACATTTTGTATAAAGGAATAGCCTTACCTCTCTGCACAAGTACATACTGACTTCAGGTCCAAACTCAAGTCTCTTTCTCGTAATAAACAATTTTTCAGAAGTTTTTCTTCTGTTATTCAACAGAAAAAAAACGCAGAGTTTCCATTTTTTTTTGCATTGTATGCTACTTTTAATAAGAAATAAGGAATCAAATTTAAATATTTGAACTTTTGACTTTTTGGACCTAACATAAGTATATGGCTAATTAAGAGCTTGCTTACTTGAATTTTTTTAAAGTTGATATCATATTAAAAAAGAAGACTGCTGTTTAACTTTTAGTTTTTCTGAAACATTTAACTGGTTGCCATGATAACTCCTGCAATTTGGTTCTATTTTATTTTAAAATTGTGTTTTCTCGGGACTCGAACTTGGAAATTCTTTTTTCTTTTTCTATTGTTACTATGTTTGTTTTAGCCTCCGTGGCGTAATGGTTGTGACTACTGCCCGTAGTCCAGAGTTCCCGAGTTCAACTCCCGGCTGGGGCAGACTTTTCGAAGAAAATTCTGTTCCATCCAAACACGTGAGGCTGGCATTTCCGGCCCTACCCAGGCTGGGTGAGGTTAATGTGGGTAGCTGGTACGATTCCCAGCGATTGGAGGGTAAAACCCCCGTCCTAATCCAGGACGTTAAATCAAATAGAATCGTTGGCGTTAGGAAGGGCATCCAGCCATAAAAAACGTGCTCCACCCTACCAACCTCAACCATGAGGTTGAACAATGCCGACCCCAAAAGCAACATAAGCTAATATGGGATAAAGGCAAGGGAGATATATACTAGTTTGTTGTATACATTTTAAGATGTAGTGCAAAAATATGCATTCCATTCAAAATTTGAGATAAACGGACATGAACTCCCCTGAAAACGTCCTTAGGGGCATTAGGCAAAGGTTTAAAATATTTTCCCAAGAATAAACCTAACAGGTATTTGGTTTCAATTTTTTGTTTCTAGGTTAGTTCAAGCTGTTCTTCAGAATAAGATAGTGGCTGGGTGTTTTGGATCACCCTGTATAGACTTGAACCATTTAAAGTGTTTATGTGTGTGAGTGAGATGGAGGGAGGGAGTGTTAAAAAACATATATTTGTATTTGTAAAGAAAAGCTTTGAATAAGAAAAGTGTCTTTCAATTTCTTCTTTTTATGGTTTCCAGATCAAGAAATTTAAAAGTTTTAAAATTTATTAAACTATGATTTATTAAGTGTGATACCCTGATATCTAAAACTTAATTAGTGTCAATATGGAAGAGCTTGATACTACACTCATTACACGGAGTCTGAACTACCATGGGCAACAGCTGACAAAACTGTGGGAGTGTGAACAAGGAGTCAATCATCTGGCTAAACTCAATGTCTCTAATTTAGATTATCACGTTTATGCACAGAGGCAAAAAGGATTAATGTAAGTCAAAATTTTGTTTATTCTATTTTATCTTTTTATGTACATTGTCTATTACAATATTAAAATGATGTTCTTCAAGTATATTGTTCTACACACCACTGTATCTACTAAGAATATATTTGATATTCAGACATCCTGAAAAGTTCATTTTCAATTGGGAATTCTAGGCTTATTTTATTTAATGTTAATTTGTATGTTTTTATCTTACAGTTTTCAAGAAAGAGTTAAAAGGTTACAGTTGCATGAGTTCATTGCAAAAAATGCTCAGAGGTTATTCTACAAAGATCTGTCTGACAAAGAACACATTCAACCCTATGAAGACAAGATCAAGAAATATGCTTTACTGAAATATGCCCAGTTACCTCCCTATGAATTGTTTTTAGATATTGATAAAGCCAGGCGCGTCAACCATTTTCTTCAGGTCAGTAAATGAACGTGGTGTTCATAATGTCCCATCCCTTGCCCCGTTTCTCAAGTACGGCTGAAAATCAGGTATTGTTGGCATAGTGTTTTAAAGGCCTCATTGAGAGAAGTTCGTTTACAACAAATTTCATTGAGCTGTGACATACCGTTTGGCCGTTCTGGCTAATATCCATATGTTCTGACCTATAATTCGGATAGTGTAATTTATTGATATAAGCTCCTTTTATCAAGACCTTTTGAACAAGTTATAATTCCGTCTATTCTATTGATGGACAACCAGCAGGCAGAAGTTTTAACGAAAAAACATATTGACTTATACCTTTTTCAAAAGGTCTCACAATAAGGAGTTAAAATCAACAAATTTTATCTTTTTTAAACTTACGGTTAACGGACAGCCGAATAATAAGGTTCTGTTGCGCTGGACATGCTCGTAGAACCGACCTCCCCTGGCCATGATCAAAGGTAAAGTTCATCTCGATGTAATCTTATTATTATTTATAGGTGTTGATATCGTGGTATACTCCACTAGAGAAGGTAAAAAGTCAAGACGAAACAACTTTATTACTTACCGTTGAGGAAATAATTGAACTGACTCTTTCAAAGCCCGCCATTATATTTTGGTCGAAGATAAAAAAAAAAAAAGAATCGCCGATGTAAACTTAAAAATTAGACAAATCAACATGAAAATTCATAAAAGGAATATTTTCATTATGATTTCATGGATTCTTCAAGAAGTTGTACCTTTGGATTACATTGAGTAAAATAAAAAAAAATGAAACAATACGGCAGATTTCGTACGCGTAACATCACCTTCTACTAGTGACAGATTTAACAGATGGCTGGAGTCCAGAGGGAAAAGAGGTAAATGACATAGTTGACATTATGAAAATGTTCATAGGCGTACGGACATTATTTCAAAATGTAAATCTTATTTTTTTTATTATTCTTAATCGGCCAAGTACCTACTATATTATTTCCCCTGCGGAGCCCTTAGAAGCTCTCCGCGGAGCACAGTTTAAGAAACGCTGCAATAAGGGATTAGTCCGATACACAAAAATACAATACAAAGACGACACGTGATTGTTTTATATTGTAGACTAGAGGGCTGCACCCGCTTCGCCAAGCCATCACACACACCCACACCACACACCACATACACACACCTAACACACCCATCCACACACACACATCCACATCCACACACACACCCATACACACACCCACCCATACACACCCACCCAAACACACCCACACACACACAACACACATCACACACATACACACACCCATCCACACACACAACACACCCACACACATCACACACACACACATCACACACACATCACACACACATCACACACACACACACACATCACACACACCCATCCACACACACACAACACACCCATCCACACACACACACACACACACACACACATACACACACACACAGCCACACACAACACACACACACATAACCATACACACACACCACACACACACACACACACACATCACTAACACACACACACACACACACACACACACACACACACACGCAACCATCATCGCTGTAAAATTCAAAATCCCGAGCCAAATCTATCATAGCGGATATTGATAATGTAGCAAACTGGCCCATATTTCGAGAACGGTTTGACAGAATATGGCAACAAAGGGCTCAAATAAAATCATGTGATGTGCTCAGACAGTTTTTACAATAAAAATATAGGTCCTCGCGATAACTTTTAAGTTCCGTGCTGGAATCTGTAAAAAAAACGTGAAAAGTCTGAAAAAATGGTCGAAATTTCGAACATTCTGGCTTCTATCTCGAGAACGGTACGTCAGAATGTGGCCTAATATGAATTAAATGAAAGCTAGTTTTGTCTAATGTGTTATTAAATAATAAAAAATATAGGTCCTCGCGACAAATTTTATGTTCCGCGCTGGAATCTGCTAAAAAACGTGAAAAGTCTGAAAAAAAGTTCGAAATTTCGAACATTCTGGCTTATATCTCCAGAACGGTACGTCAGAATGTGGCCTAAAATGAATTAAATGAACGCTAATTTTGTCTAATGTGTTATTAAATAATAAAAAATATAGGTCCTCGCGATAGATTTCAAGTTCCAGGGCAAAGACTGTCTTAAAATCGGACCCTTCCTCAAGGAAATACTTGAGGAAGGTCATAACTCAAGGACGGTTTGGAATTTCGGACTTTTGATAATTTTCCTGGTATTTTCCGGCAATTTCACTTGGGGTCATCTCTCATCAATTTTTCGCTATCTCTTACCGTTTCGCCTAAACAATTGCTGCACACAAAGCCACAAAGCCACAAAGTCCGTCCATATTTCTCATTTATATATAGAGATAAACGTTATTTCCCCTCTATATTCTAGATCAGGGGTTCCCAAACTTCCTCAAGCTACGGACCAATTTTGAATTTCATAGCCTAAGATGCCAGCCTAAGATATTAAAGTTGGTCCATGCCAGCCTAAGATTTTAAAGTTGGTCCATGCCAGCCTGACTGGGGCACTATAGTACATTGTATTTATACTCAAATAAATAAAGAGGTGCTTTGTTAAACTGTTGGCATAATGGGACTACCTGTCTTGCGCTGACAGTCTAAATAAAGCACTACTTATACTAACTTATACTTATAGGTATTTTTTATTTGCTAAAACTTAATCCTCTAAAAAATAGGGAATACGGCTTTTTCTGTTATTCTATAGTTTTAGTAGTTCTTGAGATAAAGAGGGTGGGGTGGGACTTTATGGACATCCTGTATATATTTTAATAATAATAATAATATCGCTTAATTTATACTGCCCGATTAAGACTATTAAAGTCCCATTATTCCAGCAGTAAGCCCAAGACATATTATTATGTGGTAAAAATCCCAAATGGGAGGATAACTTGTCATGTCCCGGCTGGGTTTCAAACCCACGATCTCTGCAATCTCTGGATTCACAGAGTGCCGCCTTTACCACTGAGCTACCGGGACAGAGGTGGCAGGACACATACCCTGTATATTTTTAAGAGCAGTTTCAAAAATGTTTATTTGGACCTCCTTATACAGGGTTCCGGCATATGTTTGGCAAAGGCAAGTACTTTGGTCTAAACAATTCACCAAAAAATAATGGTAGGCCTCGAAAGCTTTAAAGTGTCAGTGTTATTGTCTCTGTTAATTTTTTAAAAATGTTAAAGTTGTACTTTTTTGACTTATTATTATTATTCTCTATTAGTGTATGACATGTAATCATCACCGGTAAATAATAATATTGAAATTTCATCGAAATACACTTAAGCTCTGATCAGGGGGGATTCTACATCAAAGGTAACAGATCCTCATTATTATTATTAATCGGTGATTATGTATTGTTAAAAGTTTCGCTATGTTTTCAGGGACAACCTGTACAAAGCTTAAAGGAACATGGAATGTCAAATAATGTAACACCTGTCAAGAACTAAGATGAATGGTTGGCAAGTTACTTTAAACTAGCCTATGGATTTTGTAAGATAATGTCAAGCCAATGTAGGTTTTCAATCTCAGCCAGACTTAAACATTAATCTAGTGGTTATATCTCACCAAGAAGTATTATCGAGTTTTTGTTTAATACTATAATAAATGAATATAAAAAAATTTATTCATATAACTTGGCTGTTGTTTAAGATTTGTCAATTACTATTGTGTTATATTTCTTTGTGCCAATAAAACTAAATAATTTCAAAACAATCATAATAATAGCAGGAGGAATTAATTTGTTCATTTCCTTTTCAGTACTTGCAAAAAGGCCATATTCTAGTGGGCACAATCACTACAAAGACCGTTAATATTTATCAAATTAAAGTTTTATACTTGGAAGGAGAAACAGTGTATCCTGTGCCCGATCTCAATATCAAAGTAAGAATATGTAACATGTACTTGTTATGTAATTTATTTAATCATATCAATTAACTGACCTTAATAGTTCAATTATTGAGTATATCTACAGGGTGATCGAAACCACCCAGCCAGTATATTTTTCCTCGAGAACGGTTTGTGTTAGGATCTTGAAACAAAAAATTGGTTCCCAATAATATGAAGTCTGAAGTTTTATGGGAAAATATTATAAACCTCCGCCCATCGCTCCTAAGGGCGTTTTCTGGAGGCACATGTCCGTTTCTCCCGAATTTTAAATGGAATTCATACTCTTTATTTTTCATTCAAAACATGCATAGCAAGTCAGTAACACTAGTAAAAAGAAAAAAAATATTCCTTGGTTCGAGTCCCAAAAAAACACGGTTTTTAGAAGAAAATAGACCCAGGTTCCGGAAGTCATTGCGGCACTGTGTAAACGTTGTAAAAAAACTTGTCAAAAAATAGTTAAAGTTCTCTCTTTAATTTAATGTAAGGTTTAGGTCACTTTTTATTATTTGGAGCTTAAAAGTTGTTTAATAAATACAACTGACTAGTACTAGATTTTTAAGTAGTTACTCTACTATTTATTAAAATCCAAGTGGAGCTTTTCGTTCTAATGCTCTATTAAAAGAGGAAATAATCATATTAGAGACTAAGCGCACTTGTACAGGAACTGTGAATACAAATTTTGTGAATCTTCTGAATAAGTGACAAAAGTTATGGAATGCTTGAATGGTTTCTTCCACTGATTTGGCCTTGGTTGGGGTTATGCTTTGTAGGCAATTGGTCACAGCAAGCACTTGCAATATGCTGTTGTCAACAAAAACTCAACAAGACCTTACATGGTTGGTGATCACATCCGTTGTGAAGTGATGGAAGTAGTAGCAGAGACAGAGAGGCTGTTGGTAGGAACCTTGGGGACTTTTTGTTCTCCCGACCAAATTAGCAGACTGGGCTACTTGTTGGATCCCGAACATCATGTGGCCTACAGGTGAGTTTCTGTTTTTTTTTTTTTTAATACAATGAGGACCTTTTGAAACTCTAAGGTTATTGAGAACTTTATTTCTCACTCAATTATTGGTCGTGATATTAGACGTAATAATGACAGAAAAATGAGAAAAAGAAAAAAAGAAGAAACTTCAACAAAAAATATTTTATACTGTCGCTAATATATTTTTAAGATTTATTTATATCTTAGTATTATTTTAGACCTTTAGAAAAAACCTCCAGTCATCTATTTGCGATAACTAGGCGTGGCTCTAGGGTTCATTATAGATATTCCTTTTGAGGGCTATGAATACTTGTTTCAAAAATCTGAAATCTCATTCCCTTTGACTAGCACTAGACCTTTCTAAGAACACCAGAAGTTCATCTCTAGAATTTTAAGAGATGATTCTAGGCTCCATGATAAGTATTTCTTTCAAAGTCTGTAACTCAAGTTTGGTCCAGTTTAATACTTTGGTTGTGCCAAAATATTAGTTCCTATAATTAGACTTTTCGAAAAACACCACAATCGCAACTCCAGGATAACAGGGACGGCTCGCACCCTTAGGAATTTTTTTTTGTGAAAGCTTGTGTCTCCTATCCTATGAAAAATAGAGGGTTAAAATTATGAAAGGTATGCAGATTTGGACCCAAAATTTCCAAAAATATTCCTCGCGTGTGACAGACGATTGATTGAAGAATCCTTAGTATGAATATTTTCATGAAACTCGAGATTTTCGGGATGACAAGAAAACGACTTTAACCATACGTAGGAACGCGCTTTTATAAAACATTCTCATTAATATAGGTTGGCTGATATGTTACTTTTGACGAGAGCTTGCCCCCCAGCGAGCTTGACACGTTTTTATGATGAACATCAACATGGTGACAAGTGCCACTCGCCCCTCTTTTGGGGGCACCTTGTAGGCAAACCGAAGAATTCTGTAAAGTTCTAAGTACAGGAAGTGCCCTATGGCCCATTCTGTGGTCATACTTATTTTTGGCACCGACCGATCCTTCCGACTTTTAGGCCATATTTTTTTCATTTTTCTCGCGAATTTTAAATGAATGCTATATTTTTTATTCCTGTTAATTAAAGTCCAAATCAGGTTGAGTATAATGAGCTTTTAAATTTTTCAAAAACCTTATCAGGGACGGAGCTGGTAGGGTGCAAGGTTCAAAACTGTATTTCAGCGTAAGTTGGATTTTTTAGTACAATTTTTATTTACATAGGTTTAAAATTTCAGCGTAAGTTGGATTTTTTAGTACAATTTTTAGTTTAAAATATTGTTTTACACCATATGAAATCAAAAATATGTTCTTGTTTTTAATTAATCAGGGCCGTAGTTACGTTTTAGTAAAACTACTTTTTTTCTCACGTCAATTTTTCCGTAAATTAATGGTGTTTTCGAAATTGGCATTTTTAGAGGTGGAAGTCTGCAGTGACATATGTTTTTTATGCTTAAAATCGAAAGAAAACTGAACGGAGAAGTGATAAAGATCATAAAAAAGGCCATTTAACCTGCTAGTTTTTTCACAACAGTGTCCGGTAAAGTGGGTGAATTTCGAAACTATTAGATTTTTTGTTGTTGAGGAAACACAATTGGCCCCTACCAGCTCCGCCCCTGATAAGGTTTTCGAAAAATTTAAAAGCTCATAATACTAAACCTAATTTGGACTTTAATTAACAGAAGTAAAAAATATAGCATTCCATTTAAAAATCGCACTTCCTAGACTTAGAACTTTACAGAATTGAAAAATTGCCGTCGCGTTCAAATGTTACGAGGGGGTGGCCACCTTTTCTGGAACATACTGTATATGAATTTTTACTCATAAATATGAGACTTTCACCACATAATGATCGTACCAAAACAACAAACTGCTGGTAGACTCGTTATGGGACCTTCTTTCTGATCGAGCAGTATAAAAGAGATTGTTATTATTATATAAGTGTAGAGAATACAATCCTGAGACTTGTTGGTAGTCCCGAAATTTTGGGATTGAAAATTAGCAATCCCAGCATTGATAAAAAATTAAAATATACCTCATTCAAATATATAGTTTCGAGGCAAAATACATAAATAATACAACTTTTTATGTGTTTTGATTAAATAAACATTAATGTATACAGGGCCTCCATAAAGTCTCACCCAGGACTGGGTTCCTCGAAAACGACTCAAAATATCAAAAAACGCAAAAACCCGTATTCCTTTATTTTTAGAGGGATTAATTTTCAGCCAATTTTTTTTTGCCTACACGGCCCCAGTCAGGCTGGGCATGGACCAACTTTAAAATCCTAAATATAATGGTATGTCTTGTGGCCCCGTGCGACTTTTACTTATTCCCAAAAATCAAATCTGGCCTGAAAGGTACCAGATTTGACAGCGTAGATGCCGTTAAGAAAAACCGGCAGAAGTCTTGAAAGGCCTCACGCAAAATGACCTCCACCACTGTTTCGATCAATGGAAAATTTGCTTAGAACGTTGTAGGGATAGAGGAGGGGAGTACATTGAAGGGGATAACTACTAAAGTTAGGTAAGTTAAACACACATTGTTTTATGGGAAGAATCTACGAACTTAATAGCCAAACCTCGTATTGTATATGTATTGTAAAAATAAAAATGATGAATAAAGTATAATAACATAAATAACTCTACTGACTACTAACAGAACTAGGGTGTTTAACACTTCCAAATTGGGTTTACCTCTTTATAAAAAAGAACTAGATATTAATATTTCCCATCCCTATAAGTTTCCCATCCCCAGCAAGTCCTGCATCGAAAATAGTTTACAATATACGCACACTGCTAAAATACTCTTCATTGGAGGAAATAAACCTTTGGTGAAGGAATGAACAAAGGAAAATAAGCAAATTTGTAATCCCGAAAATTCTGGGATTGCACCTCCAATCCCGGAATTAGAAAATGGGCCGTTTTGGGTCGGAATCCCGTGATTGTATTCCCTTATAATTGTTTTATTTGTGCAATTTCAGTTAACATAGTAAATTTTAAGACTCAATGTATGAATTTGTTGTTAAACACATTGACCTTCCAATTAAACCTAAACTCCTACCTATAAAACTTGCTAAAACAAAAGGGTTGGGTAGAAGAGATCGCCTAAGGCAATAACCCCGCCCTTTAGTTAGGACATATATTAATATATTTATTTATTTTTTCTTTATTTTTTTTTTCTTATATTATCTTTTATTTTAATGTGTTATTATTTGTATTGTATATAATATGTCCTATCAATAAAGTGTAAATAAATAAATAAAAAATACACTGTCAAGCTATTGAATCTGCTTATCTTTAAAGCTCTTGATGTTGATGTGAGGTTTACTAGAGACTATTAGCTCTAACCTGGCCCAAGTGTCATATTCAATACGTTAGTTCTAATTGACAATGGAATATGTTGATGTTGATCCTACTATGACTCTTGCCTTAGCCTTGTAAGGGATTTAAAGTCCTATAATAAACCTCAACTACCTAATCTAAAACATTATCTTGCTAGTAAACGAAAATGGAGTTAGGTAGTCCCACTCCAGCAGATACCAAATTATCATCGAGTCGAGATAATGACCTCGGTAATCCCTGCCAATCTATTCCTTCTTGAGTTGAGGTATAATTATGACGATTAATTTGCTTATCTATAAACTTTTCATCATTTTCGACGCCTATGTTTGTAAAGTTACGTATATCTGAAGTATTCATCATTAATGTTTCAATTTTGTCAATTCTGTCCCTCTGATTTTGATTAAAAAAAAAACCACAAGATGAAACTGAGTTATGATATACAGGGTGTCCCACCAAAGTTGGACACCTCAAATTAATCGGCCCCTGATGAATTTTTCGAACAAATTTTATTAATTTTATCTAATAAAATAAGGCTCTTAAAATTATGTAGAGAAATTAGAAAATAATATGTCATTTCATGAAGTTTTGCTATGGTTGAAGCTAACAGGGTTGCACTGTGGATAAAAAAGAAAAAGGGCCACAAAAGTGGGCCGGTTGATATTTTCAACTAAAACCCATCGAGTGGGGTACTCAATATACAAAGCATCTTAATTTCTATGTAATTGTTTAAGATGGCTGCAAAAAAATATACGTGGTACAATATGGATATCGGTTTTTAGTAAAAGATGAATTTGTGTGTTGTCTATTTAATTTCCTATCTTATTTTCTATCATAATATCAGACAATCAAAAAATATAGTGAATGTAATACTAAGTCCCGATTCATTGTTGACTCAACTTTAATTCTAAAATTGATTTGAAGTCTTTAATTTGAACTCAGATTAGAATTATACCAGTGTGAATGATTGGTAAGTACATTGTCATGTGAATAGGCACTAGATAGTCAGTGTACTTTGCAAATGTAAAGGAAAAGTATCCTTGTTAAATAGTAAGTTTTGTAAGCTCACTAACTTACAAGTACTAAATAAGCTCGAAACAGCTGTCCAGGTATGTTCTGATATTCATGTACATCTAATACAACTTCTCACTTTTCTGTTTATACTGAGTACTCATTATAATATCTTGTTTTTAATACCTTTAACCTGAAAAGTTTCTTTTTTTCTGTATTTGCTCCCTCCACGTCTATTTTAAAGTATTCCTTTTACCTAACAGAGTTACAGGGTTCTTAGCATGAACCTTATCTCAACGAAGTTTATTGGACTTTTATTATTTTGGTATTAATTTTTTGTTTTGTTTCACCTACAACTATTTTTCAGTAACAACTTTGTTATTTGTATTGTCACTTTAAATTTGACAAAGATTATCCAAATCTCAATACATTTTAACAAATCAGAAGGAAACACAGTTCCTATTTCTACAAACATTTGTGAATTCATCAGATGCAGAAGTTATTTCACTTAGAAGCTACAGTATTGCGTGTCTTCATTCAAATATGTGCCCAAATAACTCAAGAAAAGTACTGTCATTCCAAGATCTTGTTGCTCTGGATCAATACTAAGTGAGGGCTGCTCCTTTGATATTACAACTTACCTCAGTATTATTATGAATATTTTTGGAATGCAATGTTGTTGGTTTGCATGTACAACAAACACAAATAAGACATTTGAAAAATGGAAGAGGAAAATGGAGAAGAAGAAAAAAAAAAAAAAAAAAATGACATAATGTTCTGTTTTTTACAATACAAAAGTGAGCTACCTCAAAAGCTAATGAATATGAAGATGTCATTGAAAGTTGAAAAAAGATAAAAATAGATTTAATAACAAATACTATTATGAAAATCTCATTATTTAAACCCAATGCCAATACTACAAACACTACGTGTGTTTGACTTCCATGTGTATGTGAAGTTTTGGTACAGTTTACTGTACTTGGATTTATTTGTTTAAATATTTTTGAAAATCAAACTTGTAGTAATCTTTGCAATTACTATAATTCAAAAATAGAAGAACTTGAGATTGTCACAAAGCTTTGTCGTCAACATAAAATGAACCTGGAAATTTCAAAAGTTACAAGTTCAACATAATTTCAATGCCAAGGTCTGAAAGAGAACTGCCATGGTAATGCCACTTCTGTCCGATTGCACATTTCAATTCTCATCAGTAACACCTACATGTGAAAGAACGTAAGTATTCAACATCATAGAAAATGCAAACTGGAGTATTTACACTTCTGGAAGAAATATATCTATATCTACTTAACCATTGCTCCTCAAATTTCCGAAGCTCAATTCTACAGACGCGAATGAAGTTGATACATAACTTGAATAATATATCTTGGTGATGAAAAGATATTTCAACGTTCAAAGGATTGATAAATTTACCGATACCTCATCAATGTACTGTTGAATGCCAGATTAGTTCCACTTTGTGAACTCAATAAGGATCCACTGTTAATATAATGAATACATTGATGAAAGGAACGAGTGAATCATTTGAAGTTAGATATTATAAGTATTCAAATCAATTACAATGTTGTAATCATTATATTATCTTTTCAACATGTACTATTGAAAAGTTTGACCCA
Organism: Bactericera cockerelli; assembly: GCA_024516035.1. Classification (NCBI taxonomy): domain Eukaryota; kingdom Metazoa; phylum Arthropoda; class Insecta; order Hemiptera; family Triozidae; genus Bactericera; species Bactericera cockerelli. The sequence continues at coordinate 47,340 of JAMCCL010000162.1, forward strand.
TAGGTACGTATTCATAACACAATGCTTTGAAAATTTCATGTACATATTATTATGTTATTTTCGGTAGGTATGCATATTTATCATTTTACTTTTGTCTATGAGGGAGGTTTGGAATTTATTAATGCAATACTTTAATAGAGATTTTTCCCTTATATTACTTAGTTTATTTTTGTATTATTTACTGTTCTAATTACTTAAGACATAGTTCCTTCCACCAAATCTCATGTTTCAACTGCAGGGACTGTAAAGGCAAATACCAGAGACGTGGGATATCATTTCTACGATAATTTGTCTTTACTTTCTTGTTATTAATACTGCAATAAAAATTGTAATTTTTGATATTCATGTTGAAATTTTTGCTGGCTGAAATAAACATGAAATGCATGGGAAGTATGTCTTCCGTTAGCTGGAAGTGCCGCGCTGTCTCTTTTTCTATAGGGCGTTCTTCACACCTCAGCTGAGGTGTTTGACCTTGAAATTTGGCACTCTTTTCTCAGGTTAATGGTCCATGGTCCTTTCATTTTTTCCTCATAATATTACAACTCTTCATCTAAAAGTCACGATAAACTCACCTCGCGCCGCAATAAGGCTACTATGTTTATAAAATGTATGTCTATTTGATTGTTTGTTTTTCTCTATGCATTCATAAAGTTCTTTTCCGATTCATATGAAACTTGAGGTGTATAATTCAATGGTACGAAGAAAGGTTTTTGAAAAGGTTCCCTGTTCCTATCGGGTGTTCCTGTGAGCACAAGGGTGGGTTGAACGCTTTTGCGTTTTTCTTCAGATTCTGAAAAAATGGCGATATCTAAAAACTGATCGAGTATGACCTCACCTAAAATTCATGACGCTAATCTAGAAAAATTTAATTTCGAGCCTCAAAAAATATGTAACAATCCAATGACATCTTGATCTGTGGGAAAACCAGGGATAACTTTATCCAATGAAATATCCCACTGCATCTTCGGCTTATATGGTTAAACCATAAGGTACCGGATTTACCCTTCAAGTATTTACATCTTCTCTCGGATCCCTTTTACAGGGTGTCCAACCAAAGTGGGACGCCTCAAATGACCCGGCCCCTGATGGAGTTTTCGAAAAATAAAAATCCAAAGGTACTTGTCCTAATTATGCGCTTTCAGTCATGATTTTTTTTTTTATACAGGGTGGTTTAAAGTTTAGAAATTGATGTGTCAACTTTCAACTTTTAAAAGGGTCGACCTGGATTTTATTTGATAATTTTACTTCTATAGTTCTTGAATACTTTTTAATGCTTAAAATATTACATTTTTTTTCTTTTTTACTATTTTTTTCTCTTCTATATCTCGAATAACTCGATTTCGTTTTAATTTTTCAATAAGAAGAATAGAAAATGTTTTTTTTTTTCAATTAAGGCGCTTTAACCTGTTTTTTGCAAGTCGTTCGCGCCGGTTCCGCTAAAATTTCATATTAAGTGGAGTAATTTAAGTCTGTCAAGGTATTCGAACAGTGCCTGGACTCCGTCCATGTTGTCATCAAGAGCAGGTGGGCAGGGGAGGGTCGTGCGGATATGATTGTGGCGGGGGCATGTTAGGATGTGATTAACGGACATACGTTCGCCACACTGACAAATTGGTGGGTCAGTTCTCGTGAACAAATAGCTATGGGTGTTGTATAATGAAAATACGCACTTTCAATTGGCAGCACAAAAATTTACAGGGTGGTTCATAACTTATTTTAAAACCGAACATTTTTAAACTTTTAATATGGTTTCTCATTTCTCGCCTAATTATTCACATTTTTCGTAGGACATTTTGAAAAACACAACTAAAATCTTTTACAGGGTGAGATATATTTTTTTTCTCAAACACCCTATGTGGGTTGTCAAAAAAATTGAACAAAAAGACTAAATATGCTAGAAAAATTTCGATTTTTATCTAAATAAAAAAGTTATGGTCTTTTAATTAAAAATGTTGCATGGCCCACTCTGTAGATATTCTCTAAAGAGTTCGAATTCAACGAAAAAGAATTGGGAAAAAAGAAGTAAAGTTACTCTTTTTGAAGACATTTTCAATTTGATGTCTACACTGAATTTTTTTACCTCTTGAAATAAAAAGTAGGTTTGTGTGGACACAAAATTGAAAATGGCTCTAAATTCGTGATTTTCTTTCAGATTTGGACTCTTCGTTTAATTCTGCACTTTTTCGAGTATCCACGTGATGGATCAAGAAAATATCTACAGGGTGGTCTATGCGACAATATTATTGAAAATACCATAATTATTTTTTTCATTTCGCAAAAAAAAAAAATATTGTTTACGGCTTTCTATTATATTTTACGTCTCTTTGACTGTCCACATACAGGCTGTTGCCACACAAAAAAATGTCTCATTCTGTACAACACTTCAGTTATGTTTTTCGAAACGACCAACGGAAAATATGTAAAATAAGGCGAGGATTAAGAATCCATATTAATTTTTAAAAAAGGTTGGTTTAAAAAAAAAAAAATTACGTCATTATTTCATTTATGACCCTGTATATTTTTTTGTTGCCAATTGAGTGCGCGTTTTCATTATTCAAACATCTTCTATTCTTTTTATCAAAATTTTAATACCTTAGTTTAATAAACGCGTGCAGTATGCCTTTTTGTCCTTGCCCTTTCCCACACATAAGTTTTCCAACGTAAATACATCAACTAACGTCTCTACAAATGGATGTGTCGATGGTCGATCTATTGGTAACTTGAGAATCCAGGTTCGACCCATTTTTTTATGTTTATAGGTACTGATTAAAATAGAGACGTTAGTTGATGGCATGCATAATCAGAACTATTACCTGCTGATGAGAGCAAATTAGCTCGAAACAGCTGTCCAGGTATGTTCTGATATTCATGTACATCTAGTTTCTAAATCAGTATCTATCAATAGAAAAGTGAGAAGTTTTCTGTTTATTCTCATATCACTCATCACTTTTATACTGATACTGATTTAGAAATAAAATTATCAAATAAAATTCCGATCGACCTATTTAAAAATCAAAAATTGACATCTCAATTTCTGACTTTAAAAGCACCCTGTTTAAAGAAAATTTCATGACGGCAAGTACATAATTAGCACATGTACTCTTGGGTTTTGATTTTTCAAAAACTCAGGAGCTGAGTAATTCGAGGTGTCCAAGTTTGGTTGGACACCCTGTATTTTGAAAAGCTTTTCCCCATAATATTATGAGTATTAATATACGCGTGCAGTCTGCCTTATTAGTCCTTGCCCTTTCTCACCCGTAAGTTTTTAACTTAAAGGAATTTTTCAATCCTGTTAATATCTAAGGATATGGATGTGCCGATTGTCGATCCGTTGGTATTTTTGAGAATCCAGGTTCGACCCCTTGGATGTGTTGTTACAAAATTGAAGGGTGATATAAAATTTATTGATCACCTGATAATATTGATATCTTCTATCTAAGCGTAATAAGTCAAATTATGATTTGATGATAACATCAATTTTATGAACTACTAGCGGGCTGTCGCCCGCTTTGCGGACCGAGGCATGGCCGTGAAAGCAAAAAATCCCGTCTTATTGCACATCTAGACTATAAGACAAAGCTACCTACCAAATTTCAGCTCGCTAGGTATTACGGTTTGGGCTGTAGAGCGATGATCAGTCAGTCAGTGACTTTGACATTTATATATTAAGATCAATAATTTCCACATTTCATTATCTAAAACAGAATTGTAATGTAAGAGAACTATTTTTGTCTTAGCCTAGTAGTGATAAAATACTGATAAATTTAATAATTTAAAGAGACTCTTTGTTAGAGTCTAAAAATTTATTTTTCAGGGTAAATTTTTTTCAAATCTAAATTATATTGCTCTAGTTTCTATTTCCCTCTGTAGGTCGTATATTAAGTTTATTCCCTATAGCTTTTCGCCAAACCCAGGTTGGGTGAGGTTAATGAGGGTGGCTTATTAGATTTATTGCGATAAGAGGGTAAAACTCTAGCCCTGAATAATCCAAATGAATGTTATAACCAAACTAGAATTATTTTAAATAGCAGGAACCTTGGCATTAGATATAGACGTCCCTATAATTCTTGGACACGGAATTGTGTTTGAGTATTACTACTTTCTAGCTAGCATCTCATTTAGTGTATCAAAAATCCTTCTCTTTTTTGGACACGCACTTGTAAGGTAGACAAAGTAAAATTTTCATCTTTCTGTTTGTTAGCGTTCCAATGATACAGCATTAGTGTTAATTTATTAATGAGTCAATGTTCTGGCGTTTATTTATTAAGATGGAATTTGAAGTCAGGAATTATGTCCTTATCGACTTGATTTTGTACAAATAGGTATAACATTTCATAGGCTCAGTTCATGTCATAATACCATTTTTGATCTATACTTGCAGGGTTTTTATGGAGTACAACAAAAAAGATTCATATCCAGAAGTTCTAGATAAGACTGTAGGATTTTACAATCCCAAAAACGTTGACAATCTGGCAAACGAGCTCCAGTTGGGAACCGACAATACACCATCCCATTTCATGGAGCTAAAGTAAGTTGAAGAAACAAAAAATCAGCGACCCGAAAAACATATGGGTGCCAAAATGCAAAAAACGCATAAATTTTCCAACGTTAAACCTAACAGGAGACTACAGTGTGAATACTCACTTTTTAACTAGGCCAGTACCTTCAAGTTCAAGAGAAGCCCAAGATTTGGGAATTTATGTTACAATTTGTACGAGGTAGATTTTTTTTATCAACCCAGCTGAGTTTTTTATTAAGAGAATTTTTTTGAAACGCAACATTTTCGGGTAAATATGTTGAAGAAATGTGGGAAAGTAGATTGATTACCTCTTGCCCAGTTTTCCATAAAGTATCATTGTTTCCAGGGGTCAAGTGCCTGAAGGGGAGATGGCTCCTGAGCTGCGGGTAGTTCAGGCAAACAAGTGGTCCATGAAGTCTGTGGCTGATGGCATTGCATACTTCAAGGCCGGCAAATTCACGGAGGCTTTCCAGTGCTTGAACAAAGCACTGAGCATTGACCCTAACAATGTAGAGGGACTCACAGCCCGTGGTGCCTTGTAAGTATATTGTTATTAAGGACAGAATAAATTGGGGTATGTTATTAGAATATACCATATTATTAATAATCATATTGTGTATAAATAATACTCTACACTTCTCTACATTTTCCGCCAAAAAAAGGAGCCACTCGAAATATCTAGAGAACGAATATAAAATTTGAGAAAAACTAAAACACATGTACCATTATATCGAGGAAACTTTTTCTACTAGGTTTTGTTTTTTTTTATCATTACGAGGGGCGGTCCCAGGGGGGTCAAATTTGGAATCTGAAATGGAACCACCCTATTTGTAAATCATAGTTTCGAGTCAGCAGTGATAGAGTACGGTCGTGCCGTGCATACTCTAGTTTTCACTTTCGTATTATTTTGCAAAAGTAAACAATAATTTATCTAGTCCAATGTCAGAGTGACGTAGTGATAAAGGAATGTGTAACATCAAACAATCCGTTCTAGTGACAGCAGATTATTATAAACAATGTAAATTTCAACTGTACTAAGTGAGTGTTAGTTATGTGCAAGATCTGATATCAGGGCCGTCACGTAGGCGCGCCCTGACCTGTCAGAGCCTTACACGCAACCATATGCCGGACCACACCATGGCAGCAATTGGTGGACCGTCAAATGAAGCGAATTCCCAGGCAGCAGCAAATACCAGCCATGCCCAGGCACTAGAAGCGCTAAGAAGCTTCTTTAATGCCTGGACATTCCCGCCTGGTAGTGAACCACTGCAGCAAGCAATCAGGCAGTTATTGCAATCATTTGAAAATTGCATGTCAGAAAAAGTGGTAGCTGCGGCTACCTTGAGTACAGAATCCAAGCCATCTCAAGTAACTGTCAAACCTCTCTACGAGACTGACGAAGAGGAGTTGCACACAGAGACCAACTGGATTCTTCAAGAGAAGAAACAGAAGAAAAGAACCTCAGGACAACAAAACGCCAACAAAAAAGGCAAAAATTGGACTCGACCTGAAGACCGAAAGCCCCCACCAATATTTGTCGATAAGCCAGGTAAGATCTCTAGTCTTACTAATATCGTGAATACTGAAATAGGACCTGAGAACTATACCACTAAAATAGTTGATAACAACAAAGTCAAAATAAATCTTGAGGACGGGGAGAGTTACCGTAAAACGGTGCAAATTCTCCAGAAAGAAAATCTCATGTTTCATACTTATGAGAACAAACAAACTCGCCCGATTAGAGTCATGGCCAAAGGACTTGACTACACAACCGAGCCAGAGGAAATTATTGAATACCTGACAAGAAAGGGATTCAAAATAATAAAAGCTGATGCAAAATTCTCAGCAAAAGAGAAAAAACCCTTGAATATGTTTATATTATCCTTTGATAATAGCGAAAATATAGACAGCATCTACAGGATTCCAGAAATCCTCAGACAGATTGTACAGATATGCCCTATGAAAGGTAGCAAAATAATTCCTCAATGTAAAAATTGTCAGGAATTTAGCCATACTAAAAATCACTGTAATAAAAAACCTCGCTGTGTTAAATGTGCACAAGGTCATCTGACCGCACATTGCAATAAATCCAGTGAGGCACGTGCCAAATGTGCCAACTGCGGTGGTGAACATCCAGCCAGCTATAGAGGCTGCATGGTTGCCAGAGAACTGCAAAAAAGAAAAAATATGCAATCCAAAAATATCCGGGCAAGTTTCTTGCCAAGTAAACAAGAAAACATTGTAAGACCTCCTCAAGGTCAAAAAGAACCCCTCAGAGCAGTACAAAAAGGAGTTTCGTACGCAAAGCTAGTAGGATCACAAACCAGCCAAAGTGATATTCAACTAATCTTGGCTGGTATAAAAGACCTAAAGATAGAAATACTTAATATGAAAGAAAGAGTAGAAAAAATTGAAAACCGGTCAAAACCGGGCCCAAAACCTAAAAAATCATGAAGAGTATATCTATTCTTGCCTGGAATGCTAATGGACTCATAGCAAGAAAAAATGAGCTCCAAGTGATACTAGAACTAAATAATATTGACGTGTGCCTCATCAGTGAAACACACATGACAGATCAACACTTTTGCCAAATAAAGGGTTATAAATTTTATCATACCATCCATCCAAGTAATAATGCTCGTGGGGGTAGTGGTATATTCATTAAAGAACACCTAAAACATCATGAAGACCTCAAGTTTCAAACCGAAAGCATACAAATGGCATCTATTGCAGTCCATACAATGCAGGCTCCAATAACAATTGCAAGTATCTACTGTCCTCCTGGGAAAAGATTAACAGAAGATGATCTCAATCAAATTTTCAAAGAAATTGGCAATAGATTCATCATAGGCGGAGATTTCAATGCAAAGCATCTACATTGGGGCTCTCGCATGACAACTGAAAGAGGAAAAATTCTTTTTAAGACTTTGAAAGAAAATAATGGAGACTATGTATCCACAGGAAAACCCACTTACTGGCCAACAGACCCTCAAAAAATACCAGATCTAATAGATTTTTTTATCTACAAAAATATTTCTGCTAACTACATGAAGATTGATGAACATCTTGACTTGTGCTCTGATCACTCGGCTATTGTTCTTACCATCAGCGAAAATATTATCACAAAACCAAACAATCCAGTTCTGGTCAACAAAAGAACTGATTGGGACAGCTTCAAAATAAATCTATCAAAGAGAATAACCTTAAATTCTCCTCTGGAAACGGAAGACCAAATCGATCAAGCTCTTGAAGATCTTGTTGATGCTATACAAAAGTCTGCGTGGGACAATACACCTCAAGTTTCCAAGAAACTTCATGGAATAAATTACCCCAAAGAAATTGTTACACTCATAAAAGAAAAAAGGAGAGCACGGAAGAAGTGGCAGAACACTCGCTACCATCTGCATAAAACAATTTACAATAAGTTATCAGAAAAGGTGCGTAAAGAAATACAAGATTTAAAAAAGGAATCAATTAATACCTTTCTTAGCGAGCTTTCCCCAGATCACAATTCAGACTACTCATTATGGAAAGCCATTAAACCACTCAAAAGACCCATTATTCAATCTCCACCATTGAGAGACTCGGAGGGTAAATGGATCCGTGATAATAATAATAAATGTCAACTATTTGCTAAATATTTATCAAAAATATTTAATCCTAACGAACCAGATTCAAATGAACAACCTCTTCCACATATGCTATATCAAGAAGAGGATTACTACATCCCTTGCATAACAGTAAGAGAGCTACAGAGAACAATTGATAAAGAAATTAATCCAAAAAAATCCCCTGGATATGACTTAATAACAGGTCAAGTCCTCAAGGAACTCCCTCGGAAAGCTTGCGTTAGGATAACACAAATCATAAACGCTGCCTTCAAGATACAATACGTGCCGCAATTATGGAAAATTGCTGAAGTAATCATGATTCAGAAACCAGGACAACAACCCGAGGAGCTGAAGTCTTATAGACCCATTTCTCTGCTCCCTGTGCTATCAAAATTGTTCGAAAAACTTTTATACAAGCGTTTAACATCAGTCATTTCTGACAAGAAACTTATACCAGACCATCAGTTTGGGTTCAGAACGAAACACTCCACCATAGAACAAGTGCACAGACTTGTACATCTGATAGAAAAATCAATAGAAGAAAAGAAAGTATGCTCCGCAGTATTTCTAGACGTGACTAAAGCTTTTGATAAAGTATGGCATGAAGGCTTGAAATTCAAGTTGAAAAAAATGTTGCCAGAAAAACTTGCAAAAATTCTTGAATCATACCTCTCAAATCGGTATTTCAGAATTAAACATGAAGATGCATATTCTGAACTGCAAGAAATATGTGCAGGCGTTCCCCAAGGAAGCGTACTTGGACCAGTTTTATACTTATTATACACAAGTGACATGCCTGAGGAAGAAGAAAACACTATTGCCACATTTGCTGATGACACAGCATTTTTGGTAGTTGGAGATAATACCGAAGAAACATCATCAGAACTCAACCAAACCCTCTCCAAATTTCAAAGATGGACTTCAAAATGGAGAATAAGACTAAATGATAGTAAGTCGGTTCATGTGGATTTTACCAACAGAAATCAGTCCTACATACCGATTTACATCAATAACAAAATCATTCCCTTTTCGAATCAAGCGAAATACTTGGGAATGACTCTCGATGCAAAACTGAAATGGAAAGAACACGTAAAGAAGAAAAGAACTCAACTTGATATGAAGTACAACAAGATGAAATGGCTAATGGGACGCTACTCTCCACTTCCCATCGAGAATAAACTTTTACTGTACAACCAGGTCCTGAAACCAGTTTGGACCTATGGTATCCAGCTTTGGGGCTGTACCAGCGCATCCAACAGACTCATTATAGAGAGATTTCAGAACAAAGTGCTAAGGGACATTGTCAATGCCCCATGGTACATTAGGAACAACTTACTGCACCGCGACTTGGGTGTTGAGTCAGTTAGAGAAACAATGCAAATTTATGCCTCAAAACATCAACAGAGGCTAGAGGTACATGAAAATATTGAGGCCGTTCATCTTCTCAATGTTTCAGACCTTGTTAGAAGATTAAAGAGGAACAAACCATTTGAACTAGTATAAATTACTTACTTTTATGCTTCGTAACGGTACAGCGCAAAATGTAACCACCTCAACTAGAATTAAGAATATTTATGTTTATGTACATATATTTTACTTTTTACTATAACCTTTTTAGAATAAAATTGCTTATTAGATTTAATCTAGATTGTAATGTATCTCAATAAATGCCCAAAGTGGGATTTATATTGAAAAAAAAAAAAAAAAAAAAAAAAAAATTTGTAAATCATTTCTGAAAAGTAGTTCATATTAAAAGTATTTTAAGACAAGTTTGATATTTTTAATCAAAACAGGGGTCATCTTTTTTTTTAAATTGTGTAAAAAGTAATATTTTTTTTCATATAATCTAAATTTAACATTAAAAACTAGGACTTCACGTAAGTTTTAGAATTTTTCATATTAATTTGAAGTAAAACCAGCCCTGTTTTTATTTTAAATTGAAGAACATGAATCATTGCATTTATTTAGCACAAATTATACTGAAAAAAGAATGGTTTAACGTTGTTTAAAAAAAAGTTGACCCCTTGACACCTCCCCAGTTATAGCTAATGGTATCAATAAGGCATCAAAATTTAATTCTTTCAAATGGATAATATGTATTTAACATTTTCTTATACAAAAATACAATTAATTTCTTATAAAATTTTTACTGAGATGTGTGAAATGAAATTCACGATATCTCCGGCCCTTTTTTAAATAAAAATCGCAAAGTAGTCGACATACTTTTCAGAAATGTATTACAAATCGGGTGTTAAGATTCCAAAGTTGACTCCCTGGGGCCGCGCCTGGTAATGATAAAAATTAAAACATATTTGAAATGGTTTCATCCTCAAAATAATGGTACACAGCATTTTTAAATAATTCGTTCTCTACATTTTTCAAGTGGCTCCTTTTTTTTTTAACGAACCCTGTATATCTAAACAATCTAAATACAGAAGTCACCGGGTCCGAGTGGGGTGTCGGTTTGCACTCAAGGTGACCTGGTTGATGAATGTCTGCGGTCCAATAAAACCTCGTGAGGAAATAAAACCTTTCCACAAGTTCAGTCAAGGGAATGTGGCGCCACCCATACTTTTTTCAAAGAGGTCACGGTGTCATAATAATAAATTGACAACGATTTTCTACCGACTAAAACGCGATTTATAGTTTAATGCCCCAAGGCGCAGTTAAAAAGTAAACTCTATACAATTTTTATACATAGCTAAAAACCTAGACATCTGCTTAAATATTGCTCTTTATGGTGTTGGTTCTTAACTCTTTGCGGCACGGCTCGGATTTTTTTGAATAACCTTTCCGGCACGGTGGTCCCCAGAAAGACCACTTGGAAAATGTACCTTACTGCACGGTGGTCCATATGAGAACTGTCTTTAGTATCGTCTCAGCACGCTTCGCTCAGCCAGGGACCACTCAAGCTTCTTCCTATTGGATAAAAGTTTTCGGCTGTAGTCGGACATTGTCGTAGCTTTCACAGGGCACAACAAGTCAGGAGGGCCCGTGCAGTAAGGGTCAGATTTATGTGGTCCTCCTTGGGACCACCGTGCCGCAAAGAGTTAACACGTTGAGCGCCGCAGGACCCCATGGGGGCTTTTTCTATACTATCAACTGGTACCTAAACCCACATGGGGGCTTTAAAATATACTTCAGTTTATGTACACTAAGCCCCTATGGGGGTGTTGTATCAATGTATTTCTTATGAAGGAATTATTGCCGTGGAACAGAGCTATAACGTGATGTTGTTGGTTCTGAGCAATCTTATTTTTAGCTGAGATAGGTGATTTTGAAAATTGACCAATTTTTGCTTGGAACAGACAAAAGTTTACCTCAAAATCATGCGGCGCTCAACGTGTTAAGAAACGTTGGGTCAATTTTTTTTCTGAGGTCAACAAAAGTCAAGAATTTTTGTTTTAAAAATATAGTACACCCAGAGAAAGTAAAAATCAAGGTTGAACTTCATTCATTACCTAGATTTATTGGGACTTCCAGTTTTAAGAGTGAAATAGCTCAACCCTTAAAAATGGACTTTTAAAGAAAGCTCTTGTATTCTGACAATAGAAACTCATGATATTTCTTAACATTCTCGGGGTGGCCGCCAACTTTTATCAAACTTGCTGTCTGTGCCAAATGTCGAGTGTTTTATTTAGTAAAAAAAAAAATTCGGGTGTTTTTTTCTGTTCAGGTGTAAAAAAATATGACAAACCAAACCGTAAAAAAAACAAAGTGGCGTATCTAGACACATCGAAATTTTGTTGGCTTTCTGCAGAGTCATGAAGAATAAACTCATCTTAATCAGAAACAAAGCACTGACCGGAAGAATAAGCCAAAGTCGGACTTTTTCGAATAGGTGTTAAAAATCAGTTTGTGCAGTTACGAAGGAGAAGCCGAAAAAACGGATTACAGCTACCATTAACGGGTGTAAACTTTTTTTACGACACTATAAAATACAATATGAAAATAAATGTTAAAAATCTAAGTATATGAGAACAAGTAAGATGAAAAATAGAAGATCAACAAGCATCAATGTAAATGGACAAATTTTTGAAGAAGTACCAAAATATAAATATCTTGGAAGTGATAAAAAAAAAATATGGAAGATATGAAAATGAAATGAGAAAACTCATTTCTCATTTACAGAGTTTGTATCTTCAGCTCTTTCTAATATCCTTGGTTCTTCTAATTTCCTTGTACTGTAACAATCAATCATTCAGTCAATTTTTTTTTTTTCAAACAAGATTCGTGCTTTATTTGTACATCATTTCATTATTTTCATTATGTAAAAAAAGCATATGTTTAGAACAACAACATAATAAATATATAAGTACCTAAAATTAATAAAATAAAATATTATGAGTATGCACTTATACTATCACACTGAGCTACCTGGAGAACCAGGCACCTTGTTTTGCCATCGATATAAAGAAAGAAAATATTAATTTCAATGATTTTGTTTGTGTTGATTTTGTTTTCATTGACTGTTTTTTTTTAAATGTCTAAAAACTTTTTGATATTACATTGAACTATTCTTCTGTCTATAAGGACACTAGACTCCTGTGTCTGTAGTCGAATCACATGGCGCGTAACTCACACCTTGGACTCCTACTTTGCCTACAGGTTTGCCAACAATGGAAACTTTGCCAAGGCTATCGGCGACTTTGAGTGTGCACTAAAACTGAATCCGGCCCATGGCAACGCCCGGAAGTATCTGGGCGAGACACTAGTAGCCCGTGGACGAAGGTATTTTTTTTTTTTTTTTTTAATTGTTACCCAGTTTTTGATTGATTGGTAAACAACAAGATCAAGTAAAACGCCCAGTTTTGCAACGCCAAGAAAAACAAAACGAGCGAGTATACTTATAATAATAATAATAAAAATCAAAACACTCTTTAGTCGAAGGTAACCACCAAGCGAGGTTAATGCTCTAAGCATTTTCTACCACCTAACCCTTAGAGTCTTATTATTATGTGGTCGCAAACTCAAATTAATGAGATGTATTCGGCGACAGCATTTTTTTTTTTTTTTTAATAGCAAATTTCAGTTCTTTTAAGGGTTTTGGTTTCTATCCAAATCAATAATACAAAAAAATCAATGCTATCCCAAAGACATTTCAGTAAACGCGATGTTTAGCTCGAGTGAATGTCTGAAATCTATCTGTATCAAGATCAACATCTTCAGGGTGATTGATGTGATCTTCCAAATGTGAATTTTTTAGTATTCTTTTATTTGGCATTCTGTTTACTAGCATTCCAACAAAAAAAAATTCATTTTAAAAATTCAATCGTGAAAATAGGGCATTTCAAAATGGTTCATGAATAATAGCGGACCCTGTATTATAGTTGAAAATCAACATCTTCAGGGTGATTGATGTTATCTTCCAAACCTGAATTTTTGAGTATTCTATTATTTGGCATTCTGTTTACTAGCATTCCAACATAGCATATGTAAACAGAATGCCTTTACTGTGTCATTAACTATGACACAGTGGGCTAGACATCACACTTTTTTATTTAATAATTAAAATAGCAAATTGACGAAATTTTATTATATTTTTTACATACACTATCTGATCTCATTTTTATATATTTCGTTGATTATTGATTGTTATGTTTTGTAAAAAAAAGTAATTAATTGAAGAAAAAAAAAAAAAAAAATTGAAAAATTTAATCGTGAAAATATGGGCATTTCAAAATGGTTCATGATTAATAGTGTACCCTGTATTATAGTTGAAGTATAACTTGAAATTGTCACCCTCTTCTTTTAGTTTTGAAGAGGAGATGAAATATAACGAAGCAATTGGGTCTTACGAGGCCTGTCTTCGGATTGTTCCCTATCACGAAGAGGCTACAAACTCCATCAAGTATCTGAAAGAGAAGCTGGAAAGTGAAGAAACAGATCTAACGTCTAGTCTTCCACCTCTCAACATTAGCAGCAAGGTGAACGATGTAAAGGCAACTCTTAAACAGCTTCTGGCGGAAGAGAAAGAGAAGGAAGGGAAAAAAAAGAAAGAGAAAAAGTAAGTTTTAATATTCCAATACAATTAAAAGGTAACCAATATCTCTAGTATGGTTTTTAGCTCCCTTTCCCTGTGGAGGGAACTATTTAATTATGCAAAGTCAAAATTTAGGGTCGGGGCTGTGTTTTTCCATCATTTGGAGCAAATACAAGATCATTCACTTTGGTTTTGCACTTTCGACTTGCCTATACAGGGTGTCCCACCAAAGTTGGACACCTTATATTACTCGGCCCCTGCCCTGACAGAGACTTTGTAAAATAAAAATCATGTCTTATTAATGCGCTTCCAGTCATGATTTTTTATGGTAGTTGTATAAAAGTTTAAAAATAAAGGTACCAACTTTCGATTTTTAAATTGGTCGACTTTCATTTGATAATTTTACTTTTAAATTGTTTCACCACGGAAATTTTAAATACAGGGTAGTTTTTTGGCCCAACATTTTTTCTGAATCTCAATTTCAATTTTTGTATTCTAAAAACACATACTTTCAATATGCAACAAAAAGAATATACAAGGTGGTCCATAAGTGAGTTATTGACATGATTTTTTTTTGTTGAAATTTCATCACGGAGTCTTAATTCTCGCCTAATTTTACACATTTTACATTGGTCAATATCAAAACTAAAGCCAATACAGGGTGTGATATATTTTTTTTTTTATCAAAAAGACTTAAAAATGCATGAAAAGACTGCTTATACAAGAACAACATTGATTATAAATAAAATATCTGTGGTCTTTGAACTAAAAATGTCGCATGTACTACCCTGTAGATATTTTCTTAAAATATGATGTAGATACTCGACTTTGTCTAAAATTCAACCGAGAGTCCAAATCTGAAAGAAGAACTCGAATTGAAAAAGCCTTTCTAGTTTTGTCTACACATTTACTACTTATTGTTTCACGTGGTAAAATCAGTCAGTGTAGACAGCCATTATAAGTCTTTTAGTGTACCTTCATGCAGGGTGATGCAAAAAAAAATATGTCACGTCCTGTATATTTTGTTCAAGAAAGCGGAAGCGTCATAGCTCATCCAGCAGCTCAACTTCATCATCTGACGACATCTCCTCCGACTCCTCCCTGTCCTCGTCCTCATCTGATACCTCTCAAGACTCATCCAAGAAGAAGAAGAAAAAGAAGTAAGTTCATATCAAACACCTCGGCCGAGGTGTGAAGAATGCCTATACAAAGAAAGAGACAGCCCGGCAGAGTGTAAGGTTACGGAAAGCATAGGTCCCATGCATTTCATGTACTTTTAGCCAGCGAAAAGTGCAACATGAATTTCAAAAATTTCAATTTTTATTGCAGAAATGGACCCTACGTTGAAAAATAAATTGATTCGACTTTTTGTTTGACTTCCTAAGCCAACGGGAACCCTATTTTCGAGACCTCCCAATAATCGTGAAAGACGTGAAAGATTCATATTTTTTTTTTTTTTTTTTTTTTTTTTTTTTCATACGGATCCTTTGAGACCCGACTTCATATCCTTAACTGGGCATTGAAGATTAAGTGAGGTGTCTAAAGTGATCAAGATATAATAACTATGAGCCCAGACCAAAAAAAAATCTAAATTATAATCGGGCGGCCTCGGGTTTTGGGAGCCCAAATCGGGAATTGAAGGATAAAACTAATCTAAGTGGTATCAAATGAAAGATCTTGTTGAGCAGATACCAAATTTATTGATTTTATTCCTTCATGCGGTCCACTGGGTTGCACCTGGTGGCCT
>JAMCCL010000163.1:0-63078 GCA_024516035.1 Bactericera cockerelli
CATGTATGTAACATTTTTTAATAAAAAAAAAAAACAATTAATTTCGGATCAAGCAAAACGCTAGTTTTGCAACGCCAAGATAAACAAAACGAGCGTGCTATACTTACGCTAAACCGAGTTCGTATGTATTTTCTTTTGTAATTTTGACCTTCTTAAATAAAACTTCTTAATCTTTTTTCTTCATATTCGTGTTTTCCTCGTCGAATAGAAGATGACTACTTTTTATTTGACCTTTTTCTGACACCCCTAACCGCTTTTACGAGCACCCCCAAAATTAGTAAAAGATTCATACTTTGGTCTTTTTTTTTTTCCGCATTCGACTTACCACGGGCATATGGTTCAAGTTAAAATTATGACATTTTGGATATGGGTTCTTAATGCTTGCAGCTCGAGGTTTTAACAAAAAAAAAAACTTCCGCGGTCACTCGGCGGCGCTTTGGCGGTATTGCCTGTATCTCAAATGCGGCTGATAATAGAAAGCTGAAACTTTGTATGTTTATTATTTGACCAATTTACAGCTTTTTTTATTCTGTGTAATTTTTTTATAACTATAACCATTTATGAGTTATAACATATTTTGTTGATTTTTGACGTTCACCGACTTTTCTTCACGTAATCACATGTATCGCTATTAAGGCTTTATTCTATCGAGCTGAAACTTTCAGAACATATTCCTGAGTCTTGTCAGATGATTCCTCGTCAGACTAGCCGTCTTCAAAAAATGTACGGTTTTTGAGTTATAAGCTCCTTAAGTCATTGGTAGCGCACAATATAATTTCGATTAGAGTACCTAATGTTCTCCGAGTATCAGAGCTCAGGGATTCCTCAAATGAAATATACGTAATGGCTGTGTTTGCTGCCTTTCTTTCTTCGATCTTTTTTAGGTTATTTGGTCTTATAGATGAATGTATTTTTCTTCGTCTAGCTTTTTTTAAAGATATGAGCGAGATTATTCAATAAAATATCTAATATCTTTAACAATATCATATTGAAAATACCTACTTGATCTAATGCACATAATAATTATGTATGATTTTATTTGTGGTGAAGCACAAGGCCTCTTTACAATTTTTTGTGGGTAGCGCTGCATTACTAAGAGCCTCCTTCACATTTCGAATTATTCTATTACATTAATTTCTTTTTACTCTGGTAATGCCGCCACTGGTCGTTACTCATACAAGTAACTACACATTTTTCCTCACGAGGTATGAGTGGACCCCAAACATCCAAGTACAGAGCAGAAAAATTCCTGCCCCGCTGGGAATCGAACCCAGGTCACCATGTGTGCAATGCCTAGCGCGCTAACTCACTCTGCCACGGTGACTACTTAATGTACATAATATAATTTGTAATGTATAAAAAACTAAAACAATTAGGTATAGAGTACTCCATTAAAATAATGTACGATGTACGAGGCTATAAAAAAAACACACACACAACGAGTATTTACTTGTTAAAGTCATCTTAAGTTTTAGTATTTTGAAAATATGTAGGCCTGCAAGCCGAGATTCGGCGATTTGAGTTTTGTTTGACAATATCGCATCAACCATACGGAAAATTCAGATCCTCGGAGAATTGAGATCCTCCCTAAGCAATCTAAGCATGCATATGCATACATAGCACACATACATAACGGGAATAGTTAATGTAAAAACAATTTCACCAAATTTCGTTGTTACGCATTTGATTTCTGAGAATTACCGATCCATAAAAATGCTTGACTTTACATAACTAAACACAAGAGAAGGGTAAACAAATCATAAAAGATTATTCCAATCGGTATCTGTGTAGTACCTACTTTTTTACGAAAAAACCAAAAGAGAACTGGTTTTCTTTTGTTGTTTCATTGACCGATGATACTATAGTATATCCATTTCATTATGATAGTTGAGAATCATCACGACAAAATACGAGAACCAATCAGATTCCAGAACATCTTACAATGTTGCAGTCTTAAAAATATCTATTTTCAGTACACTCTCTCACTCGTTGCGATTAAAAGGAGCTCTACTATACAAAGGTCGGAAGGGTACGTTTGGTGCAGGTAATATTTAAAAGGTTTCGCAAATGTTTGACTTGGTTCACAGTGCATGGTTTACATAATAAATATAATATTTACTTCTTCATTTTTCTATTGTTTATATTTAGATTGTTTTATAAACATGTAGCTACCTACTACCTAAATAATTAATCTGGTTATGATCAGTAGATCAGTCAGTTCTCACTTGTATTTGATATGAGGATTGGGCTAATAGCTTTATCCCTCTTATGGAGTAGGTAAATCATTTTTGTACGTATTATCTTTATTAAAAAAAAAAAAAAATGTGGTTTGGTTTTATTATTAATTTATAGGTAAATGAAAAAATAGTAGTCAAACCTATTAGGAAAAATACAAATGAATCACTTCGGTGAAAATCAATGGTTGGGGAAATACACGCAAAATCATGCTGGTATTATTTAGTATTTTAATAATAAAAATCACAATTAAAATCATCATACTTATATGTACTGCATCACATAATATTATTACCTAGGTACTTGGTTATCGATCAGAAATTTATGATTTTGAATGTTTCTACATAATATCTAGATATGTACATAATTATATTGTATCAACCTTAAGGTTGAAAGAAAATGTACAAGGAAGTATTGTGCGATGCACCTACCTGCACTTTTAAGATTCTTTACTTCTGTAGTCTTTGCAGTTTTGGCAACCCTGCCTACGATTTTAATAAGTCATAGCTATCATAATGAAAGGGATATACTATAGTTGAGTTATTTAGGGTGAACGTGTGATATTCAAAACAATATTGATAAATCATAAGAGAGTGTACCTACTCTTTCTATTTTAAAGAATTTGCTTCATGCGTGTACAGCTGTACACTGTACATAATTTTTAAAAGTATTTGATTTCCGAATTCATGCAATTTTTTACTTTCCTTATCCTATATTTCCTATAATATACATTCCTTATTGTCGAAAATTTGGTCTACCCTGTATTTCACATTTCTGGACGAATCATAGCCTCAGGATACCATGAAAATTGTTTTCGTCCATTGGTCCGTGCGTCCGCCTGTCTGTGAACGAGATATCTCGAGAACGGTACAACCTAGAGACTTAAAATTTGGTATGGAAGTTGATTTTATATACCACACGAATGTTTTAGTGGCAGAAGCTGACTTCTTTTCAACTGATAAGAAAAGTGTGGTGGTGTCACACCAGTTTATTCTCTTTTTAATTAGTTGTTTTGTAATGCGTTTTCGAACGACTTACCCACTTTGGTAATATTTTGCCGAAATTAAAAAAAAAAAATAATAAGAACCGACTGTCCTGAATATCCAAAGTATCGGATTCCCCATTAATACATGAGGAAAAATTATCACTCAATTTCCGTAACCCACTGGCAGGATAGGCCAACCATGCACCAAAAATCCTAAGGAACAACTAGAAAGAAGAAACCCGGTGTAATAAGCTTAAAGGAAAAAATTAAAGGTGCAATATTTTAGATATATTGTACCGAAGAATAGAGATGATGAGAAAGGAAAAGTTTAAGAAAAAGGAAAAGAAATATTTCCAAGGATATAGTTAGTTCTACCTTGGTGCTCGTGTGAAGTTATAGAAAATTGCAAAAAATGTAACCTACCAAAAATATCTGATATCCCCCAAAAATACACTTCGTGTGCAAAAGACGCCAAGAAAATTAGAATCCTTCAAATATAATTAATTACCTTAAAATATTTCTAAAAAGGAACTGATATCAAATGAATGCCAAGTTCTCCTAAACTGGAAATCATTTGCCCAGAAAGAAGTCTCAAGCACAGAAATCAAACTGAGGATTGGACATAACATTTCCCATTAATCTACGATTTACCAACGCTAAAAGTTAACATTAAAAATCTTGGCAAGTTGAAAGCATTTTTTTAATTTTTGAAACTTGCGAAGATTTTTAATGTTAACTTTTAGCGTTGGTAAATCGTAGATTAATGGGAAATGTTATGTCCAATCCTCAGTTTGATTTCTGTGCTTGAGACTTCTTTCTGGGCAAATGATTTCCAGTTTAGGAGAACTTGGCATTCATTTGATATCAGTTCCTTTTTAGAAATATTTTAAGGTAATTAATTATATTTGAAGGATTCTAATTTTCTTGGCGTCTTTTGCACACGAAGTGTATTTTTGGGGGATAAACAATAACTGAAACCTGTGAAATGAAATGTGCGAAATATGTTTTGATTAAAAATCTAAAACTTGTCTTAAAATATGCAACTCACAAGTTCTTTTATTTGTGGACGATGTGAAATTGTATAAAGCAATCAAGTGTATAGATGATTGTGTTCATCTTCAGGAAGATGTTACGCGGTTTCCCAATGGCTTTTGCTTAATGGTTTAGAGCTATCTTTACACAAGTCTCAGGTGATGAAGGTGTAATGAAGAATTTTTCTATACATACAGGGTGGACCAAAAAAACGTTTACACCCGTTAATGGTAGATTACTGACGACATTTCCAGGCCGGATCTGCAATCCGTTTTTTCGGATTCGCCTTTATAACTGCACAAAGTGATTTTTTGCAACTTTCTAAAACAGACCGACTTTGGCTTATTCTTCAGGTCAGAATTTTTTTCCTGTTTAAGATGAGTTGATTCTGAACAATTCTGCAGAAAGCCAACAAAATTTCGATGTTTCAAGTTACACTACTTTGTTTTTTACGGTTTGGTTTGTCATATTTTTTTACACCTAAACAGAAAAAAACACACGAAAAAACTTTTTTACTAAATAAAACACTCGACATTTGTCCGAACAAATTTTGGCACAGACACGGGCAAGTTTGATAAAAGTTGGCGGCCGCCCCGAGGATGCTAAAAAATAATTTTACGATTTTTTATCTTGTGATCTTCTGGGAAAAATTATTAGATGTTTGCCAAAAACTCTTCAAAAGTCCTAAGAGTTTTCTAGCTGTAGACTGTCTAAGGGCGTCTTGTATTGTTTACAAAAATTGTTTACATTGCTTTTTTTGAATACCGCGGTCTCACATGCCTTCATCAGCCAGTTTAGGAAAATTCAAATGATAATTTATTTTCGTCATCTTCGAATTGTCAGTGGTGTTAGCTAGATGTGGTAGTGCTAAGAGTGTTAGTCGCATGACCGAGGTTCAATTCTCGGCGGTCAATATTATTTTAATTATGAAAAAAATCTGATGGAATATTTTATTCATACCTGTATCTGTTAACACCAACAACTTATGGTTTTTTTGGGGGTGATACCATCTGTAAATTGAGTTCTATCAGATACTATTGGTATCACAATACACATAATTATTATTCATGTAAGCCCCTGAGAGACTGCCTTGATAATGTAAGGATGGTTTTTCTTATGCTTCCCTACGAGAGAACAAAAAACTAGCGAATTTTCCACACGAAAATAGAGTTTATGAAATAAATCCAGGTAAATTGTATGTAGGTAGATTCTTCGATCATAAACAATACTAATTAAATAACAAATATTTACCGATTGCCAACTCTTAATAGAAGTCTTGAAAAAATCAAGATAATGTTTTGTAAAATTAATAAACTTTTGCAGTCTTTATTATGTTTTATACTATTTTGATATAAACAAAAAGGTATTTAAAAAAAAGAGTTTGTGTTAGTATGTTCAATGAGAAACGATTAGAAGCGCACGATTAGCTCAGTGGTAAGCCTTCCCATGCAGAAGATCCCACCCCGGTCCGAACGCCAGGAGCCAGCAAAAAATTCATGACTACAAAATAAAAAAGACTGTTGCCATTTTTTATTTAGCCATTGTACACACTATGGATTCTCCTCACACAAATTTTTGAAACCAATGGTGACTTTAGTACCTTAGTTCTAACTCAGAACTGTCCCTCTACCTTATTGCCTCTCTCTCTCTCTTTCGCTCTCTGCCTTTCTCTCTCCCTTCTCAATTCCCTCAGAGGAACTGTTGGAAGTGGCGTCCACCTTCCTGGATGCAAAGGTTGAACCTCTTCATCATGTTCCGTCGAATGTTGCGGAAGATTCCAGGTTTTACTGTCAGGTTATCGAATGCCAACAGGATTATTGCTACCAGATTCTGCTACTCTTGCGTCTCCACTGGTATTTCGTAAACTATGTTTTTCACGTGATCCCAAATGTTCTTGTTGGCAGCTCCATATGCTAAATGCGGATCTGCCATTTCTGCATCCGAATTATAATAATGTAACTTGTACTAAAAAACTCAAGAAGTTTAAAGATAATATTTCATGGAATGCAGAAAAATATGCTTGAAAACTATCATCGAGAAACAAACAATCATTCATTTCACTGGCCTTTAATTAATTCCAAGGAAAATAATAAAATTATCAGACATTAATCGCTAATTACTCTTTGAGTACAAGACGACCCTACACGGTCAACACTTTTAAGATTTTGAACATCATTTTTTGAGACTTACCTGGTTTGTTTCCCCAGAAGATCACGTGATAAAAATTCGTAAAATTATTTTTTAGTATCCTTGGGTTGGCCGCCAACTTTTATCAAACTTGCCCATGTCTATGCCAAAATTTGCTCGGGCAAAACTTGAGTGTTTCAAAGTGTAAAAAACTTACATGAGAATTTTTTTTCTATTCAGGTGTCAAAAAAGATGCCAAACCAAACCGTAAAAAACAAAGTAGTGTAACTAGAAACATCGAAATTTTGTTGGCTTTCTGCAGAATTGTTCAGAATCAACTCATCTTAAACAGGAAAAAAGTTCTGACCTGAAGAATAAGCCAAAGTCGGACTTTTTTAGAAAGTTGCAAAAAATCACTTTGTGCAGTTATAAAGGCGAATCCGAAAAAACGGATTGCAGATCCGGTCTGGAAATGTCGTCAGTAATCTACCATTAACGGGTGTAAACGTTTTTTTGGTCCACCCTGTATACGATTCAATCTGTTCCTTTGAAATGGGTCAGCATAGTTAAAGATCTTGGCATTTTATTTGACAGAAGCTTTCTTTTGCTTCCCATGTTTCCAGCCTCAGCATGCGTTGTTTCAGACTTCTTGGATATGTTAATAGAAACTCAAAACATTTATCTTCCGAGGCACTCTATCTCCTTTACATATCCCTGATTCGATCTTTGCTTGAATATGGCTATTTGGTGTGGTCTCCTTTTTATGCTGTTCATAATAAATCTATTGAACGCGTTCAGAGGAAATTACTCAGATACTTTTCTTTGCGTTATCATCATTAGATTTCAGATTTGCCCTCACTATCTGAACGTAGGGAGTTGGCTGACTGGCACTTCTTAGAGAAATTAGTTGATGGGGGTATTGACTGCGTCCAACTACTTGAATTGGTTTAATTTTTTGACTATCACAGGCGGCTCAGGAAAAATAACACCTACCATGATGTTAACTTCTGTAGGACCAACTATACGTTCTTTGCTCCTATTACCAGGATAATGAGACAAGGAAATTTCTCTATTCTTTATGTTTCTTATTCTAGTCATGTTCTTGTTTCATATTAGTTGGTTCTATATACCTATTTTTCTAAATTATTACTTGTCATATTTGATCCACGTCATTTTGAATTTTCTAATGTATTTATCTAGTTTTGCTTTGTAACTAATTTGTAATTTCTTTTTTCCCCCTGTTAACTACATTTTACTTTGCGGACGTATTTTATCCGAATATTGTAGGAATATATTTTATTTTTTTTAACTTTTTGTTAAATTTTTATGTTGGAATTTTTTGTTAATAAAAGTGCCTTTGAGCACCATTACCATTATATACAATTTTTAACCTATATATTTAAAATATATAGGTAAAAAATAACAAGAAACAAAAAAAAAAAAAAAAATAACTTAGAGTGAAAAAAATGAGGTTCACTTCGATGTGGTTGCATCAGTTCTCACCGTAATCTCAACTATTAAATTTTGCTATTCTAATTGAAATACTAATAATAAGAATTGTTTTGGTATATTTTCAAGTTTGTCTTGGAGGGAATATTATTTTATGGAATATGGAAAAAATATTTTTACCCCAGTAATATTTTTTCCCCCTTTTTCTCAGCAAAACAGATCGATTTGTTAGGCAACCAGAAACTGAAATCATGATGAACTTTATCAAGAATCACCCATTCGTTCTCTCTGGAAACCTAAAAGGCGGCGCGCTTGTTGCCAGCTATCCCTGGGACTACCCTCCACACAGAAAGTCATTTCTGTATTATTATTCAGAGTCAGGTGAAACCCCGCATGATGAGATTTTCCAGAAGTTGGCATTGGATTACGCTCAAAAGAATTGGATGATGGCACCTGGAAATGCATGTGGCCTGAATTTTCCGAATGGAATAAGTAACGGTTATAAATGGGGAGAAAAGAAGCCTGGCGGTAAGGATACAAAGTTGAAGATTTCAATATTATTCTTTATTTGTAATTATCTCAGTGGTTCAGCACTCGCTTGCCATGCGCAAGGTCCCGGGTTCGATCCCCCGTGCCGACAAAAATTTGTATTTTTAATTTGGTTACAATTGTTTGTAAGGGATACCTTCCGGTTAACCCAGCACCTAAAGGGAAGTATTGTGTCACTTCTCGCCCATCAGAGGGGAGGCATACTACGGGATGGGCAGGCTACAACACAGACCACAAGCGTCTACAGTAGCTCCTGTTTCATGGCTACGAAATAAAAAAGGCTGTGAAACACTCATCTTTTAAAAAAATCCATTAATAATTGACATAATAAGTATATTAGGTAACATATATTTCATGCGACTACCCCACACTGAGGGGATACAGTCTTCTTGTTATACTACATGGAACTGTTTTCTTTTTAACATATAATTTAGGATTTACAATAATTAGAAATATAAGGAGTTCGTTGCAACATCATCACCTATTCCTAAAACTGCAAGGTCTGTCTCATTGACAACTATGCTTTTCAGAGCCAACTTATAAATTAGTATTAATACGAAGGTCAGAAAAGTCAAAATTAATGATTATAGAAAATTGAATAGTTGTTTTTTTCAATTCAGAAAGAAGGCTTAAAAAAACATTAATTAAATGGTTACATTTGCAAAGTAATTACTAGCTGTTGGAGTTATAAACAGGGAGTAGACCAGCAGTCTGGCTGGGGGACTATAAACAGAGAGTATACCAGCATTGGCTTGGTTCTGGGGGCCCTTGTTAATTATTAGCTGTCTTGTACAGATAGAGGTAGAAGTGCTGAGTCATTCCTTCACTGTCTGGCTACCATTGTTCACGATGACGTCACCCTATGATGATGATGATGATGATATTAATAGTTAGACCTGCAAATCCACCTGCCTATAGCAATGTCGCTAGGTCTGACAACTTGTACCAGAAATGACTCATATCCAAGGGTAAAGATGACTCATATCCAAGGGGAAAGATGACTCATACATGGAGCTGATATCTAATGATGGCTACCGATCACTTGCGACAATTTATCTTAAAAAATCCGACATTTGCGACAACAGAAAAAGGTATTCACTGTAACGTTTGCGACAATATCAGACAGACAAAGGAACAGGTTAACTCCTAAAATATTGATGGCCTTTCCAAATAAAATGTTGATGGTTTGATAAAAAAAGTGTAACTAATAAATGTTGTGTTTCGTTAGCCGGCTAGGATAGCTTGGGTGAGGGGCTTAGGTTAGGTTGAAATTAGCACAGGGTTAGACCGGGTCGCTGTGCGACCCGGCCTAACCATCTGCGCTAATTTAAACCTAACCTAAGCCCCCCACCCAACCATCCTACCCGACAAACTGAAGTCAGTGATCTACCGTGCAATCTCAGCTTGTTAACTTTACCTAACCCTACCTAACTACAAAATTCCTCTAACAAAAAATTCACTTACACATCAATTTCCAATCAAACAAAATCAAAGGTATAACATACACCTACCAGTACGAACTAAAATTTGATTAACACTGTATGAAACATTGAAATATATACCTGCAATATATTGTCGCAAATGTATGGTTTCAAACCTTTTTTCATGGTCGCAAATGATCGGTTCTAAACAAAAGATTTCCACAAGTGTCGAATAGGGCTAATGATTAATGAGTTAAATTTGTTTGAGACTAGGTATTTGACGACAAAATGATAAACACATCTAGAGTTTAATATTTTTTACTTTCCTTACCCTATAATAGGGAATGTATTGTATTTGCCGAAAATTTGACCTAGGTACATAATGATAAAAAATCACCCGTTTTAGTTTTTCTCAAAATTTAAATCCGTTCTCCAGAAATTTCGAGTGGCTCCTCTTTTTTGGCGGACCCTGTAGAACTCTAATGTCTGCCTATCTATTTGTCTGACTGTAAGGGGCGTCTCGTTCATTGTTTCTCAGGTATGCAAGACTTCAACTACGAATTCTCTAACTGCTTCGAGCTCAGCTTCTATCTGGGCTGCGTTAAGCAACCCTTGGACAAGCACCTTCCTTTTTACTGGGACGCTAACTTGGAATCGATGCTGTCCTTCATAGAGAAAACGCGCACAGGTGTCTACGGTACGGTGAAAAGTGATTTACGAGACGGTGATGATGAACCCATTATAGATGCTGTTGTCATTATCAAAACCTTCGAAGAGATAGAGGTGGATCAAAATCGAGTATATAAGGGTGAATCTATCAAAGTGACGAAGAAAGGAGCGTACTGGAGACTGTTGAATTATGGAAATTATGAGTTGACAGCAAGTGCCCGTGGATTCTATAGCCAGACGGTATATGTAAATTTGACCGATACTAAACCTCTTGCCTTCCAAAAATTTGTTTTGACTAAAATAACCTCCTGTTTTGACATTTTTTCCTAATTAGATATTCTTGCTTGAAATAATTATCTCTTCGCAGATTCTTTTTTTTTTTCAAAACTACACATAAATTATAATTCAAAAATTAGTATTACATTGGTGGTGGGTTTTTTTGTATTTATTTATATTTATTAATAATTATCTCTTCGCAGATTCTTTTTTTCTTTTTCAAACTACACTTTACAGAAATTATAATCCAAAAATTAGTATTACAATGGTGGTGGATTTTTTTTATACTTATTATATTTATTAATATTTTTATTCAAGGCGATTGGACTCTGAATATACCGAAATTCCTGATTTCCGTGATTGTAGTTAGCTTTTAGTTCGGCATTGCGTTGGATTATTGAAGCAACCTATTGAATAAGGATGAATTTGTTTTTTTTTTGTTTTTCTTTTTTTATTAGCAAAAAAATCAAGTTATACCTATCAGGGTCGGTTTCAATTGAAGAGCTCTCTGTTTTTCTGCTCTTTTAGAATGTGACCTACCCTATTTTGGAAGATATATAAAATTGTCATCTTTACTGGCAATAACTTTACGAGGCTTTTCAATAGGCAACAATAACAATAGTTCTTTTACGAGTATACCATGTAATTAGACAAAGTTACTTCATTAATATTGAAATTTATTTGCCTCTAAAATATTTCAGGCAAGTCTTTTTGGCATTAATATCGGATTTTTACCTAGAGAACATCGAAATGATAATATTTTTATTTGTTATCTATTTTGGTACCTACTCTGTCTAGTGGAAAATCATAGAAGGAGATTTTTTTATTGACTTCAAGAATAGTGTTCTAACTGTTATTATCCATGAAATTACGAACCATGAAAAAAATAATAATTTTCGAGGTGTAGATTGTGTCTCATTTGCCTTTAACTAACCTTGATTATTCTGTTTGGGCCAATTAATATTTAGACTGGCCGTTGTACATAAATTGTTAATAAAGTTCAGTCTCAATTCAGATAGCCTACTAGTGCGTTCTCATTCCTCCTTCTTAAACATGGCGCGGTCGAAAAATTTACTACCTACGTTTCTTTTCTAAGTAAAGTATCTAAGTTTCAGTTTCAAACTTTTTGGTGAATAATGATGGAACAATTCAATAAACCGTGTTCACTACTAATGATGGGAAATTCAGCCCTAAACTTCAAAGAATTTATACGAGATACCAAGATATATTTTGCAGCTACAAAGACAGACACCGAATCAAAAACTGTTAAAGTAGCTCGTCTAAAAAATTTGATGGGACGAGAAGCATTAAATCATTATGAAGCAAGAACTACTTTGAAGGAGGATGAAGAAACCGTGGAAGGAATAATAAAAGTGCTGTCAGAGATTTGTCTACCCAAGAAAAATGAAATTTGGGACGTATATCAATTTTTTGATAGAAAACAGCAAAGTGGTGAAACGTTTGACAATTATTATTCTGAGCTGAGAAGATTAGTGAAGAGCTGTTGTTTTGATTCCCAAGAAGAGAAGCTGCTCAAAGTTCAAATCGTGTTGGGTGTCCATTCAAGAAGTGTGCAGCAGCGGCTACTAAGAGAAGATATGTCACTGGACAAGGTTGTCGATTACTGTAAATCTGTGGAGTTGGCGGAAAAAAAGTCGCAAGCATTGTGCTTCAACGTTCCGGTTACTCATGTGCTTTCTCAATGTGGAGCTGTGCAAAGTGGAGATGAGGCGCAGATCCATGCAGTGTATGATGAGAAGCGATATCCATCTTCATCTTCAAGGCCTCCCCAGCAGAGTCGTCAGTACAGTAAGCAATGTCAGCGGTGTGGTAGATATCATGATAGTGATGTAGTTTGTCTGGCAAAGTGTAGGCAATGTAATGCTTGTGGTGAAAAGGGTCATTTTGCTAGAATGTGTAAAAGAAAATTATTTTTTCGTAAGAATGTTCGTGAAGTGAAATGTGATGATGATGCTTCAATGTATGATTATGAAGTTAATATTGATTCTGTGGCTAGAACTGAAGTGCATACTAATGAGCTACAAGGCGGTAAAAAGCAGAAATCATGGATGAAACAGATACAGGTTAATAATTTTCCTATAGATTTTAAATTAGATACAGGCAGTGAAGTTAATGTTTTACCTATTAAGTACTTAGGACGTATGAAGCCTAGACCCAGTTTGAAAAAATCTAGTATCAAACTTGAGGCTTATGGTGGACATTTCATCTATCCCAAGGGCAAGGTAAGTCTACTGCTAGAGTCTAAAGATAGAATTATTGAGGCCGAATTTGTCATTGTCGAATTGAATACAGTACCAATACTTGGGTTGGATTCTTGTGTTGATCTGGGCTTGATCAAGAAAGTAAATGTTTTAAATAAAAATAATGATGTATTTGCTGGTACCGGTTGTTTTCCCGATGAAAACTCGTTAAAAGTGAAAGAGGGAGCTGTCCCTCGAGCAAGTCCTTGTAGGAGAATTCCTATTAAAATTAAGGAACCTCTTGTAAGTCATACTATCCCAGAGATTCCATTCTATAAAGTTGGTGTGGATATAGCTCAATGGGCTGGTAAGTATTTTTTGGTCCTGGTGGATTATTTTTCCCGGTGGATTGAAATTAGAAAAATGTCTGATAAGAGTAGCACGGAGGTGATAAACTGTTTGAAAATGGATATTCGATCGTATCTGATAAAATTTGAAAATGGTTTGATCTTGAGAAGAAATTCTGTGTATATTAGAAGGTATAATGATGGTGGTGTTCAAAGGTATACTGATACTAATGATGATCGTGTTCAAAGGTATACTGGTACTGAAGTAATGAATCATTATGATTACTCGTATGCTATAAGTGATTCTGGAAGTACTGAAGGAAATTCATCTAACTATGAAATGAACATGCTACCTACACCTGAACCTGACATTCGTACTGTATTGCCACAACCTGTTGAAGATTTGGATGCAGGTCCCAGCTCTGAGATTCCCTTGGATTCAAATAATGAGATTCCTCCTCCAACTCCTGTTCTTACTAGTCGATATGGCAGAATTCTCAAAAGAACAAAATATCTGTCTTTATAAAAAAAAAAAAAAAGAAAGAGCGTGTTTGGGCCAGTTAATATTTAGACTGGCCGTTGTACATAAATTGTTAATAAAGTTCAGTCTCAATTCAGATAGCCTACTAGTGCGTTCTCATTCCTCCTTCTTAAACATATTCCTCTTAGTTGTTTTTTTTTAAATTTAATTTCTTTCATTGTAAGTGCCTCATTTGTAATTTTATCAGGAATGTTTCATTATTTTGTGGTCTATTCAAATTCTTTCCTGCTGTTCATGGTCTGTATCTGAGATTCATTTATTTATTTTTATTACAATGTCTCCTTATTTACTAGACATTTTACAATTTATTGATAGGTTAAGATGATAGAAAGGTATAATATTGAAGGTATGAAGATAGGAGTATATAAGAAATACAAGATATTTTTTTTCTTTATCTTATTTATAAAGCATCTTCCTTTATTAAAACATTCCTATTTTATATACCTACTACCTAGAGAACATCGTACCTAGAGAACCTAAGGATGTTATATGCCTATGTATCTTCTATATTTTTATCACTTCGCCTCCTTTAATGAAATATCTTTTTCAGTAGAGTTTAATGAAACATTCCTATCTAGTCTACCACAAAGAAAGGAAAGATTTATTGGCCTGGCATTGTTTTTATAACAATGAAATTATATAAGATCTATAGAATAACTTCTATGCATACATTATATATTTACATTCTATTTGTAAAATTAATTTTATACAAATAAAAAGTCTATTCTATTCATACATTATATATATATTTTTTTTTTTTACATAACTCTTTGTATAAGCTGTAGGTCGATGCTTCGAGTGCGAAGCATGAATAATTTTAGTAGGGCTGGTTTGAGTAAATGTGATATGAATGCATAACGTAAAAGTGAATACAATCTACACTTGAGAGCAGAAAAAGCGAATCAAACTTTTGACCATGCAGTTGAAAGCCATGTTAAATTTTTGTTTAAAAAAAACGCTTGCATACGAGTCTGCAACCATTGGGACATTTTCATCTTTACTATTCAAGGTCCAAAACCCAACTGACCAAATTTCGTATTGTGCGCATGACACATACCTTCTCTCTTCTCTCCCTCTACAATTCAATACTTCGCCATTGTGCGCATGACACACACTTTCCCTCTTCTCTCCCTTTACAATTCAATATTTCGTTACATAATATCGTTACATAATATCGTTACATAATTTCGTCACATAATTTTGGTTATGTGCCAGACCAAAGACATGAAAATGTCAAAAAACCTACCAGAAGCCGTCAATATTAAATTTTACTTCAGGATGTCAAAAAAGAAGAAAAACATGATTTTTTATTTTTAACAAAACACGTTATAACCTGAGAAATCAACAAGATTCATTCATAACATTGGTGAATCAGTATTTTGTGTTGCCTCCCGAGCTTTGATCACAGCATTCATTCGATTTGGTATTGACTGGATCAAAGTAACCACAATTTCTTGAGGCAACCTCTCCCATTCTTCGGTGAGGGCGATCTTGAGCTCTGCTACAGTCTGGGGAGCCGGTATTTTGCTTCGAACACTTCGTTTGAGTTGTTCCCACAGATTTTCAATTGGATTGAGGTCAGCACTAAGAGAGGGCTAGTCCAAAGTGTCAATATTCTCCTCACCCAAGAACTCCCGAACACAGTTTGCCACATGTGGGTGGGCATTGTCGTGCATGAGGAGGAACTGGTGGCCCATAATTTGACATCCTGTAGTAAAATTTAATTTTGACGGCTTCTGGTGGGTTTTTTTTTAACAATCTAATTATGAAATTGTAGAAAACAAAATTTACAACATTTTGAGATAACTTACGACTCGATAGAAATAGTAATTTAGAAGATATCGCAGATTTTGTGGAGGAAAAAGTTTGATTCGCTTTTTCTGCTCTCAAGTGTATTTAGCATTTATTTAACAGAGAAGAGAAAAAGTACTGGTGGAGAATCTGAGAATCAGCTCTTGCGATGAATCCAACCTCAGTAGCTTGATCGATAAGGGGGCGAATTTGTAACCTGGAGGTCTGTGGTTCAAGTCCCGGTTTCAGCGTAGATTTAGTAAAGCGAGTTTGAGTAGTTGTGATATCATGAAAGTGATTAACACGAATATGATAACTTTTTAACTTTTTTTTTAGCTCTTGTGATGATAACAAATAAATAACCTAACCTATTTATGTTTTTTGTGTGCTTGAGTGTATTCCATAATATTTTGTAATATTTTGCGAAACCAATTTCATTTAATTTCATAATATACAAAAATAAAAATTGTATTACATGATAAAATAGTGTGATTACTACTTTTAAAATCTACCTGTAGGACCCTGCAAGGCCGTACGTTTTGTGGAGTGACAGAGGTCTTTAGTGAATTTTTTATATGATGTAATGAAGTAGATTTTGTCATGTTAGGTTTAATCATAGAACCGCGATGCTTTTTTCTGCTGTAGGTTTAAATATTGACTTGACAGCGCAGCGGCTTGAAAATATTGACAGACAGCATCATCATTGTGAAGAAGAAGAAGATGAAGAATATGAAAAAATACATCATCTGTTTACCTAAATGCTGACAGTCTACAAACATGTCTGTCTGTCAGTCCATCTTTCTCGTATTTGTTCTATGTAGAAATAATTATTCAAGAGTATCATGAAATTGAAGAAAAAAAAAAAAAAAAAAAAAATCGAATTTAATGTTGAGACTGAAAATTTTAAAATCTAACCATCATTCATCAATGCTTATGAAGAGGAATAGTTAAACAAACAAATTCGAAGATGAAACATTTCTGGTGGTCAAGTGGTTAAGGCGCTAGTCTGGTAATCCAGGTAGTGTAAGGATCCGTTGGTTCGAATCCTACTGAGTGCATGAATTTTTCCTCATTAATTTGCTCTGAGCTTAGGTGGTAGAAAATGCTTTGGGCTTTAATCCCTCCTGGTGGTTATCTTCCACTAAAGAGTGTTGTTTTTATTATTATTATTTTCAAGTTTACGAGTATGCAAAAAAAAAGGAAAACCATTCGAGGAAGATCTATATGACACCAATCGGTAGATTTGTTTCTAGACTTCTTTTCATCATCAAAATTTTCCATTTTTCTTTGCAAGAAAAAAATTTCCTGCAGG
Source organism: Bactericera cockerelli (assembly GCA_024516035.1). Classification (NCBI taxonomy): domain Eukaryota; kingdom Metazoa; phylum Arthropoda; class Insecta; order Hemiptera; family Triozidae; genus Bactericera; species Bactericera cockerelli. Next base: position 16,936 of record JAMCCL010000163.1, read on the forward strand.
TATGTGAAAATATTCCACCCAATTTTCGTAGCGTAATTTCCTGAGTTCTCATTTCCACTGTCGTTTTTCTTCCATATCTTCTGTATTTCCTGTTGTGTTTGAGTCAATTTTCATCTTGATTTTTTCTCTCTCTTTTACAACCACCCTTCACTATCGTACCTTTTTATTTTACTTCCGCGAAAAGGAAAGCAGTCTAGCTGGGAGACTATAAACAGGGAGTATACCAGTAGTCTGGCTGGGGGACTATAAACAGGGAGTAAACAGGGAGTTCACAACGTTGCCAAGCGTTTCACAATGTTGCTAGGTGTTTTGCCACGTTCCTTGCTCGGTATTTAATTATACTATATAGACTTGGTTGTTGGATTACAGTCGAATCTCCATTCTTCATACTAACAGTGTGACCCATTAAGATCTTTTGTGACCAAATAATTATTCGCTTTTTTTCTGTTTGATCAAATTAGTCTGATCAAATTAGCCAGCCTCCGTGGCGTAATGGTTGTGACTACTGCCCGTAGCCCAGAGTTCCCGAGTTCAACTCACGGCTGGGGCAGACTTTTCGAAGAAAATTCTGTTCCATCCAAACACGTGAGGCTGGCATTTCCGGCCCTACCCAGGCTGGGTGAGGTTAATGTGGGTAGCTGGTACGATTCCCAGCGAATGGAGGGTAAAACCCCCGTCCTAATCCAGGACGTTAAATCAAATAGAATCGTTGGCGTTAGGAAGGGCATCCAGCCGTAAAAAAAAAAATGTGCCAAAACCAATCAACCTCAACCATGAGGTTGAACAACGTCGACCCTGCTTGAGCGGGATAAGACAGAGTAAAAGAAGAAGAGTCTGATTGGGGGACTATAAATTGGGAGTAGACCAGCAGTCTGCCTGGGAGACTATACCTAAACAGGGAGTAGACTAGCATTGGCTTGGTTCTGGGGTCCCTGGGTAATTATTAGCCTCCTTGTAAAGACAGTGGTAGAAGTGCTGAGTAATTTTTCCACCGCCTGGCTACCATCGTTCACGATGACGCCACCCTATGATGATGATCCCACTGAAACAGTGCTTCGCAACGCTTTGCAAACTATTCTTCCGACTTGTAATATTAGATAAATTCTCGGAAGTAGTACAGTATAAAACACTTTATTATTAAATAGGGCAATGTTGTTTCAACGAAATTTAAAAACACGAGTCTGCTCTAACTAGCATCAGATGGCAGCTAGGAAACATGACTTAGAAAAGAAGCTGCGAGCTAGAAAACTTTTTAATTATTATGCGCAAGTTATGCACAATTTATGTACTATTTATGCACTATTCAAGTGTTATGCACAAAGTTTAATCCTCGCAATATTAGTAAATAAAATATCCCTCCTTTTCTTTCTCCCTGTCTCTCTTACTTATTTTTCTCACTCTCTTACAGTTCTTTTTCTCTGTATCTCAGTAGATATACTCTTTAATTTTTTTTAAATACTTTTTCTGTTTTCTCTCTCTCTCTCTCTCTTTTCTACATATATTATTTTTCTCAATCTCTCACAGTCCGCCTTTCCCTCTATCCCAGTAGATATACTCTTTTATTCTTCTTTAAACTACTGAACGGATTATTTTTGCATTTACAATTCTGCATTCATTATCTCAAAAAGTTTTAAAACACAGTTCTTTCTATGTAGTTGAGTGGAGAACTAAATATAGAACTATGATTTGCTAAGTGCTTTTTGTTTCATAAACTCATTGTACTTCTCTGATAGGCCAGGGTCGATGGCGCGTTGAATGCACCGGTTCTCGTAGGATCACCGTGATGCTGGTGTAGACTTCGTGATTCCGACCCAACCCAGGCTGGGTGAGGTCAATGTGGGTAGCAGGTTTATAATTTTCTTGCGAATGGAGGGTAAAATCCCGTCGAGTATGACCAGCATGCAGTTGAAAAACGAGGCTAAACTCTAATAAAACAAAACAAAACTTCTCTGATAGGTACACCAATTATTTTTTTATTTCTTTTCCTACAGTAATAATAATGTTGTTGTTGTTGTTGTAGGCTACAGCTTGGCTACAGCTGTAGGGGATAATGATGGTCTCCAGTCAACTTTAATTCAAAGTTGGCTCGTCCTGAACCACATATTTCTCTGTGCGATCGACCATCCTCTGGAAACTGCAAGCTAGCCTGGCTTATAAGAGTTGGCTGGTTTGTCCTCTGTTTATAGTCCTCTAGCGAGGCTGAGGGACGTTAAGTCCTCTAGCGAGGACTTAACGTCCCTCAGCCAGACACCAGATAATAATAATAATTCTCTTCAGTAGAAGGTAACCACCAGACCAGGCAAGGTTAATGCTCAAACCATTTTCCACCACCTAACCCTTAGAGTCTGAGTCTTATTATTATGTGATCAACAACTCAAATAAAGAGGAAAAGTTCATGCATTGGATGGGATTCGAACAACGGATCCCTACGCTACCGGGATTACCAGACAAGCGCCTTAACCACTTGACTACAAATGCAATTTTCTTAATTGGTTTAAAAGCTATCACTTCTTTCTCATCTCCCTTCTATTTTCCTGCTATCTCCCTCTCTTTATCTTTCTTTCCTTCCTTATTATCTCTCTACCTCTCTCTTTCTATATCTCCCTCTCTCTCTCTCTCTTTCTCTCTCTCTCCTTTTCTCTCTCTCTCTTCGTTCTTGTCCGCCCTTACCTACTTCCTAGCTATCTCTATTCCTCTCTTTCCTTATCTCTCTCTCCTTCTTTCTCTCCCTCTCTCCTTCTGTCTCTCTCTCTCTAATTCTCTATTACTCTCTCTTTTTTTCACAATCTGTCATTCTTATTTTCACAAACATGTTTATTTTTCTTGTGGAAGAAAATGTTCTCTGTAACATGAGCTATCCTTTTTCTACTGAAGGGCGGGGTAAATTGGAACACTAGACATAGATATGTTTTACTGCAGTTTTCTTCCATTAATTATTTTAATTTTAATCCCTCTATCTATGAATAATATGATTTTAATCAATATCATAGCATGTTATGTAAAATTAGTAATACCTTTACATACTTACGTCTTATTTTTTTGCTAGCTAAGACTTTTGTTTTACCCTAATTTTAGTGCAAATTAATTATGAAATACAAATAATATATTTTTTATTTTAGATCAGAGACTTTAGTCGAAATGTAGACAAAAATCAAGAATTGTTTGATCAATAATTTCAGAAATACGAAACTGTTCAATGAACCAATCATTTTAATTGATAAAATAAATAAAAATTAGTAATTTGATTTAAACAGTTAATTTTTGTAACTCACAAGTCAGATTCTCACATTGTTACAAGTGATTTCTTTAATTAGCAAAGAAAAAATTAATATGTTAAAAAAAAAAAAAAAAAAAAAAAAAAATGAAGTTTAAGTCCTCATAAATTTTGAACATATCATGTAAAAATATGTTTATTTAGTTTATTTAATATAATTTTATGTTTAAAAATATGTACCTAATAATGTAATTTTTTTAGTTAAATTTTTTATATCACTATCACAAAAAATAAAATAATAATAATATAATTTAATCATTACTCTCATGATCTTCGAAATATGTGTCACTCACCAGTTTTCCAGACAACTCACCCTAGTCTACCTTAAAACTTTTTTTTCTAAAAGTAATATGCTCGCATTGCACAAATGCTGCCTAGGTGATCTTTTGTTACATGATATCTACACTTGACAGACGTTTGACGGATATAATATAATATATGTGTATACCTCTTTTTTCTCCTTCCACTTTTCCTAACCCTTCTTTAACCTATTTTTCTGCCCCGGTAGCTCAGGGTCGATGCGTCAAGGTAATTCAGAGGTGTTGGGTTCGAAACCTAGCCAGTACATGAAATTTAAATAACAAAAAACAATTTGAAGCATTTTATCTATGTTTATAATATTATTTTATTTAATTTATGTTTCTATGCTTGTTAATTTTTATATGTTTAAAAAAAAAAAAAAATATGATGAAAAAGTATTTAAAAAAAATAATACTACGTATTTGGACTCTTTAGTCGTATTTTTCTTTTGGATATTTTTTTTCCAGATTCGGTGGCATTTCCAAATATTTTCATTTTCTTCCAAGTTTAGCTTCTCCACTATTCGTGAAAGAAAATTGCGTTTCGGTACTTTAAAGGAAAAATGAAAACTTAACATGTAAAAGAAATGGAAGCAATAATTTTATAAATCCATTTTGGTTAACCAAACTGGAAATTTTTTTTTCCACTTTCAAAAGAAAAATGATTTTTTTTCCAGTTCGTCCATTTTATGACATTTGAATCCACTTTGGTTAGAAAGAAAAATACAGCTTTTGTCTTACTTTTAGAAGCGAAAAATCTTAGTTGGGCAGAATTATTAAGTCGATATATTATTATCATTCTTGGTATTTTCTATACCTCTTTCATAGTTTTTTTTGTACACACAAAATAGGGGAGGGGGGGGGGGGGGGGTAGAGAGCTGAGGGTTGAGGCAAAAGATAGAGGAGCTCTACATAGTAAAAATTATTATTATTATCAATAACAATATTTAGTTTGGCATTTACGTGATGTAAAAAGAATGAAGACTCCGTCGGACGTCGGTTTATTTAATTTATTACGATGCTGTGAAAGCAATACAACATAATAATACATTTATACTCGTATGTTGGGTATAATATATTTCATCCATTTTTACTCTAACGGTCGAAAATATGTGCCAAAGTTCCTTCTAATAGATGTCACCGAATTTTATTTATTAGAAAATTCCTAGCATTGTTGTTGACATAGAACGAGAATTTTCACCAAAAGCCTTCCACTGTGGTTGCTGGTTACCCATATGTTACAGATAAACGAGGAAATATATCTTTCTTAATGCTACACATGGGAAATTCTCCTATCATTTATTTCCCCTAACTTTTTCTTCCTTTTCCCCCTCTTTTCCACCTTCCACATCCCCTCCTTTCTCTCTCTATTCCACTTCTCTTATCTTTTTATTTCCTCTCTATTTCTTCTTCCTTTTCCTATCTCTTTTCTTTTTCTATTTCATTCTCTATTAGTTTCCTTATTTTCCACCTTCTATTTCCTCTCCTTTTTCTATCTTTTCCTTCTCTGTCATCTTCTTACATTCTTCTATTTCTTCTTCCTTTTCCTATTTCCTTGCCTTTTTTTTCCCAATTTTTCTCTTTTCCTTTTCTATCTATTCCATCTCCTTCCTTCTTCTTCTTCTTCCTTCCTCTCTTTTTCTTTTTCCTTTTCCTATCTCTTTCTTAATTCTATTTTTATTCCCAATTCCTTTTTCCTCTCTATTCCCTCTTCCTTCTGTCCCGGAAGCTCAGAGGTCAAGGCGTCTGACTGATAATCCACAGGTCGCGGGTTTCAAACCCAGCCGGGACATGACAAGACAAGTAATACTCCCATTTGGGATTTTGATCACATGATAATATGTCTCAGGCTTACTGCTGGAGTAAAGGGACTTATTAGTCCTCGGTGGACACTATAAATAAGGCGATATTATTACTATTGTTATTACTTTCTCTTTTACATTACCTACTTTAGCTATGTTCCTCACCTTGTCCTATTTCTTTATTCCTTCCTTGTTTTCCAATTCTTTTTCTTGTCTATTAGGTACTAAATATAAAAATAAAATAAAAGCAATTCGGCAAAATGTTTCATTTTATTTCTTTTATTATATATTTTTTTGTTTTCTCTTGATGCACTTTAATTTTTTTTAGCTATTTTTCAAAACCTTGTGCTTATTTTTTGCATATTTACGCCGATATTTTCTAAACTTATACTTGTAATTTTATTTTACTATTTTCATAACTGTTACCATTTGATGTTTCTGTTGTTTGTATTCTTACATAGGGTTATTCCCGTTCAATAAACATACTTATTCTTATTACAAATACTAAAATGTTTTTCCCTTAAAATAAGTATGCACCTTATCGTAAGTACTCCGGAGGAATGGTTCAGGGTCCGACGCAAAATTTTAGTATTAATTTTTTTTTTTTTTTTTTAACGAAAAAAAAAAAACATTTGGGCTAAAGAGGGAGAAAGCAGAGTTAGTTAGCGCGCCAGGCATTGCACGCACGGTGACCTGGGTTGGATCCCCAGCGGGGTACAAAATTTTCTGCTCTGTACTTGGTTGTTCGGGGTCCACTCATACCTCGTGAGGAAAAATGAGTAGTTACTTGTATGAGTAAACGACCAGTGGCGGCATTACCGGAGTAAAAAGAAATCAATATAATAGAATAATTCGAAAAGTAAAGGAGGCTCTTAGTAATGCTGCGCTATCCACAAAAATTGTGAAGAGGCCTTGTGCTTCACTACAAATAATAATAATTCTTTTTCTTTGTGTTATTATGTCACAATTTTAGTGGGTAGCGCAGAATCATAGGACTTTACCACTTTAATTTTCAATACCTTGTATTCTTTTTTTGCCTAAGATTCTGCCACTGGTCGCTGCTTCACATTAAAGCAGCTACTCATTTTTCCTCACGAGGTATGAGTGGACCCCGAACATCCAAGTACAGAGCAGAAAAAATCCTCCCCCGCTGGGAATCGAACCCAGGTCACCATGTGTGCAATGCCTAGCGCGCTAACTCGCTCTGCCATAGTGACTACTGTTCACTACAAATAAAATTATACATACATATTTTTCCTTTATAATAGCCTCAATTGTCCTCACTCACCTCGTCCGGTACTATGAGGAAAGTCTCCACCTTGTGGTCGGCTAGGTAGGAGTCTCTGGAGCCCCCATTCCCGGGTTCGACGTTGAATTTGTCGCCCAGCTGATTCAGTGTGGCTTGAGTAATGTGAACTCGTCTGGAAATAAAACATAGTTATGAGAAGTATAGTCAATAATAATGTATTTATTTGTGTTATTATATCACAATTTTAGTGGGTAGCGCAGAATAATAGGACTTTTCCGTATTTTTAATATCCTAATATCTTATTTTGCCACTGATCACTGCTAACATTAAAGCAGCTACTCATTTTTCCTCACGAGGTATGAGTGGACCCTGATAACCCAAGAACAGAGCAGAAAAAATCCTGCCCCGCTGGGAATCGAACCCAGGTCACTGTGTGTCCAATGTCTAGCGCGCTAACTCAGTGACTGCAGTAGTATAGTTAAAAAAAGTTACTTACTTATAATAACAGTTAGTTATATGAATCAGTAGTATAATGAATTAAATATAGTTATAATAATAATTTGTAAATTTATTCACCCCATTTTTTTTTTTTTTTAAGTTATCATATTTGTGTTAATCACTTTCGGTATTTCACAACTACTCAAAGTCGCTTTACTAAATCTACGCTGAAACTAACCTGTCCCATAACATCTTAGGTAGTTTTAAAACAGAGGAAATCACAACAATAATAAATTGATTTTTCTTTTTACATGCTTTTGAAGGTACCACTTCATGATTACAAGTCCGCAGCCTTATCGATCAAGCTACTGAGGTCACTATAAATGTCTATTGTATTTATTTTTATTGTAGTAATAAGTTCATCCCATACATTCAATCATGGTCATTCAAAAAACTTCTGAAAATCATCCATCAACATACTTTGAAAGTCTCTTGTAAAATTTTGAACTTATTCGATACTCGTGTTGAACATTTTTTTTCCGACACTTATCAACTACCTATAAGTTTCTATAACCTCTCATTTATGATCACTTATACAAATGAAGTTATACTATATGTTGCGATGTACCCGAATAATTTTTTTTTTTTTTTTTTTTAATACAAAAACCGATATAAACTGTAATTAGAAAATGTTTCCCTGTAAATTTTTAAAGGGTTGCAAAAAAATTGTCGAAATTATGGTCGCTCTTTTCAATGTTGAATAATTTTTACAGTTTCTAGTTTGTGTGCGGCCGCTTCAAATATTCTTTTACATCATAATTGTGTAAGTCATAGTCATACTTTCATGATATTACAACAAGCTACTGAGGTCGTTTGTAATTTTTTTAACAGTTATTATATTAGTGTTAATCACTTTCAAGATATCACAAATACTCAAACTCGCTTTACTAAAGCCACGCTGAAACCGGGACTTGAACCACCGACCTCCAGGTGACAAGTCCGTCGCCTTATCGATCAAGCTACTGACTCTACTGAGGTCGGTGATATAGCGTCAAATAACTTCGATGTTAATGACTGTATATTTTTTGAACTTTTGTTAATCCATCAACAGCACTAGTATATACCTCTAAGCTTCAGGCTGAAATTGCATGATGATAGTGCAGATGGGGGCAAAGAAATATAGATGAAGGTCAGAAGCGGACGTTGAGAAAATGTGTCGGGGATGCTGCCACATAAACCAGACTAAAATGGCATTCAAGTCGTTATTTCAATATCTAACGAGCTCTCGTTTGTTTAGCATGACGATCATAATATTTATGCATGAATTACTCTAGAAATGTGTCATGATTTTCATTGTGTACGAGCTAGAACTTGAGAAAATACTCTCATTTAATCTTTTGTGTCTGGGGGTGCTGCAGTTCCGCAGCTGCTTAGCACCGGCCGCGCCTGCTGAAGGATTTGATTGATGGTGAGGGAGATGATTTTTTTAAAAGTGTTTCACAGCTTCTCTTGTTTCGTAAACATGGCAAAATGTAGCGAAAAAAATTCTGTCCGAAAATTTCGTCCCGACTAATAGGAATGATTGAACCCATCATTTTGTTTCTTTAAAAAACTATGAGTGTTGGGTGGAAGAGATTGCCATAGGTAATAGGCCCCGCCCTTGAGTTAGGACTTATGTATGTGTACATTTTGTTTATTTTTTTCTGTTTCTATTTATATTGTCAATTTTGTATTTTATTTTCTTCTTTGTTTTTTTGTATTTTGTATACAATAAATCTCACATTTATCTAAATGAATATACTTTCAATATCAACTACTTTTCCGAAATGTATTATAAAAAGGGTGGTTCCATTTAAGATTCCAAAGATAAAAAATTATGGACTGCCACTGCCAATTATGGACACAATACTTCCTCGTGATTGTTTCACATTGTGTACACGTGCGAATTTTGAGTTTTTATACTAAATTACTTGTATCATCGAAACGGCTGAACCGATTTATATGGTAGAAAACCATTTTTTCTACATTCTAAATTCTACAAAAAATTCTGTATCGGCAAGTCGTGGTTCTTATTTTTTGACTTTATTGTCCAAAATTTTGGATTTTCTTAAATATCAGAGTCAAATTATAATTAATTAAAAAGAAAATATAAATAGCCTATGTAAAACAATAATATGCATATACATACAAAATTTCATCAAAATCGGGTGTACCGTTCACGAGGTATAAGCATTTCAGTAAAAAGTTAGTGGTCAGGCGCATGGTTTCTTTCACCCAGAGCCGCTAGTACGAATTCGATGAATTTAAAATGGTACCATCTACAGAATGTCTCCTAGATGTGTACAAAATTTCATCAAAATCAGTCGAGTAGTTTCCGAGATTTGCGCGTTACAAGGAATCGTTTTAACAGACAGACAGACACACCGACAGACGGACACAAAACCAAATTTAATGCTTTTTCTTTGTGTTATTATGTCACAATTTTAGTGGGTAGCGCAGAATCATAGGACTTTACCACTTTAATTTACAATATCTTGTATTCTTTTTTTGCCTAAGATTCTGCCACTGGTCGCTGCTTCACATTAAAGCAGCTACTCATTTTTCCTCACGAGGTATGAGTGGACCCCGAACATCCAAGTACAGAGCAGAAAAAATCCTCCCCCGCTGGGAATCGAACCCAGGTCACCATGTGTGCCTAGCGCCTAGCGCGCTTACTCGCTCTGCCACAGTGACTACTGAAAACCAAATTTGCTCAGGAGGTTATGAAACGTCCACAAATATGAAAAAAATTGAAATCGGAGCAAAAAAATATTTTTTTTTAAAAAAGGAACACAATACTTCCGATTTCTAATACCAATTAGAAATTTCTCGGAAGTAAAATCAAAACCTAGTAGAAAAGGTTTCCTCCTCGATATTATGGTATACAAGTGATATAGCATTTTTTTTTTTTTTTTTTAAATAATCTGTTCTCTAGATATTTCGAGTGGCTCCTTTTTTTTGGCGGACCCTGTATAATTATAATTATGTATTATATGTACTATGTTTCTCGGCTCTGGAGACTGAATCAAGAGGACCTTTCCGCATGGCAAGCGAGTATCTTACTGAGCTAAATGGTACGAAGAATATTTTTTTTATTTTTAATGATAATAGCTGCATCGATGAGGCGGCGGACTCGGAATCTGGAGGTCGGTGGTTCAAGTCCCAAGTTAAAAAAAATAAAGTGAGCTGATATGATATCACGATTGTGATCAACTCAGTTATGATAAAAAATAATAATATTATTATTTTAACTTTAATAACAATGAAGAATTATAAAAAAACAAGAATACAGGATTTTAGTAATCTGAGAGCTTTCTTGTGAAGAATTTGAGCTTAGTAGGAAAGAGGATGTCAGTCATGTCAGCTATGAGAAAGCCAATGTCTGGAGGCTTACTTGTTTACATAATGTACAATTTGTACATAAGTACTGTACAAAAAAAGCCTGGAGTCTATTTACTTGTTTTATGTACGTAATATAATATTATTTAAATATATCCCGGATGTTTTTTATCCATAGCTCAAAGGTCGAATATTGTGAGGCGATGAGCAGGGTGGGATTTCGTTGCCTTAGCCCAAGGCTGTTGTTTCTGTATCGATGCTACACCAGAGTATCAATATACCGTTTGGGGAGGCAAAGCCAATATTGTGTCCGAGGATGGGTAGGTATCCATAAAAAGAAGCAAAAAAATCCATAAAAAGGAGTTCATAAAGTTTGGAGAGGAAAAGTATTTACTTCTGTGGGATTAAATTATTAATGACATATTCACAACTTAAGTTGTAGTTTTGTTTTTATACACAGATACAAAGAATGTTAGTACAGAAGAAATCCGAAATACAATGTCAAAAAATTACATATTGGACGTATAAAATATACAGCACCTTTCTTTAACTTTCTTTAGCCCCCTTATTTTCTTTAGCACATTTTTTTTTTATCATACAGGAAAAATATACAGATTAGGACATACAACAGAAGAATAATACCCCACCTCTGGTGGTTTGAATTTTAGCCATATTCTTAGGTATTTTTATTTTACAGAAAGAAAAAAAAATATACACCCACTTGTTAAGAGATATTATACAGGACCGAATGATAAAACATAAATGTGGAAGTAAATGATACATGGATATTCCTATAGCTGACCTCTTTCTTTTATCAACCTGATAACGCGGAAAATTTTGCCTTCTAGAAGGCAAGAGTCTTTCTGGGAGGACGTCAGCCCTATCTGGGTTAATAGCTCCTCTAACCTCTACAATACTCTACAAGTCTACATGAAGCAGTTGCTTGTGAGCAGAAGCAAATGCTCACGAGTAAAACCAAATGGTTATGAGCTTATGAGTATGAAAATGAGCAAATGTTTTGACTTCGAGCATTAAATTTGCTTTTGACCAAATGCTTCATTTTCATGAATACGGCCCAATATTTATTATATTTATAAAAATAAAAATAGATTTTTCATTTTACTAAAAAAATTGAATTTTTCCCACCATAAATAATATTGTTGAAAACACGTAAAGAGAAATGAGCGTCTGGAAAACAGTTTAATTTTACTTATTTTACTTTCGATAAATCTCTAATACATATTAGAAAGTAGTCACTGTGGCAGAGCGAGTTAGCGCGCTAGGCATTGCACACATGGTGACCTGGGTACGATTCACAGCGGGGGAGAATTTTTCTGCTCTGTACTTGGATGTTCGGGGTCCACTCATACCTCGTGAGGAAAAATGAGTAGTTACTTGTATGAGTAACGATCAGTGGCGGCATTACCAGAGTAAAAAGAAATTAATGTAATAGAATAATTCGAAATGTAAAGGAGGCTCTTAGTAATGCTGCGCTACCCACAAAAATTGTGAAGAGACCTTATGCTTCACCACAAAGAAATTCGTACATACATACATATTAGAAATCGGAAGTATTGTGTTCCTTTATGTAAAAAAAAAAAAAAAAAAAAAAAATTGGTGTAACCTCCTGAGGACGTCTCATAACCTCTTGAGCAACTTTGTTGTGGGCACAACTGCCTCGCTTTTTTAAATTAACTCTGAAACCGGGTTTCAAGTCCGACGTCTTACCGATCAAGCTACTGAGGTCAGTCAGTGTCTACAACTTTACTACCCCTATTGTTCTCACGAGGCTAGGGTCCGAGCTCCAAAGTACAGAGCCAGAAAAACCCCGCCGAGATTTGAACCTGGGTCACATGTTGTCCGTTCCAGAAACCTATCTCCGTTTCAACCGTCACACAAAGCACTGGAAGAATGCCGTTGGCATTAGCACCGCCCTTATTTATTTATTTACACTTTATTAGATAATAGGACATATACAATACAAATAATTACAAACGAAAATACAAAATACAATATAACAAAACAAAAAAATAATTCAGTAACTGAATACTGGCCACCACGTTTCGGAGTTGCTCCGCTGAAAATTTAAATTTTCTGAAAATTCTGTCTAAATTTCCCGTAATTTCACTGTTTGGACTATTGATGAACCTATTGTACAAGCGTTTTCTTCTGTACGTGACAAGAGATGTCTCAAAGGACATCGCGAGGCACCAGGTCTCGCCGCCCGCCTGCTCGAGATCCCAGGTATTGTCGCCCTACATTTAGATATCCAGACAGTGGCAGCACGGACGAGGACATCCCATCATCCCGAGGCAACACACCCCGCTCAGTCGTTACTACCCGTACCCTACTGAACTCCGACCACTCTAACACCTCACACAACCTGGATGGTGAGTCAAGTGGCACCTCCATTGACTCCTTAACTTCAAAAACCACGAGGGTTTATGTGACGAGAACTTTCAGAAGATCTTTGGACTCTACCACAGTTGTAAGTCCCAGCTCTCCTCAAACTCAATCTTCACCACCAAATCGACGTCACAATGGCCGTATGCGATGGTCCAGAGAATTAAATATTAAATTACTTCACGCATACTACGAATCCACCGAACTAGACAATAATCGGAAGCAGTACATGAAAAGATTGGAATGTATATGGAATGGAGATTCAAGTAACGTCAAGATTGACGGTAACAAGCTAGCAACAAGAGTAAGGTATATTCTTAACAAGAACTTATACTCTACGCCTGAAATTGAAGCCGTTAAAAACAGCGTCAGAGAGAAACTCTCTCATATCAGAGATGATGCATCTACTGAAGTACCACCTGACCAAACTCATGATTCTCCTAATATCCTTCACTCACCACCTGACGTCCTTCACTCACCACCTGAAGTCTTTCACTCACCACCTGATCTTCCTCACCAACATTCGCTCCATCCTCCTATCCAGATCAATGAAAATTCATCTGATCAATATAATGACATCAAAGACAAATTCCGGAAAATCCAGAACCAATATGAACACGTATCTCCTGATCAAAGACCATTGATACCCAAAGTTCCATACAACTACAGAACTTACCAAGCAATACGTCATGTAGATGAAGCCTTGAAAAATGAATTTTTAGAAAGTAAAAACATTCACCAAACACATGGTTTTGTATATTTCGCTGCGCTCACTGTCTGTTTACTTTTGAACCTCTCCATTGAAAACAATCATACCAGTAGAGACCGTCATCATAGCAGTGAAAGTCCACCCTGGAAAAGAAGACTGGAAAAGAAAATAGAAGAACTCCGAAAAAGTATTGGCTGTCTAACACACTTTTTCAATAACAACTTCAATGTTTCGCAGAAAGTAAAGACCAAAGTCAAAAGTATATCCAAATGCGCCAGAATCAAACCATGGAAACCAGATTATCTGCAAAATCTGAAAATGTACCTGGAAACGATGAAACAAAAAATCAAAGCGTTTGGATTCCGGATACGAAAGTACAACAAGAGAACTGCGCGTCATCATCAGAATAAGTTATTCAATGCAAATCAAAAGAAGTTCTACCGCTCCCTCAATGAAAAACAAACTTCTTCTCAGACAGATTCAACTCCCAATGCAGAAATGATTTACAACTTCTGGAATAGTATCTGGGGTAGCGAGAAAAAACACAACGAACATGAGAAGTGGATTCATGAGGAAGAAGAGAGATATCGACATGTTCCTATTATGCCTACAACAAAAGTTACCTTGCAAGATGTGCAATATGCTGTCCGTTACACCCATAATTGGAAAAGTCCTGGCCCCGATAGAGTGCAAAACTATTGGTATAAACACTTCACCAACGTTCATCCAGTACTGGCAAAACAATTCCAAGAGTGCTTAGAAATGCCAGACTTGTTGCCTACCTACTTTACTGAAGGGGTAACTTATATGCTCCCTAAATCTGGAAATACAAACGATCCTGGAAACTATCGACCAATTACCTGTCTACCCAGTATTTATAAAATATTATCGTCCATCATGAAAAATAAAATTTACAAGCACGTCATAGATAACAATATACTGGCAGCCGAACAAAACGGAGCACGCACACACAGCAGGGGTAGCAAGGAACTACTGACGCTCGACACCATCATTACAAAACAAGCAAGAATTAAGTGCAAAGACTTATCAGTTGGTTGGGTTGACTACAGAAAAGCGTACGACAGTATCCCTCACTCCTGGCTGTTGAAAGTTCTGGAAATTTACAAGATAGATCCCGTCATTATCCACTTCTTTAAAATTTCAATGAAAAATTGGTCAACCAGATTATTTATACAAGCACCTATTACCTCAAACCGTTATAATAATAATCAGCCAACATCTCATATCCAGACAGAAAAATTGGCATTCAAACGTGGTATATATCAAGGTGATACGTTGAGTGCGTTGTGGTTCTGCTTATGTTTAAACCCTTTAAGCAACATCCTCAACTCTACAAACTATGGTTATAAACTAAACAAAGATTCTAACTCTCGCGTCACTCACTTTTTCTACCTGGATGATCTCAAGCTTTATACACAAAATGCAAGTCAACTGCAGAGTATGTTGGAGATTGTATTAGATTTCAGCACAACAATATGTATGACACTAGGCCTGAACAAATGCAATATTCTCAACGTAAAGAGAGGAAAAATTGTTGAAACACCCGGTATAACTTTACTCACTAATAACCTGAAGATCGATGGGTTGGACTCCAATGAAGGCTACAAGTACCTGGGTATGAAACAAACATTACACATTAGTGATACTGAATTGAAGAAAGAGTATGAAAAATGCTTCTACCAAAGATTGATAAATATAATGAACACTGAACTCAATTCTAAAAACAAGATCAAAGCCATTAACTCTTGGGCTATCCCTGTGCTGACGTACACATTTGGCATCTTGAAATGGTCACCTACTAACCTTGAAATAATTAACCGAAAGATAAGAACAACCTTCACTAAGTTCAGAATCCACCACTGCCATTCAGCCTTAGAAAGATTGTACCTGCCGAGATGCGAGGGAGGAAGAGGATTACTCAACCTCACAAATCTACACAACAAACTGCTAATAAACTATCGTGAATTCTTTATGAAGAAAAATACACCTTTCTATGATCAAGTAAAGCAGTGTGATAATAAATATACTCCTCTCAACCTGTGTTCACAAAACTTTGTCCCTCCAAAAGTTCAAACCATACAAGAACAGAAGTTGCAATTGTTATCTGGAATCAAGAAAAGGAAATATCCATCCACCCTGTATGAGAACCCGAATATTGATAAGAAGCTATCCACAGGTTATTTGACAAACGGATTTTTGATGCCTGAAACAGAAGGATTCATTCATGCGATTCAAGATCAAGTTATGAAGACGAGGAATTACATAAAGTATATCATGAAACAACCTATAGAAAATGAAATGTGCCGTCTTTGTAACTTGGTCAGCGAAAGCATTCAACACCTGTCGTCCGGCTGTAAAGTGCTAGCACCACGTGAGTACTTGAATCGACATAACATGGTTGCCAACATCATTCATCAAGAACTTTTAAAGAAAATGATCACAACAAACCGTACAACCCAGCCTTATTACAAGTACAAACCAGTTACTGTTGAAGAAGATGCCAAATACAAATTGCTGTGGGATATGTCGATTCAAACCGAGCACAATCTTCTTAGCAACAGACCAGACATTTTATTTATGAATAAAGAGGAGAAAAAAGCCATGATTATTGACGTGAAAATACCTCTTGATGACAACATTCATTCGGGATATACAGAGAAGATTATGAAGTACGAAGACTTAAAACAACAATTAAAAAATATGTACCAGCTCAATGCAGTGTCTGTACTTCCCATTGTCATCTCTACAAACGGTCTTGTCCACAAAAACACAGAATATAACCTGAAGAAACTCTGTATCAGGAACCCACAAGCTGTCATCAAGAAAGCGCAATTTTCCGTCATACTGTCCACCACGTCAATCATCAGGAAGGTGCTTAACGAGTGAAGATCATTCCATTGTACTGTAACCACCAATTGTAACTGTTTATACATATTATGTTGAACTTGTTTCCCATAATCATGTTTATGATGTACTGAACCTTTAATAAAAAGTGATGATTAAACAATAAAGAAAAAATAAATAAATATATACATAATATATGTCCTAACTAAAAGGCGGGGTTATTGCCTTAGGCAATTTCTATGTAAATATTCTATGTACCTACTTTATTGTAAATAAAACTTGATCCAACATGTTTAATAATAAAAGCACTCTGATTGGTTCATCATCAGAGGGTGGCGTCATCGTGAATGATGGTAGCCAGACAGTGGAGGAATGACTCAGCACTTCTACCACAGTCTTTACAAGGACGCTAATAATTGACAAGGGCCCCCAGAACCAAGCCAATGCTGGTCTACTCCCTGTTTATAGCCCCCCAGCCAGACTGCTGGTCTCATCCCGGTTTAAAGTCCCCCAGCCAGACTGCTGGTCTACTCCTTGTTTATAGTCCCCCAGCCAGACTGATTGGTTACTGCGTTCAAATTAGCAAAACTCTTGATCAAGTTTTGTTTTATCAATTTCAATTTCTATGTAACTTATTGTAAATAAAACTTGATCAAACATGTTTAATAATAATTAAAATTAAACAATCAGATTGCGTTTTGTGACAGTTTGAAGGGAGATTTAGAGATTTGAAGAGTGGAAAGCGTTTCTGGGTCCTAATGACCTATTAGTTTGTCTTTCATATGACCCCTTTTCTGTTTTAAACTTCATAAAAACTAATTATTTGATACAATTTAAAAAATAAAAAAATTGTTATGCTCACCCCGGCACTCCCCCGGACTCCATGTGGTTCGCCAGAGTGACGTCATCCGACCAGACATCGAACTGCCACTTCCTCAGGCCCAGAACTCCGCACAGCACATTACCGGTGTGGATGCCAATGCGCATGTCAACGTTGAAACCGGTGGCTTCTCGAACGAATCTGGAAGAGAGGAGAAGATATTATTCCATAGTGGACGTCAAATACGCTAATGCGCATGTCAACGTTGAAACCAGTTGCTTCTCGAACGAATGTGGAAGAGTGAAGAAGATATTCTTATTACTCCGATGTGGATGCCAATGCGCATGTCAACGTTGAAATCGGTGGCTTCTAGAACGAATCTGGAAGAGAGGAGAAGATATTATTATTACTCTGGTGTGGACGACAATGCGCATGTCAACGTTGAAACCGGTTGCTTCTCGAACGAATCTGGAAGAGAGAAGAAGATATTATTACTCCGGTGTGGACACCAATGCGCAATTGCGCTTGTCAACGTTGAAACCAGTAGAAACAGGATTGCTTTATTTAGTTTTTACAGATAAAAAATCTCATCCATTTTGTTATCGTCGGGATAGACCCCATTATGCTCACAGCATTCCCTTTTTGAATTGCGAGATTCAATCTTTGTTTAAGGAATTCGGCGGCTCGCTTCTCTCCTGAAATACACTCCAGTTGAATCCCAATTTCTTTTATCCACTCTATAGCTTCTCGAAATGAAACCAGTTGCTTCTCGAACGAATCTGGAAGAGAGGAGAAGATATTATTCCGGTTCGAATGCCAATGCGCATGTCAACGTTGAACCCGGTGCCTTCTTGAACGAATCTGGAAGAGAGAAGAAGAAATTACTCCGGTGTGGATGCCAATGCGCATGTCAACGTTGAAACCGGTTGCTTCTCGAACAAATCTGGAAGAGAGGAGAAGATATTATTCCGGTGTGGATGCCAATGCGCATGTCAACGTTGAAACCGGTTGCTTCTCGAACAAACCTGGAAGAGAGAAGAAGAAATTACTCCGGTGTGGACGCCAATGCGCATGTCAACGTTGAAACCGGTTGCTTCTCGAACGAATCTGGAAGAGAGGAGAAGATATTATTCCGGTTCGAATGTCAATGCGCATGTCAACGTTGAAACCAGATGCTTCTTGAACAAAACTGGAAGAGAGAAGAAGATATTATTATTACTCCGGTGTGGACGCCAATGCGCATGTCAACGTTGAAACCGGTGGCTTCTCAAACGAATCTGGAAGAGAGGAGAAGATATTTATTATTCCGGTTCGAATGCCAATGCGCATGTCAACTTTGAAACCAGTTGCTTCTTGAACGAATCTGGCAGAGAGAAGAAGATGTAGCGTGCGCCGTGATCGCCGTGTCATACTAAGTGCTGTCTTTTCATATTTGTTAAATAATGTACAGAACTTCTCACTTTCACATTTATCTACATTGTAATGAGTACCCAAACCAAAATATTATTAGGTAATCATAAATCACAATCTTAATCTGAAACCAAAATTTATATACAATTATAATTCTAAATCAATATCTCATATCAGTATTCAAATCTAAACAGTGCCTTCTCCTTCCAACTCACTAACCTCTACAAAGATATTATTCCGGTTCGAATGCCAATGCGCATGTCAACGTTGAAACCAGTGGATTCTCGAACGAATCTGGAAGAGAGGAGAAGATATTATTCCGGTTCGAATGCCAATGCGCATGTCAACGTTGAAACCGGTGGCTTCGCGAACGAAAGGAGAGGAGAAGATATTATTATTATTCCGGTGTAATAATAATAAGAATAATATTTCATGAAATATGATAATATCTGCGAAATTTATTGAAAAACATCACACAGTGGCAGAGAGTGTTTTGAAAATCTCTGAAATGAAAAGATTTATACATACATATATATTTTATTATATTTATATAATAAGAAAGAAATATTGCAATGTTTTGTGTGTGATACACAGCTTTACGCTACAACGCTTTTCAAGAAAAAAAAAGAAGAAGAAATACATCTTGGAGTAGAGCTGTGTCATCTGTGAATTCTCATATTCATATCTCTGAGTGGTTTTTTTTTTTATTATTTATTTGAATGCCTAAAGTATTATTATTCTGTTATACAGTGCGTTCAAAATATCGACACATTAAAACTGTGGTTGCTCTTTGAAAGATGTAATTATTTTAAAGTTAGTATGTAATTATTTTAAATAAATTACCTATAAACCGAACGCAGCGTAGAGTCTTTAAAATATAATATTTGATTTCAGTAGTGAAATTTTCTGATCATGAAAGCTAAAGAGGCTGTAATAAAAAAATGAAAAAGGGCCACAAAAGTAGGCCGGATGATATTTTTTACTGGACGATTTGGCTTTCGTTTGTTTGTCTGTCTGTTCCGCGATAACTCTCGACCGGATTCTTCAAAAATTTTGACATTTAGTATACATATTTATTGGTGTCCTAGAATTTTACCTATTGTTACTGGGCCAATTTGGTCCTCTCGGGGCCAAATGGGGGCCGTTTTGGTGAAAATTGAAAACGATTTTTTTTTGTAGAGTGATTGAGAAAATATATTTGAGAAGAAGAAGAAGAATAATATTTATTTTTTAGACAAATAGTCATATATGGTGGGTTGCTAAAAATCACAGCATAACAATCAATTTAAAAAACATTTTTTTCGCTTTATTTTTTTTACTTGTAAATGTGTTGTTTCAAAATATATATTGAATCTTTTATAATTGTTTCAGAAATTGTTTGTAGTTCTTTCTTTCATGTTCAGGTTTTAGTAAAATTTGATGACTGCGAAATGTAGGGGCTGCACTGTGGTAAATAATCGAAAAAGGACCAAAAAAAGGGCCGGTTGATATTTTGACATTTTCATGTCTTTGCTCTAGCACATAACCAAAATTATGTGACGAAATTGTGTAACGAAATATTGAATTGTAAAGGGAGAGAAGAGGGAAAGTGTGTGTCATGCGCACAATGGCGAAGTATTGAATTGTAGAGGGAGAGAAGAGAGAAGGTATGTGTCATGCGCACAATACGAAATTTGGTCAGTTGGGTTTTGGACCTTGAATAGTAAAGATGAAAATGTCCCAATGGTTGCAGACTCGTATGCAAGCGTTTTTATTACAACCCATCAAGTCGGGTATTAAATTAAATGTCTCAATATTCTCATGATTACTATGACACTTATAATGCGATAGTAGAATCCGTGTGAGGTTTACAGAACTACTAGTAAATTCTTGAAAAAAAAAAACAACTGTTAGCTTGTCTCATGATGAGTGCACTGGTAATGTACTCATCATGGTTAACGCGCTAGTCTGGTAATCTAGGTAACGTAGAGATCCGTTGGTTTGAATCCCACCCAGTGCATGAATCAATCATTAATTTGAGTTTGTGACCACATAATAAGAAGACTCTGAGGGTTAGGTTGTGGAAAATGGTTTGAGCATTAACCTCGCCTGATGTTTACCTTCCCATAAAGAGTATTGTTCATAGCTTGTCATGAAGAGTACACCCCGTACTTATAGAGGAACACGATAGACCAACATGTTATTTAATGCATAGTAAACATTATTATTATTATTGTCTCATAATGAATACTCACCTCCATTGATTACTTTCTTGTGGCAGAGCTTAGCTCAGGATAGAAATGAATGGAAGAGACAGGTGCAACAAGTCAAGGACCCTCGCGGTCTGTAATGACTGCGGAGTAAGTAAGTAAGTTTGGTATGTCCTGTTCTCACCCCTATTCGAACATCTCTATCTACTCCTCCTTCTCTTGAGGATGATAAAAACGGGATAGATTCTCTGATGCTATACCAAAAGAGAACCCGTTTTTTTTTTTTTTTTTTTTTTTTTTTTTTAGAAAAATCTAAACTTGGAATCGGTACGAATGACCACTGATGTTAAAGCACCCAACTTTAAAAAAAAAAAAAAAAAAAAAAAAATGAATACTCACCGGATGGCCCCAATCATCTCCAGACCCATGTTGACGCAGTTGTACGCATGGTTAGGCCGGGAGATGGGCAGCCCACTCACACAATAGTAGCAGTCTCCCAGAATCTTGATCCTCATGCATTGGTTTTCCTGCAACCGAACAAGAGAGTGGACTAGTGATAAGAGCGCACGATTAGCTCAGTGGTTAAGCACTCGCTTGCCATGCGGAAGGTCCCGGGTTCGATCCCCCGTGCCGACAAAAATTTGTATTTTTAATTTACTTACAATTGTTTGTAAGGGATACCTTCCGGTGCGCTCGTGTTGACCCAGCACCTAAATGGGAAGTATTGTGTCACTTCTCGCCCATCAGAGGGGAGGCATACTACGGGATGGGCAGGCTACAACACAGACCATAAGCGTCTACAGTAGCTCCTGTTTCATGGCTACGAAATAAAAAAGGCTGTGAAACACTCATCTTTTAAAAAAAAAATCAAAAAAAAAAAAAAAAAAAAAAAAATCCCATGATAGAATCAAGGCTGGTGAAAATATAGTTAAAAATAACGATTAGAATAATATGTTTCATGGGCAAGGTTATCGGGGCGGCTAAGTAGATAGGACGATTGCCTGTCCCGGTAGCTCAGTGGTAAAGGCGGCACTCTGTGAATCCAGAGATTCCAGAGGTCGCGGGTTTGAAACCCAGCCGGGACGAGACAAGTTATCCTCCCATTTGGTATTTTTAGCACATAATAATATATGTCTTGAGCTTACTGCTGGAATAATGGGACTTCAATAGTCCTAATCGGGTAGTATAAATAAGGCGATATTATTATTATAAATAAGACGATATTTTTATTATTTTGCGCGTTTAAAAAGCGAGGTAAAAAGATATGGCAATCTCTTTCACTATTATTATTATTTATTTAGAATATCTACGGGATCCAACCCATTTTACAATAATTGGCCATACAAAAAGAAAAAAAAACTTTAAATTTAAAGTTACACATATAAACATAACATAGGTACCAAATAAAACACAAAGTAAATGTCACATGATGTCAAAAAAAGTTGAATTAATTTCAATAACTCGTTTTTGAGTATCCAGCAAATGAAGGGTGAAATCCCTGTCGTGATATATGACCATGCAGTTGAAAACGGCATTAAAACCAAATTAAACCTGTCTCTATAATAATTATCTATATCTGTCTCTGTCTCTGTCTCTCTCTCTCTCTCTCTCTCTCTCTCCCCCACTATGCTTGCATCTGTTTGCAAACTTTTGTTCAGCTCTGGAGTTTATTTTGCAAAAAAAAAAAAAAAATGTTTGCACTTCTCATCTCAAACTCAACAGTCAAGACCTTTACTCTTCTTTCTTATCCAGATAGAGGGGGAAAATAGAGAAAGAAGAAGGGATAAAGAGAGAGAGAGAAACCGAGAGACAAAAGGAGAGGGAGAGAGGAAGAAAAAGAGAGAAAGAGGGAGTGAAAAAGAGAAGGAGAGAGGCAAGGAGAGAGAGGGAGAGAGAGAGAGGGAAATAGAGAAAGAGATAAAGAGAGAGGGGGAAGACAGAGAAAGAGACAGAAGGAGAGGGAGAGAGGAAGAAAAAAAAAGGGGAAGTGAAAGAGAGAAGGAGAGCGGCAGAGAGAAAGAGGGAGAGAGAGAGGAGAAAAGGAAGGTAGGGAGGGGAAAAATACTTTAAAAAATCTTTCGCCTCTACCTAATTAGATAATCTCTTTCCTTCCTCAAGTCCAATCTCCCCTTCCCTTAGCAAGTAGAGAGGTAAGGATTGGTGAGGAGTGTAGGGAGGTTATTTTGGGAGGGAAGGTTAGGGAGGAAATGATTGGGAAGGAATTTTAGAAGGGAGAAGAGAGGGAGGAGAACTGAAACGGAAGAAAAAGTTACTTGTGTCAGTAACCGACTTTTCGTTCAAATCTTCTGAGTATAAGACTTTCCAAGAGTTTTTTCTACGAGTGGTTTGTTTCTTATTTCTCGTACGTGTATAGGGTGGTTCAATAGAAACACAAATTTCTAGCTTTATTAATAATTACAGCCGTATTTATGAACAGATAACGCCGTCTGAGCTATGTCTCAAGCGTGATTTACTTCAGACATTGCTCAGACAAAATTCTCTGTATATATACAGGGTGTAACAGACTTGTTGTAAAATTCTTAAGAAGTGGTAGTATAGATCATGTCCAACCATTAATGTTCTATAACACTTTTGATTTAACTCAGTGGTTCTCGAGATATTATTTTTTTGAATTATTTTTACAAGTCCCCTGCCGCTCGACAAAGAATGGCATCTAACTCTATAAATACAGTACATTTAATTTTTTCCATAAGATAACAATATTTCACTATTATTTAGACTAGATTTATTCTTAAAAAGTGCACACGTACTGAAAAAAATCAGCAGCAGTGGAAAATTTATCGCGAACATGAAATCCACCTGAAACTTCAGCCGTCATTTTCTCAAAATACTGTCCACATAAAGTATAGGTTTCATTTAGTATAGTCTGTCCCGGTAGCTCAGTGGTAAAGGCGGCACTCTCTGATTCCAGGGATACCAGAGGTCGCGGGTTCGAAACCCAGCCGGGATATGACAAGTTATCCTCCCATTTGGGATTTTTACCACATAATAATGCGTCTGGGGCTTACTGCTGGAATAATGGGACTTAATAGTCTTAATCGGACAGTATAAATAAGGCGATATTATTATTATTATTATTATTATGTAAAAACTTGCTTGAAGTCTTACCTTTCAGAAAATATGACACACTCGATATAAAATTTTCATTTTTTATTGAAACCGAGGGAAATTAAAAAAAAGTCAGTCAGTACTACTAACTGTACCTCCCAGGCTACCATCCCAGGCTACGTTAAACCAAATAGAATCAATGGACATGAAAAGAGCCTAGACATTGGATCTGGGCGTCCATATAATCCTCTCTCCACCGTGATTTAGGTATCAATACTTTTCTCACGGACAGGGAATTATTATTATTACTGACAAGGACCCCCAGAACCAAGCCAATGCTGTTTATAGTCCCCCGGCCAGATGATAGGATAAGAACAGTAAAAGTATTACAAGGCAATTATCAAGTTATACCGGGTGTCTCATGTGTTTAGTTATGTTCTTGAACAAAATTAAACTCAACAGTGTTCACTCTGTATGAAGAACTTCTTGAATACAACTAAGAACTAACTTCAGTTTAATAAATGCAAAAAAGTTTGTGCTGGTTGGAGATTGTTCCTGATTTATTCTTCAGAGAAATTGCAGGAAACCACATGACCACAGTTTTTTTTATTAACTTTTGATGATGTACCAATTTAGTGGTCGTTTGATGTACCTATTCAGTTGAAAGCGACGTTAAACCCAAATTTAAAAAAAATCTAATCGCAGTGGTTAAGCACTCGCTTGCCATGCGGAAGGTCTTGGGTTCGATCCCCCGTGCCGACAAAAATTTGTATTCTTAATTTGGTTACAATTCCTGGTAAGGGATAGGTACCTTCCGGTGCGCACGTGTTGACCCAGCACCTAAATGGGAAGTATTGTGTCAGTTCTCGCCCATCAGAAGGGAGGCATACTACGGGATGGGCTGGCTACAACACAGACCACAAGCGTCTACAGTAGCTCCTGTTTCATGGCTACGAAATAAAAAAGGCTGTGAAACACTGAACATTTAAAAAACAAAAATCCTGCATATTGGAAATACAAGATTAGAAAGTTATGTTATACGGAACACTGAAAGTTAGTAAGTACTGGGTGGTGGAAAAGTACATCTCCTATGTAAATATTTATAATAACTTTTGATCAACAGGACAAAAAAATATGAAAATAAATTGCAATAGACAGTAGTTTCTATGGAGATTTTTTACGCAGGGTGTGAAAAGTTATGTCCGTCAAGTAGTTTAGTAGTCTACTTTAGAACTCATGTTATCATTAATTGGTTTATTTTAAACATTTTTCAAGTCTTTTGAACAGTTTGCTGGTGTAATTTTTTCAATCTCAACTCGAATATTGTTTTTGAGCTCCTCTGAAGATTGCAGTTTATTGGTGGAGACTTTCTCCTTCAGGTAGCCCCACAGGAAGATGTGAGGAGCTGATAGACTTTTTTTTTAATCATAAAATGCGCGTTGTGTTTTAAGTATTGTTTGGTCGTTTTCGCAATGTAATTCATCACTTTTGATTGCTGTGGAACTGTGTAGGATTCAATGCCTTGTAACATAAACCAGAAAATCAATTTTCAATAACATTAATGTATAAGTATAATAAATATATGATTTTTTTACATAGGAAAAACACTTTTCGACCACTCTATATAATATTACTGAACTTTTCTCTCTTTATTTTCAGGATGAAATAACCACAAAGTTGAAAACTCTACCGACTCATGAAAGTTGAAATTTTGAGTGCAAGTTTTAGTCACCGAAATTTGGTCTAATGAAAATGGTATCACTTTTCCCTTACCTTCTTTTATCTTCAATCTATATCATTATTATATTCTTTATCTACATATATATAGTCTTTATCTCTGAACCATTAGCTGAAAAACTTTTTCTCTATTTTAGGGCTCTCACTCTCTGTATCTCTCTCTCTTTCTCTCTCTCTCTCTCTCTTTCTCTCTCTCTCTTTCTCTCACTCTCTCTTTCTCTCTCTCTCTCTTTCCCTCTCTCTCTTCCTTTCTCTCTCTCACTTTCCATCTCTCCTTCCCTCTCTCTCTCTTCCTTTCTAACTCACTCTCAATCCCTCTCTCTGACAATTCCTCTCTCAGTATATCTCTTACTGTCTGTCTCTCTCGATCTATTTCTCTCTACTAAATGGCAATTTCTGAATTTCAATTTGAACAAAATAGGAAAAAGAAAAAACAAATCACAAAATAAATCCGGAGTTCATTTTCCATCAAATTTCGAAAATTGGGAAACTAACTTCTCAGGAGCGAAATTAGATTCACTCGAACGAAGATAGAAGAGACCTGGATATAAAAGAAACCTCGATTTATGAGAACAATTTTCAGGTCAAATTTATGATTATAAGGCTAAAAAATAACCTCTGTAGAAGAGGAACGTGTATCTGTATAATTATGTATTTTATTCAGAAACTCTTTATTAGTAGAACATAATATATACAGACAAATAATGGTAAAAATTAAATATATAATTGACAATATTAATGACATAACCAAGAAAAAAACAAAATACATAATATACAGTATGTTTCAGAAAAGGTGGCCACCCCCTCGTAACTTTTGAACGCGAAGGAATTTTTCAATTCTGTAAAGTCCTAGGTATAGGAAGTGCCCTATGGCCCATCCTGTGGTTATATTTATTTTTGGCCCCGGTCGGCCCTTCCGGCTTTTAGGCCATATTTTTTCATTTTTCTCGCGAATTTTAAATGGAATGCTATATTTTTTATTCCTGTTAATTAAAGTCTAAGTTAGGCTGAGTATAATGAGCTTTTAAAATTTTCAAAAACCTTATCAGGGGCGGAGCTAGTAGGGTGCAAGTTTCAAAACTGTTACACCCTGTATTTCAGCGTTAGGTAGATTTTTTAGTACTTCTTTTATGTTCATAGGTTCAAAATATTGTTTTACACCATATGAAATCAAAAAATATTCTTGTTTACTTCTAATCAGGGTCATAGTAAGGTTTTTGTAAAAGTACTTTTTTTCTCACGTCAAATTTTCCGTAAATTAATGGTGTTCTCGAAATTGGCATTTTTAGAGGTGAAAGTCTGCAGTGACATATGTTTTTTATGCTTGAAATCGAAAGAAAACTTAACGGAGAAGCGATTAAGATCATAAAAAAAGCCATTTAACCTGCTAGTTTTTTCACGACAGTGTCCGGTAAAGTGGGTGAATTTTGTATTGGATTTTTGTTGTTGTTGAGGAAACACAATTGGCATAGAAAATAAATAATACCTAATAAGGGAATAATACTTCAATAAACATAACTAAATGCGAAATTAAATGAAAATTATTTATTCTAAATCAGTGCCGGATTTTTTTTTTTTTTACTTTCCTTATCTTATAATAAGGAAAGTATTGTATTCGTCGAAAATTTGACCTACCCAGTTTTTCACATTTCTGGACGAATCATGGCCTCAGGATACCAAAAAAGTTGTTTTCAGCCATTGGTCCGTGCGTCTGTCTGTCTGTCTGTCTGTGTGTAAACAGGATATCTCAAGAACGGTAAAAGCTAGAAACTTGAAATTTGGTACACAAATTAATTTTATACACCAGACGAACCACGAAACTTTTGGTTGAAATCGGCCGCATTCTGCGGCTACAGGGCCGCAAATGCTAGCCGCAAGCGCAGCTTCTTTAAATTGGAAAAAGATACAAAATTTTTTAGAGAACAACATTTTCTTAGATTAAAAAAAATAGGGGTCTATTCTGATCATTTTTTTGATATCTTGAACTTTTTGGAACTCGGCCCCAATTTACCGGTATTTGGGGGGGACCCGCTTTGACTAACTTTTTTATTATTCATCCTACATGGGGGTTGTGACATATCAAATTCAATGATTTTGAAGTGCTGATTACGAATTTGGCATTGGTTTTTAGTTATCTGTTACCGTTGAGTCACCAGTGGCGGAATTCGACTCTTTTTTGGGAGATAAGGAAAGTCGTGTGATGTTTACACCAGATTTTTCTCTCTTTTTTTCACTTTTCAAAGTTCAAGTTGTATCAAAAATAATTATCGGATAATGCTGCTTCTAAAGTCGGCCTAGGGGTCCCCTCTTGAGACAATTTTAGTTGGTAAGTTGGTAAAATCTGTAGAAAATACATTGTCAATAATTCTGGAGTCAGTCCGATGGCGCTTTGAATGCAACGATTCTTGTAGGATTACCGAAGTTAAGCAACGTCTAGCGAGGAGAAGACGTCGTGATGCTGGTATTCCGGCCTAACCCAGGATGGGTGAGATAAATGTGTTTAGGAGGTTGGTGAGTTTCTTGCGAATGGAGGGTAACACCCCCGTTATGATATGACCATGCAGTTGAAACGCGATATTAAACCCAAATTAAAAAAAAATCATACTCCAATACGAAAGTCACCCACTTTACCGGACACTGTCGTGAAAAAACCAGCAGGTTAAATGGCTTTTTTTATGATCTTAATCGCTTCTCCGTTAAGTTTTCTTTCGATTTCAAGCATAAAAAACATATGTCACTGCAGACTTTCACCTCTAAAAATGCCAATTTCGAGAACACCATTAATTTACGGAAAATTTGACGTGAGAAAAAAAAGTACTTTTACAAAAACCTTACTATGACCCTGATTAGAAGTAAACAAGAATATTTTTTTGATTTCATATGGTGTAAAACAATATTTTGAACCTATGAACATAAAAGAAGTACTAAAAAATCTAACTAACGCTGCAATACAGGGTGTAACAGTTTTGAAACTTGCACCCTACTAGCTCCGCCCCTGATAAGGTTTTTGAAAATTTTAAAAGCTCATTATACTCAGCCTAACTTAGACTTTAATTAACAGGAATAAAAAATATAGCATTCCATTTAAAATTCGCGAGAAAAATGAAAAAATATGGCCTAAAAGCCGGAAGGGCCGACCGGGGCCAAAAATAAATATGACCACAGGATGGGCCATAGGGCACTTCCTATACCTAGGACTTTACAGAATTGAAAAATTCCTTCGCGTTCAAAAGTTACGAGGGGGTGGCCACCTTTTCTGAAACATACTGTATATACTACACCGGTTCCCTTCAGAACACCGAAGTTAAGCGACATCCAGCGAGGTTAAGACTTGGATGGGAGACCATTCTAATTCTCGTGACGCTGGCTTTTCCCGGCCCCACTCAGGCTGGGTGAGGTCAATGTGAGTAGCAGGTTTGTGAGTTTCCTGCGAATGGAGGGTAAAACCCCCGTCGTGATATGACCATGGCAGTTGAAAGCGACGTTAAACCCCACTGAAAAAAAAAATACATTACGAGTATGTTCTAACTAAAGGGCGGGGTTATTGCCTATGGCAATCTCTTCCACCCAACCCTTGTTTAATCATATACGAGTAAGAGACAAAAGTTGCGGTCTCTTGAGTTCTCTTATATCCATGTTCCACCGTGTTAGGTAGAGACAAGTTTTTACGGTGGCAACTATTTGGTTTGTTTCAGAAGTGTGCGCGTGGTGGTGTCTCGTCACGCGTGGTCTTTCGTCACGCGTGCGTCACGTCTTCGTCTGAGAGATGGGGAGAGAGAGAGATAGAGAGATGGGGGAGGAGAAGAAAGATTGGGTGGGAGGGATTCAGAGAGAGAGAGAGAGAAAAAAAAAGTAGAGAGAAAGAGAGGGAAATAGAGAGAGAGTATAGATATCGGAAATATTGTGTAATTTTTTTATACATAAAAAATGTATATTATATACAACCTTTTTTGAAGCTGGCATTTCAGCCTAACCCAGGCTGGGTGATGTTAATGTAAGAAGCAGGTTTGTGAGTTTCCTGAGAATGGAGGGAGATACGTTTAAGATAAAGAAGAAAATGGTTCATTTCATTTCTTCAATTACTCTGAATTATTTATTATTATTATTATTCAACTTATTTATATTATTATTATTATAATGTTCAATATGTTCATATTAGAAATCCAAAGTAATGTTAAGTATATGTAATACTTTATGTAAACTTTCATATAAAGAATCCTAGTTTTATATAAAATATTTACATTACTCTGAAAAATTCTTTTTTTTTTTCTTCTTTTTTTTTCAATGTCAAAGTCTCTACTCCTTAAATTCGTCCCTGAATATATACGAGGATTAGTTTCCTGTGAAAATGCGAAACATAAGATGAGATGAGTACAGGGGAGATTTATCAGAGGTCGGAATTAGGGATTAGAGTCAATCATACGAACAATGGAATTTTTTCGGTGAAATTGAAGTCTGGCTGGGGGACTATAAACAGGGAGTAGACCAGCATTGGTTTGGTACTAGGCGCCCTTGTCAACTATTAGCCTTCTTTTAAAGACAGTGGTAGAAGTCCTCAGTCATTTCTCCACTGTCTGGCTGCCATCGTTCACGATGACGCCACCCTATGTTGATGATATTGTAGTAGAAGTTTCCATTCATGTACTAGCTTTTACTTTTCTTATTCTTTAGAAAAGAAAGTAAAGTATTTCATCGCCGACCTCAGTAGCTTGATCGATAAAGCAGCGGACTTGTAAGCTGGAGGTCGGTGGTGGAAATCCCGGTTGATTTCAGCGTAGATTTAGTAAAGCGAGTTTAAGTGGTTGTGATATCACGAAAGTGGTTAACATGAATAAGATTAATTTTTATTGTAATTCATCAAAAATATCGATAGTCAGTTTTAAAGTGAAAACGGTTTCAAGGTCCTTAGAGCCTACATTCAAATTTTCAGCCATTGATCCATGCATGTGTAAACGAAACACCTCAAGTGTATGTGTATGTGTCTGTGAACAATATATCTCAAGAACGGTGTAACCAATCAAATTGAAACACAGCCAAGACATGACAAAACATCTTCCTTCTTGGGATTTTGACTACATAATATTACGTCTTGTACTGCTGGTATAATGGGACTTATTTGTTCTAGTCGGGTTGAATTAATAAGCCAATATTTTTATTTTTCTAGGGTGTCTTCCCTATTTATTATTAGGTGTAACTGTTTTTTCCATTCAAACATTATCATAGTTTTTCCGGATCTCCTTTCAAACTACGGTGCATTAGGTAGTCAAGTAGTTAAGACGTTTGTCTGGTAATCCAGGTAGCGTGGGGTTTCCTTGATTCTAATTCCCCACCCAATACATGATTTTTCCTCATTTTTTTTTGAGCAATTTGAGTATGTGTACGCATAATAATAAGACTCTGAAAGTTAAGTGGTAGAAAATGCTTTGAGAATTTATCTTTCCTAGTAGTTACCATTCACTTCATAGTATTACGAGTCAAAAGTAAGGTTCCTTACCCTAATATTAAAAAAATGGATAGGATGTTACTGAACACAATGCAATTAAAAATATGTTGATTTTTTTATAGCGTAGGGAACCTTACTTTTGAGACGTCCCTGGTATGAACATTTTGCCCCATCCCATCGTCCCTGGCTTGACATGTGCTTTTGCTGAGTCTTATCTACCATCCAGAGTATTTGCTTTGCCAGATGCTATCTTCTAGAGTTATCTGCAAGTCCTTTGCACTCAATCTATCCCAGGAACAGGGTTATTTACCTAACAGGGTGAGTGGCAGAGTGAGTTAGCGCGCTGGGCATTACACGCAAGGTGACCTGGGTTCGATTCCCAGCAGGGATGGAATTTTTCCTGCTCTGTACTTGGATGTTTGGGGTCCACTCACACCTCGTGAGGAAAAATGAGTGCTTACTTGGATGAGTAACGACCAGTGGCGGCATTACGAGAGTGAAAAGAAATTAATGTACCTAATAGAATAATTTGAAATGTGAAGGAGGCTCTTAGTAATGCTGCGCTACCTACAAAAATTGTGAACAGGTCTTACGCTTCACCACAAATAACATCATACATACATACTTAACAGGCTTGTCTCTTTCCATCTGAAAACCTATTCAGTAAGAAGTGTTTTAGTCACCGTGGTCGACTTGCGCACTAGGCTTGCGCGCACGGTGACCTGGGTTCGATCTCCAGCAGGGATGGAATTTTTCCTGCTCTGTACTTGGATGTTTTTTTTTTTTTGGGGGGGGGGGGTTTAACGTCGCTTTCAACTGCCATGGTCATATCACGACGGGGGTTTTACCCTCCATTCGCAGGAAACTCACAAACCTGCTACTCACATTGACCTCACCCAGCCTGAGTGGGGCCGGGAAAAGCCAGCGTCACGAGAATTAGAATTTGAATGTTTGAAGTCCACTCAGAACCACCCAATCTCGCTTTATTAAATTCTGGCTGAAGTTGGGACTATGGGACTTGATCAAGCTACAGAGGTCGGTATACTTGCGTACCTATACTGTATTACTGTCTTGCACCATAAACTGAAAAACTGTCATATTAATACGAGTATATCTTGAACCTCTACTCTCAGAGAACAATAGGAGGCATACATTATTATGTTTCACTTTTAATATCTCTTCTCAGTTTAATGCCTTCCATATTTCTGTTCAGGATATTAACTTTGCGTCGGGGGGGAGAGGGGGGGGGGGCTGAAATGCATCTGTGCAGAAAATCTAACCCTTTTGAGTATATTTGGCTATGACATGTCTGTCCCGCTAGCTGAGTAAGGCTCGATTCATGACACTGGATAAGATTAACTAATCCTACAGTTCCTACACTATAATATCTTATCATGGCTACGACGTAAAAAAGCTCCTCTTTCATGGCTACAACATAAAAAAAGCTGTGATTAAAAAAAAAAAAAACAATCGTAAGTATTTTTTAAACAAGATTCTACCAGCACCCAAAGGGGCTAAGTAAGTAGGCATGCAGACTTTACTGTAAAAGATAGCAATGGTTATGTCAAGATATATTACGAGTCAAGACCAGCTGACGATAATATTTTACATATCACTTTTATCGTACGATATTTCTTTACGATAAGCACGACTAGTTTTACGATTTTATATGTTTTTATTCGAAATGATACTAATTTTTTTTTTTTTTTTTTGTGTTTTATCTTCAAATTATTTTGATTTTTATCTTCAAATTATTTCGATTTTTATTTTCAAATTATTTGTCCGTCTGGTTGATGGGATTATTATCATGGTTTGGGCCGGAAACAGCCTAGTAACACGGGTGTTTGACATTGAAAGGTCACCCATCCCTGTCTGATCCTAGCTGGACGTTGGTTAACTTCCCGACAGAACAAGAACTGGTGTAGTATGCAAAGTGGCATCGACGCGACGCTTACCTAGTTTGAAATAAGTATATTAAACTAAGTAAATACAGCTCAAAATAAAGTTTAAAGTTAAAATATTCTGCTAGTTTTTAATTAACAAATTTTTGCAAAAAATAAACAGAAGGATAAGTTTTTCTACTCAAGAGAACATATTTTCATGTAGTATGCAAACTGTACGGATACATTACATAATCTTTGTACATTATCTACATAAATACATAGTCATAATATGTACGATTGTACATGTACAATGTATGTACATCTCTAGTTTATTATGAAACAGTGCCGAGAGCTATTCTTTTTTTTTTTTTTTTTTTTTTTTTGAGGGTTATTAAAAAAATGTCAGGACGAAAAAATGAGATGTTAAACAAATTTTCTTTACAGGGTGTCTTGTTGTAATGAAGACATTCAAATATCTCGAGAACGAATAAAACTAGTTTCCATTTCTATTTAATTTGGGTATAACCTTACTATCAACTGCATTGCCATATCTCTACGTGGTTTCATAGGCAAAGAGTAGTAGGCTATGCGGGATAATTTGTACAGCGAAATCAGTGAATCAATGAACCCAAAAATTGACTTTTAAAGTAGTTGATTTTCTAATCTTCGCCTAGGTCACCGAAGTATTCCGATGATTCCCGAGACTGACAAGGTATACGAGAGGTAGAGAAAGAGAGAACGAGAGGTAAAGAGAGAGAGCGAGAGGTAGAGAGAGAGAGAGAAGAGAGAGAGTGAGCGAGAGTACCTTTACAAACTCCAAGTACGAGGAAATACTGGAACTTATGAATAATATAAAAGATAAAATGAATATTTTTGAAACAAAGCAAGCTGAATTAGAAAAAGAAAATAATGAACTCAAAAGAAATCTGTTAGAAATGAAAACATCTCATGAAAATAGACTAGATTTTTTAGAAAATCGTTCAAGAATCTCCAATATCGAAATCCGAAACTTTCCAGAGACCAAAGAAGAAGACGTAGTAGGAATTGTTAAAGAGATTGGACGAGTTATAGGAATTCCTACAATAGCAGAGGGAGACATACAAGTCGCCCATAGAGTAGATCAAAGGAACAAAGAACGTGGAAAACGACCAATCGTTGTCCATATGGCCTCAAGGTACTTAAGAAACAAGTGGCTCCAACATTACAAAATATTGAATAAAGGACAAAGTTCACGCCTCACTGCCAAAATGGTCAATCAAAATCTAGCAGACACCGAGATATACCTGAATGAACACATAACGGTACAGAAAAAAATATTACTGAAGGATGCAAAAGATTTTGCAAAAGAAGCTCAAATCAAATATGTATGGATAAAGGATAGCTACATACTCATGAAAAAAGATGATGGTGACAGAAACGTATACAAAATCAACACAAAAGAAGAACTGGAACAATATAAGAAGACAACATTGGTTTCAACTTTCATCCGTTAAAGAAGAAAATTCTATTTACATTCATACTTTATAATAAAATAAATAATGCAATAATCAAAAGAAACCTATTACTTCATCTTAGTTTAAATGAGGAAGCTGACCTTACGCAATGTACCTGTTATGTCTATTACCTTATTCTTATCAGTCTTATCTCTAATAATTTAATCTATGTGTTTTTCCCTATTGACAAAATGTCATTTCATGTTTCTTGCCATTCATACCTAATCTTCATGCTCTATAATACCAAAACTTCAATTCATACAAACTTGTATACTTACCTATTGCTACCTACTAATATTAACCCTTGGTTGGATACTAGAGAAATAATTTTGTTTTTTCAAGTTTACCTAACTATCAAAGGCACTCAAACTTTTACATTTTCCCTAGAATGTTTATGTCTAGTTATCACTTGTAAGAAAAATATTATGTGCACTATTTATTATTCGTTCTTATTTATTAATGGAGGATAAAAGTAATGCTAACGCTTTATTTGAACTTGTCTATGAAGAGGATAGAGTACAGGAAGGGAACATTGACGCATGTAGAGACTTCTTAGGCAATAAGGAGGGTATCAGACTGTACCACATGAATATAAGAGGTATCAAAAACAAAATAACAGAACTTAAGACAATTATGCAACATCTAAATGGGCATAATTTTGATTGCATTGTTCTCAGTGAAGCCCACTTAAGCCCTTACATGAATGAGGAACAGTTCGATCTCGATATAGGAGCCTTTAAAATTTATACATCTAAAAATAACGTTAGGAAAACTGATGGTCTAGTGGTCTACGTCAGAGAATCAATAGAACATTCAATCCAAGAAATTTTTTTAACTGACTGTAACTGTATGAGGGTTAATTTTAAGAAATTCAACAATACTTATACTTGTCATTTATTTTACAGATCACCTAGTGGTAAGCCGGATACCTTCTTAACTGAACTTCCCGGAGTTTTAGATGTTGGGACCAATGATAGGAAAAATATTAATATATTGGCGGGTGATATAAATTTAAATATTTTAGAGCCAAATAATAATAAAATTCAAAAGTACCTAAATATTTTGTCAGAAAAAGGCTATATGTCTTTCATAAATAAACCAACCCGCGTCGAGAAAGAAAAAAAATCGTGTCTAGATCATATTTTCGTAGGACCGAGAATTTCTGACGATTTTCATACCTTTATACTTCACAACAGTACTACCGACCACTACCCAACCATATTAAAAATCCAGAACTGTAACGCCAAAAATTTACAAGAAAAAAATCATTACACTATAGTTAGAAAAATAAATTTTGAGGGCATATCAACAAAACTAGCTTCCGAAAAATGGGAAAGCATCTATGAATGCGAAAATGCAAACACATGTATAGAAATAATTACAAATAAAATCCACCAAACTTTAACAGATAACACGACTACAAAATTGGTTCAAATAAAGAAAAAAATTAAACCGTGGATAACAAATGGGTTAATAAATGGGATCAAAAAAAGAAACAAAATGCACATGATGATTAGAAAGCAACCTTTCAATACAAAATTAATTGAAACTTACAAACGTTATAGAAATAAACTAAACTCATTACTGGAAATCAGCAAAGCGGAATATTTGAAAAAAGAAATCGATAAAACGAAAGGTGACAAGCGAAAAATATGGGATATAATAAACGAGGAATCCAAACTCAAACCCAAAAAAGGCGAATATTTAAATAAAATTGAAATAGATGGTTCCTCCATCAAAGTTAATGAAAATCCTCGTAGGGTCGCAAATTTTTTCAACGAGTACTTCTCCAAAATTGGTACAGACGCGATATCTCCAACAGATGCTCATTCGGACTTAGACCATCATGAGGATGAACATACACAGTGTTATTTCTATATGAAGATAATAACATTGAAAGAGATAGAACAAATCATTAAGAAACTGAAAATAAATTCAGCTCCGGGATGGGACGAGATAGATAACAAATTAATAAAAACAATAGGAACAATAATATCGAAACCCTTATGCCACACCTTTAATCTGTGTATGAGGAAAGGGATTTTCCCCGACCAATTTAAAAAAGCAATAATCTGCCCACTTTTTAAAAACAAAGGCTCACAAGAACAAGTAAACTCTTACAGACCTGTCAGCCTATTAACTAGCCTTTCAAAAATTCTCGAGACATGCATTAAGTATAGATTAGTTCATTTCTTAGAAGAAAATGCCATTCTTAACCCTTGTCAATTCGGCTTTAGAGAGAAAAAAAGCACAAGTGATGCCATTATAGAATTGATAGAAGGAGTATATCCCATCCTGGATAGAGGAAGAAAAGTTGCATCATGCATGATGGACTTATCTTTAGCTTTCAATACAGTCTGTCACAGTAATCTTATTAAGACCTTATCAAAAATAGGAATTAGAGGAAACAATCTGAAATTTTTCCAAAGCTATCTAGAAGGAAGATCTCAAAGGGTTAAGCTCAAAAACGAGAAAGAGGAAAGGACAGGAAACAAAAATAAAATAATTAAACAAAATATAATTAGTGATTCTATCTACAACAAGCCTTTTTCTGTCCCTCAAGGAACAGTACTATCACCTGTGCTTTACAACATATATGTACTTGAGCTCTATAGTCTGCCTTTGACGGGGAAGCTCGTCTCTTTTGCTGATGATACTGCACTGATAGTAGAGGGGGAAACCTGGCAGGAGGTATTCTCAAGAATGACAGATGACATAAGAAAAATAAAATGTTGGTTCCATTATAAAAACCTAAGATTAAATGTCGAAAAAACCAAAATCTTGCCATTTGCCTTAATAAAAAATCAGTTACCTTTATACAATGAAGTCAAAATTCATGAGAGTCCTGACTGCCAGGAGCCTTGCTCATGTTCATCAATAGAAATAGTTAAACAAATAAGATACTTGGGGCTAGAAATAGACTGCTTCCTCAGATGGGATAGACATATTGAACTACTAACAAAGAGGTTACGGCGTTATATTTATCCTTTTTTAATACTCAGAACATTTCTCCCATTGAATCTTCTTAAAGAAGTTTATTATGCGCCTCTCTCAGTCAGCCCTTGAATATGGCATTGTTGCATATGGCAGAGCCGACAAATCGAAAACAATGAAATTAAAATCCGTTCAAAACACACTACTCAAAATTATTTACTGGAAAGATAAATTATACTCTACAAAAAGCCTTTATGAAAATATAGGGATATTAAATTTTAGTAACTTATTCACAAAAAACGTTTGTTCATTTCTCCATCAAAACCAAGAGAAATTTATAAAAGAAAAAACCAGCAACTATCAACTAAGAACCAGAAATTTAAAAATTGACAATATATAAAACAAGCAAAGGACAAAAATCATTAAACCATTTTGGTATCAAACTATACTCAAAAATTCCAATAAAAATAAAAAAAACAAAAAGACAATAATATTTTTAAAAAAGAAGTTAAGGACTGGCTGAGAGAGTTATAATTCTTAAGTTTCCAAAATTTTACTAACTATCTATTTAATTTTTTTTTTTTTTAGTTTTCCTATTGTTAAAAGTAATTTTAATAATTATGTAGAAACATTTATTTTTTTTTTTTTTTTGTACATTGTTTACCCACTATGAGTTAGACTTAAAAAAAGTATTTTAAGAAATGAAACTACCCCACAAAACAAGAGGACTGCATCCCCTTAGTGTGGGGTAGTCGCATTAAATATATGTTACCTATTATACCTATTATGTACAATTATTAATGCAAATAAATTACAAATTACAAATTACAAAATTACCATAAAGGTTATGCACATCTGCACTCAACTGCTGATACTAACACACTCATGACACAATTCAGGTAATGGCTTAGTGGTCACAAATTCATCCTATTGATCCTCTGGTCATGGGTTCGATCCCGATACGTGTCAAAATTAATTCTCTCATTTACGCTTCTAGTGTTTGTTCTATGAACGCTTCAAGTATTTTCTGTGCACAGTGTTGCCGGTTGTACACACTCGCGCGCATTTTTGCGATGTTGCCGTTGGCGCCAAAAATAATCGTGCACAGTGTTGCCAGTTGTTCACTTGCATTTTTGCAATGTTGTCGTGAATTATTTGTTTACACCACAAGTTAGAGTGGTGCGCTCTAATGGTGACGTCATGAACTATTTTCCGCGCCAAAAGTTGCGCTCAATGTTGCCTATAAAATGTCATAGTGATGGTGTTTCTAGTCATAGTCCTGGTGTTGGTGTTCAAGGATGACAGTGTACCTGGGCGGTGGCATTTCTACGGCATTAGTTTTATCTGAAAAATGGAAAAAGCCATATGGACATGTTTCAAACTGGGCGAAAGTCAGATCACAGATTGCAATGATAAGAGTTGCATTCCTCCGAATACGAGGAACAAGATACAAGCTGACGGATTGGATGATGGAGCAGCGCTTTCATACATTGAAAATTAGATAGAGGATGATAATGTTCTGTTCCTTTTTTTTTCAATAAGAAATATATCATATGTTTTTTAGTAAAAAATTTTTTGACGAAATCCAGGTCATGGAGCTGTTGATAGGAGAACGAAAAGAAGATAATAACATTCTATATAGATTTTCTATGGCAAAATCTTTCTCTGGATCATGTGTGTTGGGGCGCTAGTACTCCTGTTGTGGGAAATAAGCCTGAAGAAGTTTACCTCAACCCCAACGGTTGATGTTGGCCTCAATATAATAACATTCTATAGATCTTGGTTCTATTGGAAGTATTACGAGGACATTAGCCAATAAATTGTGAACCTCAGACTTTCTTGAATTTCACCGACTGGATGTCTCAATCTTCAGACTGTTCATATACTTTATATTTTAAAATTCACTGTCAATGATTTGAGAACACTACCAAATTTGTGAGTACAGCTCAGCAGTTATCATAACATTTCTTATGTAATCTAATTGAAATGTCTACTATTCAACATGCTTATTATATGGAATGCTTGGGTTTGTATCCGAAGACAATATACTTTGTAGTCATGATACTGTGGATGATGTTTCTAAGAGGTACCTTCCGTTGAGACCTTCTGATGGACAAAAAGTCCAACATCAGCCATTGAGGTCGAGGTGAACTTCTCCAGGCTTATTTCCCACAACAGGAGTACTAGCGCCCCAACACACATGATCCAGACAAAGACGTTGCCGTAGAAATGCCAAGGCTCAGGAACACTGTCATCCATTAACACCAATACCAGGACTATGACTAGAAACACTATCATTGTGACATTGTAGATAGCAAGAACTATGATAAATCAAGTGCCACTATGTGTTTTCACAGCTTTCAGGACCGCCCAAAAAAGGAAGCACGGAGAGCACAGTTAAAACGAAGCAGAAGATCACTAAAGGGACTTTCCTCTGAGAACTGATTGTGCTATTTTCGTAGGTAGCTGAGGTTTAAAATTATAAAAAAAGAAAACTATACAATACATATAGCCTGAGTTGTGGGTACAGTAATTTTTTTTATTACTATGACCTTTTCCTCGTCTGCGTATCAATAATAATAAAGTGATTACAGTGAAAACGACGTTTTATTCATGTATAGAAAAGGAAAATATGAAAACTGTAAATTGTGAACAAAATTGAATGTTGAAAACTTTGATTTTGTGAGCGATATGAATGTACATTTAAAATTAAAAAGACATGGAGAATTGTTTCCAAACAGTGTTCGAGCTTTAATGGTCGGTCCAAGCGGATCTGGCAAAACAAATATCTTGCTGGTTATTTTGTTACATCCAAACGGATTACGTTTTGAAAATGTTAACATTAACTCGAAATCATTTTAACAACCCAACTTCATATTTCTGGAGAATGTGCTGAAAGGAATCAAAGAAGTTGAATACAAAGTGTTTACAAACATCGAAAAAGTGAATCCCCCATGTGAAACAAAGAAAAATAGTGTTTTTGCAATGGATGACATTGCGTTCGAGAAACAAAATACATAATATTAAACAATATTTTTCTCAAGGTCGACATTTTTTAGTCGATACCATTCTCTTCGCACAAACCTGTGCGAAGAGATCCACTAAACTTGCAACATATTTATTTCGATCACGTTTCTGATTTACCTTTTGAAAAGTTTAAAGAGATGTGCCAGTATTGTTGGAAAGAAAAACATGGTTTTCTTGTGTTGGACAAAGAATAAACTGAACTACTGAAGTTGTAAACACTAAGCCATTACCTGAATTGTGTCTTAGACGCAATTGTATTAGCACGGGAATGCAGATGTGTATGACCTTGATGTTCTCTCTCTCTCTCTCTCTCTCTCTCTCTCTCTCTCTCCCTCTCCCTCTTGCCTCGAGAATCATTAGAATACATCGGTGACCGAGGCGAAGATTAGACAATCACCTAGTCAAAAAGCAATTTTTGGGTTCATTGATTCGCTGCACAAATTTTCCCGCATAGCCTACTACTCGCTGGATACAAATATCACGAGGTTTTGAATTTGAATGGTCACATTGGTCACTCATCTAAGTCTTAGCATCGCCGGACGTTGCTCAGTTTCATTGACAGAACGACAACTGCTGGAAATTGTGGAAAATCAACAGTTATTCAGAAGCAATTTCAACTGGACGGTCATAGAACGACGGAAATTTTACTCTCCATTCGCTGAGTACTGACAAAGTCCTCATAACCTGAGGTAAGTCCTCGCATATATTGTGTTTTTTACATTGAGACTGAAGTAAGTCCTTTCTGCATGTAAACTATTTTCTTTCTTCTCAATTTTGTCTTTGTCATATAAGGCGAAAACATCTGCTAACGCATTGTTGACCTCTTAGTTAGACCACTTGAGAACTAAGCCAGGATCAATAATATCATTATACTACTTACTAATGTAAAGATATTTATTCAATATTGCAAAGTTGTTTTTAAGTAAAAAGTTGACTGCACCCCAAATCAATTTTTTACCGGCCGTGCCTGGTATTCAGCAATAACAACTGAGCCAGATGAATAACAAGGAGGAACATTGTAATCATAAGAGTTGATTTACTGTCATTTAATTAGTACTCAGAGAGAACATCTGAGCTAAACCAACTTTTTGATGACGCACATAGAACTACATAGCTCCTTCGTGTCTGTAATATGAAAATACTCGTAGATATAATGTCGACAACCATATGTTAACTAGTGTTTTGTTATCTAGTTGCAAGTTGCTCTGAAACATGGTTTACTTATTAAACATGGCTCACCTATTTTTAATGATTTTGCTTTTATTATCGCTTGTCTCCTTTGTATTTTCAACAAAAGACAAATTTTCAATTGCCAAGTCATACAACTTAACTATTAATTCAACTATATCCGTTGGCATTGGCAATCAGTCTGAGGAAATCAAACTTGAAGAATATGCGAATTCACAAGGTTTAGCAAAACTTTTCAAAAATCTTGATTCTTACCGAACTGCCAGATCTTTCATAATAGGGACCGTTGGCTTCTATAGAAAACCGATTTATGCAGTGCGGATCAGTCGAAATGTCCAGGAGAAAAGGAAGCTCCTTGTACCGATGTTCAAGTACGTGGCAAATATTAATGGAGATGAGACAGTCGGGTACGCCTTGATGGTAAATATATCTTTTGACATCTATTATTTAGCTTATAATAAACATTTATATTATAATAGCACTAGCTAAAACTCGGCACTTTCTCGCCATTGTGGAATGACAGTTTTT
Organism: Bactericera cockerelli; assembly: GCA_024516035.1. Taxonomy (NCBI): domain Eukaryota; kingdom Metazoa; phylum Arthropoda; class Insecta; order Hemiptera; family Triozidae; genus Bactericera; species Bactericera cockerelli. Next base: position 59,074 of record JAMCCL010000163.1, read on the forward strand.
TCTTTCTCTGGCACACCTCTATAATTAACCAATCATTCGTGCAATAGAGCAGTACAACAACTCTGACCTAAATGGTAGACCCTCAATTCAGATCCCAATAATCCATACTGACCACTGACTAATAAACCTACCCGAACATCAGTCATTGTCCATTTATGTCAAGTCCTAAGGTAAAACTAAATAGATGTAGATGTTTAAAAAAATTAGTGATAAAAAATGTCCCTACTTTTTAACCTCATGAAAACTTTCATACAGACGATTGAGCCAATCTTAATATATAAATGTCAAAGTCACTGACTGACTGATCATCGCTCTACAGCCCAAACCGCAATACCTAGCGAGCTGAAATTTGGTAGGTAGCTTTATCTTATAGTCTAGATGTGCAATAAGAAAATTCCCACTACAACACCTGCCATAGGCGAAAAAGGATTTTTCGCTTTGCGGGCCATGCCTCGGCCCGCAAAGTGGGCGACAGCCCGCTAGTACCCCATAAATCAAAGTTTCCTATATCTCTTTTCAGCCTCTTAGAAAACTGCTTTGTATATTTGTTCCCAGGTGTCACTCATACAGTACTTAGTATATAGTGACGGAGTTGACCAGGATGTTACTCGACTGCTGAACACGACTGACATCTGGATTATACCAACTATGAACCCGGAACGGTTGTATAGCTTAGAAAATAAAAATAATCAAACATTGAATCCACCGAATTCCCCATTTAACGGGAATAATGTAGATCTGGATGAAGATTTCCCAAACCCGAATCTGGACTACACTTGGTAAGAAATATTTGTTATTTATTTATTTTTTATCGATCATATTTGTGTTATTCACTTTCTTGATATCACAACTACTCAAACTCGCTTTACTTAATCTATGCTGAAACCGGGACTTGAACCACCGACCTCCAGGTTACAAGTCGGCCACCTTATCGATCAAGCTACTGAGGTCGGTCTTGGTAAGAAATATGTCACAACGCCAGCATCAATAGAACGTTCTAGACACCAGTAGCCCATTTTAGAAACACTCTCCACTCTCATAGTCTCCGAATCTCCCTTTCAACCGTCACACAACGCACTCTAATTGGTTGATACGAACGTAATAACCAATTAGAGTGCGTTGTGTGCCTGTTGAAATGGAGATTTTGAGAGTGGAAAAAGTTTCTGGAATGGAATATAGCTCACGTCTGTCACCCTTAACTAACATTTACTTCTTTATACTTTTTATTGTGACATTAATTTACTTCTTTATGCTTTGTATTGACACATTTACTTCTGTATAATTTGATTTAAAGTGTTGTGAAACAGGGGCCATTTTTTTTTTTTTTTTTTTTCATTAACAGGTCTCACCAAGATGAAACACAGACTATGCTGAATTTCATCAAGAAAAAACCATTTGTTCTCTCCGGAAATCTCCAAGGGGGTGCTATTGCCGCTAGGTACCCCTTTGATAATGCGGACCGCTCTGAAGATTTGAAAAAGGTTTCGAGTTTAAATTCGGATGATGATGTGTTTAAGAAGCTGGCCAATGATTATGTTGAAAGGAATCCAATGATGAAGCAAGGCTATGCGTGCGATAAATTTAACGCAGATAAAAAAGCTAACAGAAATTGTTGGCATGAACAACCTGGAAGTAAGTGTTTATATTCAAAAGTCTCATGAACATTTATTCAACATCGGAGTTCAATTGACTTTAATATATTATTTTATGATAAAACATCAGTAACACTTTACTTCTTGATATCAAATATGTGGTAACCGTATGGGTTTAATGGCAGATATTGCCTCAGGCAATAATCACGCCCTTTGTCAATAAATAGTAAGTTATTATTATAATGACACAGTAATTTACCGTCAACTTTCTGGAATTTTTTTTTATTTCAATGAGGCAGTTTAACTTTGTCCGTGAGTCGTATGCTCCAATTCTTCTGGTGTATTATACAACAGATTTATTGTTTTCATGTAACTTAGCAGGAAATCAGGAATTATTTACACTCGATTTTCTGGAGACATATTTTTTTTTTTCTTCGATAAGGAGCTTAAACTTTATCAGAAGAAAGATAGTGCACGCCAATTTTTCTGGTGTACGTACTTATAAATTATAGAAGTACATTATACAGTTTAATGTAACATAGAAGGAAATCAGGGTACTTGAGAGAAACAGGGTCTGACACAGCTAGAGATACACTTTGGCTCATAGTTCAAAAAATTAAATTTCGCCACCCTATTACAGCTCTACTTTCTGTTTGTTATTCAGGTAATATGCGAGATGCAAACTATCACTTATCCAACTGCTTTGAAATCACCTTTCACGTCAGTTGTTGCAAATGGGCCCCACCGTCTGACCTTCCCTCGTATTGGGCCTTGAACTTGCCATCCATGCTCAACTACATCGATAGCATTCATCAAGGCATCTACGGCCTGGTGAGGGACAAGGAAGGTGATCCTATCGAAGGAGCTATTGTTGAGGTTTTAGGAAAAACGAAATTAGTTAAGACGACTTATGACGGAGAGTACTGGAGGCTGCTGGTCCCGGGTTTGTATAATGTGACTGTGCACGCATCTCCGAAATACATTAAAGAAACTAAATCTGTGAATCTGACGGCAACTAACCGTTATGTTCAACTTGACTTCTCTCAGACCTACACAGTTTGTCTGGTACCGTAATGAATGAAGATAATGACAAACCAGTGAAACGAGGCACTATCACAGCGCAGCAAATTGAACGGAAGGAACAATTTGTAAGCTTTAATGTTAAAGATGGAAAATTTGGAAAGACACTGCCTCCGGGGACTTATAATATAACAGTCAGTGCCTTGGGCTACAAAAGTGAAAGCACAGAAGTGACTATAACCGAGAAAAAGCCTGTTGAACTTGAGTTAAGTCTGGAGCGTCTAGGTGTTATTGGTATCGTAAGAGAGCTGAGTCGCAGACGCGTCAAAGATGCTGTCATTAGAGTGCTATCTAAAGAAAGTATAATACATGGGAAAGATAATACAACGTATATCTCAATGGAACCTGTTGTTTCCTCAACTGGACGAATGCTAGAGACAGTGTCGGATGAAGACGGAGAATACTGGGTTTTTCTGGAAAGTGGTAATTATACCATCTATGTTACTGCGCCCGGATTCTTAACTTATCAAGCAAATGTGAGAGTCCAGGATAGGATTAATTTTAATTTCTATTTACATAGCCAAAAGTATTTTCAAGGTGTCAGAGGCTTACTCTTAGAGAAAGTGAGAGGCGCACCTACGAAAGGGGTTGTTGAAATTTTCAGTAAAGAAACAGAAGAGACCATAGTTCTGAAACCGGATTCAAACGGGTGTTTTAATAGACCCCTGGACACGGGGGATTATAACATCATAGCGAGGGCGCCCGGCTATATAACCGAGACAAGAAAGTTAAAAATAGAAACAAAAAGAGATGTAAAAGTTCAATTTTTCTTAGCGCCTTTGAAAAGAAATATTCTAGAAAAGATTTGCCTTTGAGTTTCAAATAGTTTTGATTACGGTTTTAATTTGAAAATATATAAATAAAAATATAACCTCTTGTTATTTCTAAATGTAAAACGACCAGAATTTTCTATTTTACAATCTTGTCTCAAATCATTAGTTCAAAGTTGTTCAACTTTTGTGTCGAACACATGAAAAAATAAATAATGTAAAACTTAGAATGAAAATACAAAGGTTTCTTTGAGTGTCAAAGAACTGTCTAAAAAAACATTATCTGCGACTTAACCCCGGGTTAAGTGGCAGAGAATGCCTAAGGCATTAACTTCGAACCGGATTACAAGACAATTGTACATATAAATTTAAATATTTTTTTTCTCTATATTTTATTTTGTAAATACTGTTAATTTTTTTTATCTCTGTTAATATTGTTGATTTTTTTGTAAAAAAGTATAAAGTGTAAAGAAATAAATAAGTGTCATTTCTACTGTGTTCAAGCAGCGAAGATATCCGAACTCATGTGACAGGTATAATTTTTTTTTTTTTTTTTTTTTTTT
>JAMCCL010000164.1:0-62931 GCA_024516035.1 Bactericera cockerelli
AATATGCAAATTTAGAGTAAGAGTGATGTCACGATTACTTAAATTCGAACTTGTAATATTCCAGATACTTGGGTCTCGAACTACTGAGTACCAACCTCCAAATTTCAACCTCCGAACGAGGTTGATTCCATCGAACTACCTTACATTAGAATATGTTCGTCAGCTTCTTTCGCTCATATATTATACTAGCCGTTTGCCCGTGCTTTGCAACGGGACTAAATTTCAAATTTACTAAGGCATGGCCGTACTGCTGGACAGCAATGCCTTTTTGAACTTTTTATATTTTTTCTGGACAAAGCGATAATGGTTTTGGGGGGGTCAATTCTGAGACATTTTTCGCTATCTCTTACCGTTTTGGCTAAACAACTCCGGACAAACAAACATAGGTAGGTAGGTAGGTAGTCCTTTTTTCTGTTTTATATATAGAGACTAGCCGTTTGCCCGTGCTTTGCAACGGGACTAAATTTCAAATTTACTAAGACATGGCCGTAGTGCTGGACAGCAATGCCTTTTTGAACTTTTTATAATTTTTCTGGACAAAGCGATAATGGTTTTGGGGGGGTCAATTCTGAGACATTTTTTGCTATCTCTTACCGTTTTGGCTAAACAACTCCGGACAAACAAACATAGGTAGGTAGGTAGGTAGGTAGGTAGGTAGGTAGTCCTTTTTTCTGTTTTATATATAGAGATTATAATAATTATGTCTAAACACTTTTCGAAATAAAATCTTTTAATTGAGTCTAAATGAGTTCTAAAATGTCTAATATGATAAATGTCATACATACATTTATATCTCCGATACAACTTCATATATTCTCTAACCGACCTCAGTAGCTTGATCGATTAGGCGGCGGACTTGTAACCATCACGAAAGTGATTAACTAAAATATGATAACTTTTCACCTTATATTTTCTATGAGACTTGGTATTCAGATTTACCTAGTATGTATTTCATGTGTCCGCTTAAAAAACCATTTTTTTTTTTTTTAATCATTAAATTTTCTAAATATACGAAATGTTTCTCTTACATCTGCCTCATCAAGAGGCTGAATCTACCCCCTCCCTTACCTTAATTTAATATTTAAGAGTAGGTAGAACTACTAAATCCGAGTTGTATCTCCAGAGGCTAAAATGATTTCATACCAGAGATGAAAGGTTCTATATTTTTTATTATTCTACTAGCTCACTGAAATAGCATGACTGTTTTGTTCTCTTCACAGCCAGGTTGTGCGAAACATATTCGTTCTGTTTTTTTGGCATCAAATTGCTTTATGTATGTACAAGAGTCTGCAGCAGACAGATTTGTTGAGAAACTGGAGTTGAAGCTTTCCAAAGCGAGCAGATTTCTATTCTGAATTTATTATACGGGTGAAAAGTATTTCAATACATACTTTCATATCACTATCGCAATTTTTTGTGTCGTTTAAAAATACACGGCGCTTTGATTGTTTGAACAGTTGGCATATTGCAAGGATCGATAGTTGATAGGTTCTACTAACAATACGAAAGGTACCATCTTACCTATGTTAACCTTTTGCACTCTGCAGCAATATTTTCAACCACCTCAGACAAGGGTCGATGACATATCTTACATGACAACATTAAAGCCAGCTGTAACTCGTAAGGTTAGAAAGTCCAAAAGTTGTAGGAGGTTTCTTGTTTGTCATCTCACACATGCTTTCGAGTGAAAAAGGTTAACCATTGAACCTTTCTCTCCCTGTCTATTAAGAGTGAGTTGGTACTGAAAGTATTGTAATATGTGAAGTATTCACCACAGTTTTTAATGGAAAATTTTTCCTCCTCATTTTTGTTTGTTTATAGGTTCATCCTGTAGTAATCTCATCTTTCCTAATTTCTTTCATTACTTGTCTCCAAGGGTGGCTTTTTCCTAATTGTATTTTCTCTTTTCTAGCTTTCCCCTATGGCTTCTTTATTCATCCACTAAATTAAATATTATTTTTAACTATCTTGTGTGGACATTTTCACTGATTTATTTTTTCTTCTTCTCTTTTTCCTCATCTTTTTATTTTGCGTTCTGAAAAATGTCTCGGAATAGCATCCTGCCATTTTCCTTTCTACGTGGTCTGCGGGTATTTTCTAATTGATTTTTAGTTTGAGCGTCGCCTCAGGAAATATTTCATTTAGGTCAAATTTTCTTTATTCCACGTGTTTGAACTTTCATTGTATTTTTGTAGTCAAGTCCAACTAATGGGTAGTGACCCGCAAATTAACTGTATAATTGGAATTGTCGATCATTCTTGAGACTTTGTTACCAGAAAATAACCAGAAAATTGTTACCAGAAAATAAAAACAATAAAGTTAAAGTGCGAAGAGTTCTTAGATGGCAATGTTGAAACCCGTTGTACTGAAAATATCCTCGGATCTTACGGACCTGCTGAGAATTTTGAAACTTATTATTACCTTTCTTATATTAAACAAATCTATTTCTGGAATTCCCTGCCCCTTGAGTGTCTTAGTTATTCACCGAAAATAAAGTAATATAGGTGATTACTTCTAAAAATTCTAACATTATAAATCGGAAGTATAGTGTACAGTTTTATTTTTTTAATTATTTTTTAAATAAAATATGTTTTAGTTCTGATATTTAATAACATCCAAAAATTTTGAAAAAAAAAGTGCAAAAATATATTCTACGATTTTTTAAAAATCTAGAATCTAGGGCAAACGGTATTCTATCTACCATGTAAAACAAATTTGAAGAAAATCGGTTAGGCAGTTTTGGAGATACAAGTGATTTAGTATTAAATCTCTAAATTGCCTAGTCTATACAATGTGAACCAGTCACGAGGAAGTATTGTGTCCATAATTGGCAGTGTATTTTTTCTTCTTTTTAAATGCGGATATTTCATTCATATTTTCTCCCCAGGAATAGTTTGGTAAAAAGTTACCCCGCCATTAGATAGTCCACTACCTGCCTCACCCTGCTTGACCAGACGTTGTAGAATACACATAAGCCAAAACCTTCTGTTGTGATTTCCCTCAGGAGCTTGTTTGAAAAAAATCCCTTTTCCTTCGTCTAGTTTCCTAATACTTTCTCATTGTTTGTCTTCCTTGTTGTATTATGCTCGGTGTACAATTGGTGTGTTCTCCGAGTTATTCCGTTTCTTTATCTTTGGTTACTAAATTGAGAAAGAGGTAAATAACTTTTCAGACTAGGATTCTTGTATTCCCGATGTGTTTGTTCTCTGTCCAAGAGTATTTCAAAGAACTATCCATATCCACAAAGAACTATCCATATCCACCTAAGTACATATTGGTACATTCAATCCTATACTCACTCTGTTTATCCTGCAAGAATGATACAAAAGAGTTTATTTACTCTAATAGTCTAACTAAACAATGTCAATGGGACATTTTTTTGTTAGATGATAAAAAAGAACATATTTTCTTAAAATTTTGAATTTTTACTCTATACTTCCGACTTCTAATATTGGAAATTTATGGGACATTCAGTATGAATAGATAGATATTACCTATACTGGGTTTTAGCCTGTTCAATTTATTGAACAGGCTAAAACCTAAAGAACTGAACAGGCTAAAGAATACTCCTACCATCAACTACGAAAACCGTTGCTCCTGATTTAGAAAATTTTCCAAATTAAATCGAAATTAAAAATCCTAAATCATGATTTTGTTCTAAAAGTATCGGTAGTTTTCTTTCTTGTGATTTCTTATCTTTCACGAGTACAATTTTAAAGCTCTCTTATTTTTCTTTTGGAAATGCCGCTTTTACATCATGTCACAAAAACCTTCTACATCTAAAGATACGAGATTTTTAGATCAACATTTTCATAAAGATCAGAGATTTTTTAGACCCGCTTATCGTTATGGAGACAAAGAATGTGATTCCAGTGAAGAAGATTCATTTGAACAGGATAATAAAGTTTCATGTCTTGTGGAGAGTCCCGCCGTTGTGTCTCCTCTAGTGAAATACTCTCCAGTTACGTCACCTTCAGTCGCATGTACTCCAGTTGTGAGTCCTGCAGTTCCTTGTTTGTCCAATGCATGTTCTACAGCACAATGTTCTCAAGTTGAATGTCCACCAGTGGATTATTCTCCAGCTGCGTGTCTTCGGATAGAAAGTCCCCCGGTTGAGTCTCTTCCAGTAAAATGCTTTCCAGATAAGAATCCTCTTGTTGCTTATATACCAGATGCAGGTCCTCCAATGGAGTGCTCTTCAGGTGTGTGTCCTCCAATTACATGTACTTCATCTATGGTTAGCTCTCATAAGACGTCAAGTAATCCAGTGGCGATACCTTCAATAACTACCACAGAAACTAGTAATGGTTTTATCAAATGTTTTAATTGTGAAAAGATGTGTAAAGGTGTAAAAGGCATGAAAATTCATTTTACCAAGGCACATCCCAATGTTAAACTTGAATATTCACTAAAGCAGGATGTAAACAAGAAGAGTAATAAAACTGAAAATGATTATAAAGCTGAAGTTCATGGTATTAAAATAGATATTCTAAATGATCAATCAAATAATGAGAATACTATACCAAATTGCCAATCAAAAACTGTTCGCTTGAATTCAGATTTGAAAAAATGCGATTTGTGTGGTAAATTTTTCAAATGTATAAAAAACCATTTAGTTTCGGGTCATCCTGATGTCTACAGACAAAATTTGTTAGACAAACATATTACTATTCAGAACAATGATCAAGTTTCTTCATCAGAGAAAATTGATATAAAATTACAAGAAATAAAAAGAGACATGCAGATGTTCAATGAAAAAGATTGGTCAGAAATGAACGACGAATCATTGAATTCAAATATAGACGAATTTCAAGTATTCTTGAAAAGCCTGATTCACAAATTACCTGGTCCAAAGCATCCAGCAGTAAAATATTATGAACTAAGAAAGAAAGGAAAAACTTTGTGCTCACAGAATTCAAAATATAAACATTCATCAAACCCAGAGAGAAAAACCAAGAGGGATAGAAAGAAAAGAAAGGAAGCATACATATATCAATCTGTACAATTTCAGTACTACAACTGTAGAAAGAAAGCGGTAAGAAAAATCTTGGACGAAGATTCAAGACCTTGCCCAATCAAAATTGAACAATTTGAAAATTCATTTGAAAATACCCTAGGGTCAGTAAATACTTGTACTGATCATCTTGCTGAGGTATCACGAGAAAATGGTGAAAGTTTTCAAATTTCCATTGATGATGTTACTTGGGCTATCAAAAAGATGAATATGGACACATCAGCAGGTGTAGATGGTGTGTTGGTACGCGCTGTAAAATTTGAAGGTGTTTCTCAAGTTTTAGTTAAAGTGTTTAATCGTCTACTAGAACTGGGAACGTTGGCCAAATGTTGGAAATTAGGCAGAACAATTATGCTTGACAAAGGAGATCAAGTAGAGTCAGTCAAGAATTGGCGTCCAATTACTATTCTTCCTGTACTTAGAAGAATATTTGAGAAAATTTTAGAGAAAAAATTGAGAGAACATGTTATAATTGACATCAACCAAAGAGGTTTTATGCCATTGCCAGGGTGTGCTATCAACCTAACTGTTGTGGAAACAGCTCTTGATGTTGCTAAAAAGGACAAAAGTGATCTTGTTGTTCTGTTTGTAGACATAAATCAGGCGTACAATAATGTTGGACATGATCAAATTAAAAAGTCTCTTGATAGAACAAATACACCTAATATGTTGAAGAACATGATACTTGACTGTCAAATAGGAAATTTTACCAAAATCCATGTTGGAAGAAATTGTTCTAAGAATTTAGAGTTGAAGAGAGGTTTGATGCAAGATGCCCCTCTATCTCCTATTCTGTATAATCTTGCAACCAATCACATTGTAGAGGAAATAACAGAAGAAGGAATTGTCAATACCTATGGTGTCAAAATAACCGATTCTTATAAGACCTCAGCAATGGCATTCGCAGATGACTTGTGCATACTAGGCAATTCTTTAGAAGCAGCTGAGAGTATATTTGCAATTGTCAACAATAGACTTCATGAACTAGGAATGTGTCTTAATCCATCAAAAACTCAAGCTATAGTAATAAAAAAAGGTGTGCTTGTTTCATCTGATATTATTATTGGAGGAAAACAGATAAAAACAGCATCTCAAGAAAACCATGTAAAATATCTTGGAACTGCTCTCAAAGATAAAATTGTGCTTGAAAAAGAAAAAACTATTTCAGAATTGAATGAAAAGATTGAAAAAATTGTAAAAACTCCTTATCTTAAAGCAGACCAAAAAATTTTGGTGCTAAATACATACATTTGGCCTATTTTAACATTCAAACTTCAAAATACACCTGTTGATAGATGGAGTATTCCCTTTATTGAAGATTTTGATAAACTCGTCAGGTCTGCCACAAAACAAATATTGGAAATTCCACGAGATGTGCCTGATGCTATGATGTACTCAAGTAAAAATATGAGAGGATTGCAAATGTTTAAGTTCTCTTGGGAAATAATAATTCAAAGAATTAATCTGTTCTTATCTTTGAAGAAACAGCCAGATGATGTCATCAACATGCTAAGAGACTTAGATAAGGAAATTCAACTATGTTTAAACACTTTGGATATCACTGACAGCATAGAAAATATTAGTTCAAGAAGCATTCGTGAGGAGTTGAGGAAAAAAGAATTTGAAAAATGGAAAGAGATGAAAGTGCGAGGTGTAGGGGTATGTCTGTACAAAGATGGAAAACAATATAACAAATGGCTCTCAACCCAAGAAGGCATTTCTAACAGTGAGATGACTGATCTATACAAAATGACGTCCAATACTGCTGCAGTCAGATCTCTTCCAGGTAGATCCCAGGATGGTGTCCAGTGTCGCCGATGCCCTGGCGTCGAGAATAAAACAAATGTTGAAACACTGGCACACGTTCTGGGAGCTTGCCCCTTTGGTCATTTACAGCGAGTAGCCCGTCACAACACTGTGAGAAGTCTTATTGCCAATGAATTGAAAAAGAACTTGGAAGTATACGAAGAAGTTAATGGGTTGGCAGAAGATGGTTCTATCCGACGCATCGACATTATTGCCATTGACAGAGGTATTAAGAAAGGATTTATAATAGACCCCACAATCCGTTTCGAATTTCACCAAGACCAGCCTGAGGAAGTAAATCAAGAGAAAAAAAATATTTACGAGCCAACCATTTCACACTACAAAATAAAGTATGGTCTAAAAGACATTGAAGTGATTGGATTAATGATAGGATCTCGAGGAACATTAACATCTGTTTTTATACATTTTTGCAAAAGATTTAACATCCCTCAAAAAGTCATGAAAATAATATTGCACCACACTATACGCTCCTCAATTGCAATTGTAAGATCTCACTTATATAGATGAAAAGAAAATATCAACAATCAACATCAACACAATAAATATTATAGAAGAAGTCGAATTGAAAATAATTGGAAACTAGTCAAGAAATGTTTAATGTTTTAATTAGTATATTGTTTTAAAAAGTTTTATAAGGTATCCTTTGTCATATGGCAACCTGTTGATGTACAGGAAGGTTGAAATATATATATCTTCAAAATTGTCTTTGAAGTCAAATAACTTTTCAGAATTGTTGCAAATTTTTACCCGTTATGTAGAGCCACTGCTTTGTTGGCTGCATTTTTTGAGAAAATGCTTGTGAATACTCTGTTGGGAAGCCGTGTGCTACTCCCTTGTTCCTACCAACCTTCCGTCGGACGTATCTTGTTTAACGAGAACATACTTTATATTTTTATGAGATGCTGCGGGTAGTTGTGCTGATGCAGCAGTTCTGCACAATGCATGAGTTGCTTTATTCTCAGATGAAATTGTATATAAAAAAAATACAATAGACAGACTATGTAATTTTCAACATGGCATGCTCATTTGGATAGTCGAAATTGTAAGAGATGTGGGAAAATTTTAATGAGAGAAATCGTGCCTTATTGCACATCTAGTCAGTAAGAAAAATATTGAGTATTAATATTACGGAGAACAATCAGTTAGTGAATGATTGTTTTCGCGCTTATATCTTATCTGACACCTTGAGCGTTTAAAATAATAAATAAAATAAAGACACATGCATTAAAAGTCTTAATTTCTTCAAATATAAGCTCATTCTAATTCCCTCCTCGCTGTATTTCTGTTTGGCCGAGTCTGAAATGCAAGAAAGCTTCATTTCTCTTCTGACATGTCTGATTGTTCAGGAAGCAAAGTGCCAGCGTCACAGTCTCTATGAATGTGCTGCCACACAGTTAAAAGCTTTTGCCTGTACGGAGAGTACATCACTCTCAATTAGGGTTCAGGGGAGACTAATTTGTTCCACAGGGGAGGAAATGCCACTCTCTCCCACGGTTTCGACGTATTGCCAGTTGTAAAGTTCAAATTCAGATCGAAGCTTTCCTGTGAATCCTTTTTGCTTTGATAGACTCCAATTTAAATAGTAGACACTGTCTAATGGCAAATTTCTGTTGATGTTTTTCTTGAAAGCAAAACAATGTCTTTGCGTTTAACCCACGCGATATGAAGTTAGTCGACACAGGCCTTTCAGGGAGTTTCGTACACAACGTACAGTTCTACCTGTTGGATCTCGTGAGATAGTTATACTAAAGAATACTAACTTATAGAACACTATCGCAAAGCATAGTGATAGTTTTTAGTTTTCAACGTGGAATCTGATCTGGTGGTTGAAAGTATAAAAAAAAATCTGTATGTGCGCGGGTCACAAATAATTATACACTAGGTAACTAATTTTTTTTTTTTTTTTGTTTTTATAATGGCTTAAGAAGTCTTGCGACTTCTACTTACCAGCTTTATTTATTTATTTTTTTATACAAATTACAATATTATTAAAAAATATTAAATAAATTAACAATACATCAACTAAGTAGGTACATTGTTTCTTGATGTGTTACCTATATACTGATTTTCTCTTTTAAAATATAACAATACAGTATTTTAATACAATTATTTCTTGTTGTCAAAAAGGACACATTAATCGGAAAGGTATCAACATTCTTAACTAAGTTCTTATACAAAAGTTCTCGATTTCTTAGCTTACAGCCCAATATCATATGATTAATATCCCCCTCCTCACCACAGGCACAAAGGGGATCATTGGTTATACCCATCCTACAAAGGTAGGTGGGCCAATTTCCATGACCACATCTCAATCTTGTGATTTTCACTATTTGGCCACGCCACATCCTCTCATCGAACCAAGTGGTTTTTGGAAATAGTTCCCTTCCCGTACAGAACGACTTCCCCACTGTTTGCCCTCTTTCTGCAAACCACTTCATAAACTTTTCTTCCAATTTTGTTCTTATGCTATTAATAAATATTTCCTCACTATCGTATATTTCACCTAAGTGCAGTTGACCGTTGGTTAAATATTGGCGGGCCATGCTGTCTGCTATTTCATTTCCCTTTATTCCTTGGTGACCTGGAATCCAAACTATTTTTACTATGTTTCCTCTTGTTTTGAGTTGTAAATACATTGTTTTGATTTCTATTATAATATTAATGTTATTATTTTTCCAAGAATTAGTTTTTAAACTTTCAACACTGCTCTTAGAATCTGTAAAAATTATAATTTTTTTTTGTGAAAAATTATTGGATATTAAGTATTTCATTACTTCACAAAGAGCTAAGATTTCTACTTGCCATGAACTGGTAACTCGGTCAATTTTGTAACCCCAGATCTTATTATTAGTTTCATCATAGCAACTATAACTACTTATTTGCTTCAAGGGTTCGACCGATCCATCAGTGTATAGACAGACATCAGGCTCCTCTACACTAATATAATGACGTACTAATTTACTCACATCTTGTTCATTTTTACTGAAAGTATTAGAGTCACACAGTAATTGAACATTCTTACATGCTAATTCGGTTTCAAAGTAGGGGGCGTTATTGGATAAATGCACACTAAAATTGTCACATTTTCTTTTGATTTTAAGAAGCAAGGGTATTTTCTTGCAATTATAATATGGCTTATTTCTAAGTGTTTGGTTTACATCTAATTGCTTGTGTATATTTAAATTCCCATTGTGTTTTCTTTTTATTAAATATTTTATACCTAGAAATATTCTTCTAAACTTCAGGGGCAATTCTAATGTTTCATAGTTTAAGATATGTCTGGGTGAAGATTTCAACTGTCCAAGAATTATTCGTAACACACGGTATTGTAGAGTATCCAAAGTTTTCAACCTTGTGTCTGTCGCTGTATGTATTAGCATGGCCGAATAATCAAAATGTGAACGAATTATAGCTCTATAAATATTGAGGAGGATTATTGGGTGTGCACCCCAAGAGATTCCACATATACTTTTTAGGAGGTTAATGCCCATTAAACATTTATTTCTTATATCTATAATTTGTCTTTCCCAATTGGATTTTTGATCAAACCAAACGCCTAGAAACTTGGCCTGATTAACAATATTTATGTTATTATTTCCTAATTTTATTATAGGTGCCCAGGCAGTTCTATGCCGTGTAAATATAACAATTTTAGATTTTTCAGGTGAAACCTGGAGTTGCAGTTTGCTTAACATGCTATATAATATATTCAGTTTCAGTTGTAATCTTTTTTTAGCTGTGGATAAAGTTGCACCTGTGCACCCTATAGTCAGATCATCTATAAACTGGAGCAATGTTGTATAATTGTTGACTATTTTTTTCTCTAGGATCTTAACATATATAATGTAAAGTAAACCTGACAATATGGAGCCTTGACAGAGGCCTTTACTACAAAAGAAGGGTCCTTGAAGATCTTGGTCTCCATGTACATTATTTTTAAAAAGGAATGAATTTTTAGTTCTGATAAATATTTTTCTATTTTTGTAATAATTATAAATCCAATTGCATATTTTCTTAGGTATTTTATACTCTATCATATTATTATATAATATTTCTAGATTAACATTATCATACGCCCCTAATATATCTAAAAAGGCAACTGCAAAATAGTGATTTTTACAATAAGTTTCCTGAATTTTTAAATTTAATAGATTTAAACAATCTTGTACACTTCGTAATTTTCTACCTCCGTATTGATTATTGGGCAACATATTTAGTTTTTCTACATACCATTCTAGTCTATTGTATATTATTCTTTCTAAAGTTTTACCAACACAGGATAATAAACTAATTGGTCGATAAGAGTGTGGATCTTCACACGGTTTCCCTGGTTTTAATATGGGAACAATAAGGTGAGTTTTCCATATATCAGGACTTTCCCCAGAATTAAAACTGATATTGAATATTCTTAGAAGATTTTGTTTGGCGTTGTTAGGCAGATTTTGTAACATTTTATAACTTATCTGATCATATCCTACACTCGTATTTTTATTATGATTTAATGCTACATTTAATTCTTCCATAGCTATGGTTTCATCTAAAATTATATTTTTGTTATTATTCCGTTTTCTTGTTATGTTTGTTTCAATTTCCGGGCATATTTTTTTTGAAAAAACGTTTATCCATTCTTGATCGATGGGTATTAATCTAGGAAGTGAGGTTGGATTTTTTAATATTTTTATTTTTTTCCAGACAACTTGTGATCCTATTCCTGGGCGTAACTTTGATGCAAATTTCTGAAATTCAGCTCTATTTCTTTTTTTAAAGTATATTTTGGTTTTTGCTGCCTCTTTTCTATAAGTTAAATAGTTTTCTAGACTTTGGTCTTTATTAAATTTATGTAGAGTCAATCTTCTTTGTGCGACTACCTTATTGCATTCCGCGTCCCACCAACAAGGTTTGATTTTTTTTTGATCAAGTTTTTTTATTCTAACAAGTGGAACACTCGTTTCTATTGCTACTTGCAGTGTATTATAGAAAGGACGATATACTTCATCCACTTCACCCTGAGTTGGTATAATAAGGTCTTCATTAGATTCCTGAACTATCTGAGTAAAAATGGGCCAGTTAGCCTTTTTAAAATTTCTATTATAAATATTTGAAGTCTTGTATTCAGGTTCTTTATTACCAATGGAAAAAACAATAGGATAATGGTCGCTACCACATGAATCCTTGCACACTTTCCAGTCACTAACATCTAGTGATATTCTAGAAGAGACTAGAGTTAAGTCAATCACACTGTCACGCAAGCCTGGGCGATGTACTCTCGTCGGGGATACATCATTGATAACTATTTGATTATTAGTCTCTATGTACTCAAAAAGTTCTTCTCCTTCAAAACATCGTCCCGTAAAATGTTCATCCCAGTATGAATGATGGGCATTAAAATCTCCTCCTACTATTACTGGCCCCGAGTTCAGCTGTGAAAACATACGTTGCCATTCTAGTGAAGTTATTTTGTGCTTTGGTTTAGCATAAACCGATGCTATGTATAAAAATTTATTTTGGGATAGATACAATTTAATTACTACCATCTCACAATTTGAGTTTTTAGTTACCCTGATCTTTTCATACCCATAATTATTTCTTATGAGAATTGCGGCTCCACCATAAGCCCTAAGTTTCCTATCATTCCTCTCTGTTTGTGAAAGAGGTCTATCACATCTTTCTATATTAAAAAAATTAATTATAAGATTTTGCTTTTCTTCTAAAAAAGTTTCTGAGATAAGTGCAATATCTATATTATAAATACTTAACAAATTTAAAAAATCTGTACGTTTACTTAGAATACCTTGTGCATTCCATTGTATAAAACGTATTTTGTTTTGGTTAGTTAAATGTGACATTAAGATATCAATTGATTGAGAAAGTTAATATACTTTATTATGTACCTATGGTAAGTACGATGAGAATGCATTAGGTATCTATACATAATTATAGTATACTAATCTATGTCTGAAGGTCATTGACTGATGCTTCTCTCTTATCAGTATTATCTGTCTCCATATTACTATCACTGCTACTATTCAAATCTATCAATTTTTGGATTAAAATATTGCTCGTCTGGGGTTCTGATTGTAGTTCTTGTTCTACTTGAAATTTACTGTTGCTGCTAGTTTCATACCTGGTATAATTTCTGTCTAATCTCAGTACTTCATGTCCGACTAGCTTAGGGGTTTTATTTGGTGTTTCATTTTCTGTAACATTAAAAGTACATATCTTCTTTTCTTGTTGTTGACTTCTTGGCGATGTGTTTGGCGTATTCCGTCTCCTCTTTGAATTAAAATCAACCACCGCCGGTCTTCTTCTTGTTTGCTGTCCCACACGTCTTCTCGCCTGTGCTGTAGGTCTATAGGGTTCAAATGTTATTTTTTTTATTTCTTCTTGGTTTCTTCTCTGTAACGCTGGAAAATTGTTTTCGTAGTTCTCTAGTCCCTGAAACATATTTCTAGTGACAATTGAAAAGTTATCATGTTGATTGTACCTAGGGATTGTTGCAGAAGCTTCCATAAAGGTCATGTTCTGAAAAGCCATCATTTCTTTGATTGTTTTCTGTCTTTTATTTTCCATGCAATCTCTGCTGTCTGCTTGGTGTGGTCCTTTACAATTGATGCAACTTTCTATTTGAGTACATACATGATTTTCACCCTTCTGTCCACAGACTTTGCAAACTTTCACACTCTTGCACTGTTTTGTAGTGTGATTGAAACGTAAACATTGAAAACATTGAATGACAGGTTGCATAAAAGGCTCGCATGCTAGTCTTATACCCCATAAGTATACTGCACTGGGGAACTCTGAACCTTGAAAAATTAATTTTACTGATTGGCTCTCAACATAACTTGTTTTTCCCTCAACATACATCTTTCTTTTCATCCTCTTAACTTCTAAAATTTTGTATTCGCCACTGTTAATTTCCTGTTTCAATTCTTCTTCGGAGTATTCCAAGTCAACTCCCCGAATTACTGCTGCTCTAGAGACAAATCCATATGGAATAAAAACTTCGTGTGTTTCATTCAATTCATGGCTATCAACCAACTGGTTAGCTACTGCTGAACTTTTGCAAGAAATGATTATTCTGTTTCTTCCTATTCTTTTGATTTCCGTTACTCCTTCACTTATCTTCATCTTCCGGTAAATAATGTCTCCAATTTTCAACTGACTGATACTTACTCTTCTATTTTCTTCGTTCTCTTTTTCTTTTCTCTGCACCATGACTCTATATCCATCAAATTTTATGTTTTCATCATAATAGACCTTTGGGTATTCCTTGGTTTCTTCGTCGGGGGGATCTTTGACACCACCACCACCTCCATCTTCATCATCCATGTTTAAGAAAAAAGTTCAAAGTCCTATCTCAAGAGAGATAGTACTTTGAAAGTGCCCCTTTCAAACCTGGATTATTGATGTTCGGGATTGGGATAGCACTAAATATAAATTTACGTAATTATTACGATATGAGATAAAATTGATTATCACTGTGATTCGTTTGACTGCCACAACACAACTGTGTAACTAATTATAAATACAAAGTTATATGATTTTCTAATGACATAATATTTCATCTGAACTACACTCGTCTACCCCTTACACCACGGTCACCCTCCTCACAGCATATTGTTGGAAATCTTGAAGCGTATAGCCACACACATGCACACACCACAATGTAATAAACACAAACAAGAAGGAGGGAGAGATAATAAAGTAGAAAATCATGGACGAGGTTGAAGGAAAAGCTGGAGAGAGAAGAGTAGACACTGCAGGCAGTCTATGCGATGAAGATGAAACTGTAGGGGAGCTGTAGAGAGGAGCGGAGAGCCAATAGAGACTGTATTGGAAAGAGTTGAAAGGCGAGAGGCCCAGATGATGAGGCCTTACAAAGTTTCTTCACGTACTCCTGTGTATAGATCTGCCGCCCATGTCTTAACTAATCCTGACCCTCCATCCCTCATCCCTTGTATAGACCGGACGGGTCAAAAATAAATATAAAATACATAATATTGTAACGGTAGACTAAGAAGTAGTAAAACTTACTATGAATTACCTTTACTATGCACCCATCAATCGTATGATGCGGCTTGGGGACAAATGTTTCATTTAAAAAGTAATATTTTTATCAATTTTAGCAGACATGTATTATTCTTTAATAATGTATGATTTTTGATAAATATCTCTTTACTTTAAAATATTTATTTGTAAAGTGTTATATGTTATAGATTGTTACTTGGATTTCGGGTTGGTCCAGTGCAAAAAAAAAACAACTAAATATGAAGTTATTCCCCACTGGAGTCTTTTGAATTTGCGAGATTGTTAATGTAGAGCTCGTGTCTCTGAATTGCTTACAACTTTCCAAGGACCAGTGTGGAAATCAGAGTCTATTGAATCCTTTGATGTTGTCAAGGCGAGACAGCATATTATTCTGTGCTCGTCCCTGAGACGTTATTATTATTTATTTTGCAAGGTTCCTTATCCATCTTGCTTTCTCCTCCTCCATCTTGCTTTCTCCTCCTCCATCTTGCTTTCTCCGCCTCCATCGCGCATAGAACACCTCCTGAATATTAATGTATCTGATTTTATAAACGATGAAAAATGCAGCTCAATAATGCCTTCCCAATAAAAATATTAGGGACAAGGTATAACATGTATTTTTAACTGGAATGACCTACTTAAGTAATATATCTCTAAGATATTTACGATCCAAACGGAAGAGTGATATATGAGGGTTGTTCTTGAATTTACAATATGCAAATCTCATATTTGTGTAATCACAATTACTCTAACTTGATTTACTCAAATTTTGCTTTACATGAGACTCAAACCACCTAACTACAGAACCACCACTTTCGCTGTCATATCGATCGAGCTATTGGTCGGTCAGGTACGTAGTAGTAAAAATAGTAACGTATCTTGCCCTAGTTGGTAGTTTTTTTTAACAAGATTTGTGCTTTATTTTTGTACATCATTTCATTACAATATTTTGAATAACATAATAAATATATAAGCAATTAAAATGAATCAAATAAAATATTTATGAGTATGCACTTATACTATCACACTAAGGTACCTGGGGAACCAGGCACCTTGTTTTGTGATATTAGAGTTGCTTGGGATGTAAAATTACCTATAAAGTTCTTACTGTTTGAAATGTAAATTTACCTACTTAGTACAATTTACCTACTCAGTTACAAAATAAGTGGAACTAACTTGACTTTCAGATAAACTGTCAATTTATGATGACCATGTGCCGGCCGTAACATGAAAATTTCATGAAAATGATAACCTTTTTACTTATTATGTTTTATGTAAATCACAAGAATTTGCCCAGAATAATAAATTATTCCTTCAATGCTCCTACTTTCCATCTCGACGAAAGGGATGATGCAACCTCATACTTTGAAGGTTCAATAATAAAAAAAATAAAAAATAAAACAGCAGCTTCAACTTCTTTGTATTGTCATCTGGTTTTCATCAAGAGAGGTGTGATATCTTTGTCTCGCAATAATGAAGCTAACCCAATTTTTACTTCCCTATCACTCTATTTTCAAGCGTTTGATTCTGCATACCTGTAGCGGAGGAGCAGAGCATAGAGTTTAATACTTACATAGGTAGTTACGATAGTTTTCATGAAAATTATGTGATATTTATCATTGCTTTTATGTGAGCTTGAACAAGATCTAAGAAGTGTATTGACATAGGTCTAGATGACAGCACTTCTCCAATTTGTTGAAACCTTATCCTTTCAAAAATAGCCCAAATGTACTGACGATGAAGTCAATAATTAACTTACTGTAATATGCACGAGTATAAGTCACTCTCGCGTTAAAGTGGTTTCAGAACTGAGACTGTTCATCACTGTCGTCAAGTTTCCTTATCTTTTACAAATGAAAAATTCATTAATATGCAAATCATCTGGTTGTGAACCAAGGAAACAGGCTGCATTTCCCCTTCTTATCTCAAAATCCTTCGATTTCAAACAGCGCAGCGTCTCGAGTCTTCTATGACGTTTTCAACTTGTTCTTGAACTAAAAATTATGCAAAACAACGTAGCAAAGAAAACACATGAAACAGTTTGAAAACATTTCATTATTACTTGCATTATGTAATGAGTGATATCATACTTCGAACGTACAAGAGCTCAGACAACAAGTACTTTTTAATTACTCTTTTCTTCCTCTCCCTCTCCCCCTCCCACACACCCGCCCACCCCCACCTCCACTTCTAGAGTTAATGGAAAAGAGGTGGAAAGCTCTCCTCATCATATCACAATACATTAGATGGCAAACACATTACGAAACTGAGAAGCCTGGATTTGAATTAAAATATTAAAACTGGATTTACACGTTTCCCCCTCCCAAACTCTCTTCCACCCCGGTAAGGCGAAAATCAGTAAAAGCTTTTATCTAAATAAGGACTTAAGCATTTCTTCTACAGGGACGTTTTCATGTATGTACGTTTAGGTCGGAAACAATCCGTTAACTTTAATTTCACAACATTTTTAACATTTTTTAAACAATATGATGATAAATGGTTTTAAAGTTCAAATTTAGAAATTTTATTTCCCCCAACGACCCCGTCTTTTCAGAAAGAAAACAAACTAATAATATAAATCTAGATATATTCTGACTCTCTAGTTTCCTGCTTTGAAAAAGAGAGTACCGCCTGAACTGTACGTTTTAGAAGAATACTGGCAGGTCTAAGTACATTATGTAAAGTATGGGTTAAGTATAATACACCCTCACAAGTTTGAACGTGTCAAATTGTTACTCTGCACACAGTTCTGAGTGAGACCACCCTATCTAATCTACCATCACCCCCACTCTTCCACTCTGTAGATCTAAATGTCTTTAGCCTGCAAATGAAAAGTTTTCAATGAGAATGTAGGTAGGTAGGTATGTACATTCTTCGCGTTTACGCATTTTAATGATATAATATGAAGTAGATGTAAGACGTACTACACAACACAAGGAATTGAAAATTTGTTTCTACAAGGTTTTGTACTTTAAAAGTTTTACTTACAGTCGTACTCGTTTAGTTATATTGCGTAATTTTAATCTCTTATTATTCCTTGGGCCTGTTTGCTATACATAAGAGAATTCTTATTTATTTTGTAGTAATTGTGAACTCCTATTCAATTCAATGATGTACAACAAGTTTAGTAATCCAGAATTTAAACTCACTAATTAAGATTGACATATTTTCTCAGATAATTCTCAGACGAGGACTAAGTAAACAGTACATATTAGACGAAATTAAATATATTATTAAAATATAATAGTTCCATTACTGTATGGAAACTCTAAAAACAATTTAGAGCGCGCGATAAGCTCAGTGGTTAAGCACTCGCTTGCCATGCGGAAGGTTCCGGGTTCGATCCCCCGTGCCGACAAAAATTTGTATTCTTAGTTTGGTTACAATTGTTTGTAAGGGATACCTTCCGGTGCGCTCGTGTTGACCCAGCACCTAATTGGGAAGTATTGTGTCACTTCTCGCTCATCAGAGGGGAGGCATACTACGGGATGGGCAGACTACAACACAGACCACAAGCGTCTACAGTAGCTCCTGTTTCATGGCTACGAAATAAAAACGGCTGTGAAACACTCATCTTTAAAAAAAAAAAAATCGTACCTTTAAGCCTTTGGCAGAATTCTACGCCTATGTGGTGTGCCTTGCGGACAGAGTTATACTCGTAATATAGTGTTAAAAATAGTCACACAAAAAACTAATTGGGTTGCACGCAGGTGGTCTGGAAAATTTTCTGCCCGGACTTTGGATGTAGGTACGGGGTCCGGGCCATACCGTGTGAGGTCAAATGAGATTTTACTTTTTACCAGGGAAAGCTGTGCTCCTACAGAATTATTGAAATTGGTTGTGACGAAAATAAACAGCTCTATTTTTCTTGTTAATTGAATAAAACATCAATAAATGAGTTATATCAAAATTATTATGTATGATGTTGACCTGACAAGTTTGGTTCATAGTAATTTTCAAAATTATGTAGAAATTGTTTCGACTTTTGAAAATATGTATTTATTTATCTTTTATTGTTGGATAACATAAAAAGAAAGCAGAATTACGCTCTCTGTCTAATTTTAAATCCCAGGCCAAAATTTTCAAAAAAGAAAGAAGCTGTCTATTGTTTATTTTACAGAAAATAAAGACGGAGAAGAGAGTTACTATGTCTATTGTTGTACCATGGAGTTTGAATTTTTTCATTTCAGCAAGTTACTACACCCTGAATTCCTCCAGCTCACTTTAGTCTGAGTCCTTTAGCTATTAAATGTTTCGTACACGTAACGAGATGAGATTCAGAATTATATACCAGCAAATTTGAAGTGAAATAACATCATAAAAAACAAATTTTTCGAATCATCTGTTGATACATTCCAGTACTACTTAAATGTTTATACAAAGTTGTAATAGAATGTTAGATTCCTACCGTCCATTACAAAGTAAAATAATATTTATGTAATGAAGACGGTGCTAAGGAACGAGAAATTGAAAGATTCTAGTGTAGAAATGGTATTTCCCAACAGCGGCTTGTTGGGTGATTTACAGCTTGACACCTCTCAAGACTCAATGGATGGAGTAACCTTGCCACTCCTGCCCAAGGACATTGCGAAACCCCACGTCCCATTAAATTGAATTCCTCTTGTTCCAGGAGTAAAGCGCAACACCAAGCTTTCTGACTTGGCTGTTACCACATCACATTCTATGGTTTCTACTTGTTCTTCCCCACTTTCTTTTCAATGAAATACAAATGAGCTATTACATGAATGTTTCTGCACTTTTTCTCTCTCCGTGGTAGTTCTGCCCTTTCGACTACCCGTGAGATTATCAAGGTGAAAGAAATTGTGCTTGTAATGACGGGATCCCACCCAGTGCAACATTTTGTCTCGTATTGCTGTGCAGCCTTTCATGTTGCGCTTATCCTTAAGGATCAAATGAGTTCGAAACCCACTCGGTTTGCAACACTACCCGTTCAAAATTTGAGACAAAATGTTGTTCAACGTTGCGAGACAGAATGTTGCATTTAGTAGAATTCCGGGCTAACAATAATTTTTAACGAACAAGGGAAAAAGTGTACAGAAAACACAACTGTAGAATGACTTGCTGAGATTCACCCAGGAATAATCTCCCCACCCTTTCCAATACCACTGTGATGTGAATTCTGGTGTTTCTTATGAATTTTACAGACCGATAAACAAATAAAAGAACTTACAAGAGATATCACTGAACTAAAGTTAGTATAAATCTGAACTTGACTAGCTTCAACTATTCACTCTGGTCTCTCTGAGAGATGCTCAAAAACTTCCCGAGACAGCTGAAATTACTTTCCAAGTGTAGTCATCATTCATCAGCTGTTTTCTTATCCCGTTATCTCTCTTGATGTGAAAGGACCATTCTAAAGTTTTCTCTTCTCTCATATAAAGCTCATTCCAATTTCATTTTCCCTTTCTTTCACGTCGCGTTACTTTGCTACGCCATGTTTATTATTTTCTCTACCTACTACCGCGTTCATTATGAAATGCTGGGAGAGAGAGAGAGGGAGAGAGAAAAAAAAAGTCTTTAACCATAAAGAGGTGCTATTGTATAAAATTACCTTATCCAATAAAAAAATCCTTGTGTGTTTTCTGAAATAACTAGAAATCCTAAGTATCAAATTGAATTAAGTGGAAAATAATGTTTCTTAAAAAAAAAAAATGTATCAGTGGGTTTCTATTTTTCTAGTAAAAGACAAGAAAGTTAAGGGCTGAATAGTTAGTAAAAACCTACTTAGTTAGTTATAAAAATAGGGTAATAACTTTTGATTCAATAACTTTACTATTGAAACAGCAATTTTATTATTCAGACCCGTCTGGGAATCTGTAGTGTAGACACACAATAAGCACAACGGACACATCCACCATGAACTCATTATTTCTACATTGCACGTTGCATAATGATTATTAGACACGGCGGTGTTACAAATATTTCAATAGTAGTTATGGTTTCGACAAACGACTTGAAACGAAAGATTTCTTCTTGGTAGACTACTCAAACATTTATGTAGTAGGTGGATAATAAGATATAGTTTTATTGAAAAACTATCATATTCAGAGAGAAAGCAAGCGCTTAGGAAAAAGTAGAAATGGTGGTTAGATAAGTTAGATATCTAATGTTGGGGGGTCAAACAATTCAAGGACCAGAAACTGCAACTTTACTTAAAAGTAATCGGGACCTTACTTTTCATAGAAAAAAATTAATATATTTTTAATTTAATAATGTTGATGGCATAATTGAGTCAAGAATAATGCATTATTTCTCTTCTCTCTCCCTTGAGCTTAGCTAAAGTTTAAAAAAAAAACTTTATAAATAACGAACTTGTCATTAATCTTTTAGATTTCCACTCTTCTTCTTCCTGAAACCCTTTCTTTTTTCAACTCTCCCAACATTGACTCAGTCAGCAGAAACACATTAACTGGAAGAAGATTCTTCCCTCTAAACTTCTGACAGAATATTACTGAGTGTACATTTGGCTCTAGGTTAAAGAGGGGAGGATGAAACTTGAGAGTACTACCCCAAGTAAAGGACAGAGACGAATGACACTCATGTCCATAGTTAAGGGAACCTGTAATAAAATTAATTATTGTTTAGTTTAGGGCTTTAGAGTAATGATGTCTTTAGTTGGGATTGGTGTAAGCTTAACGTATTTAATTTGAAGCCTAATTAAATTTTATTTATAAACAATTGGATCAAGCTTTATTCACAATATTTTATATACAATGAACATAATAATAAGTTATGAAATAAATATAAACAAAGCCTGATGAAGGTGGTGATAATGGGAATGCATTCGGCATTCTCTTCCGGTCCTTGTGTCAGAGCAAATGGACAGTTAATCCATAATACACTATATTTTACTTCAGAGTATAAATTTCAAGGTATCGCAATAACTTTCGGATAATCGAGTATCCCTCTCATTTTTTTTACACTGCAGTCGTTTTATTTTATTCCAGACTCTGTGCACTTCTCTGCACACCATGAAAACTAGAGTAGGGCAAAACCAAATAAGCGTTCTCCATTTCATACACCTCCTCCCGGTCTCACGAGAATTCCGTATGATGCTTATCTTAATTGGTAAGGAAATGAGCAGTGGATTGGGGGAGGGAAGATTGCAGTTTCCTGTGATAATTCCTGTGCTCTGAGTCAACATCGTGAGAGGGATAAGTCCCTCTCTCCTTTCACTCCCATTTGCTCACTTCGGTTTTGTTTACACTGCTTGATGATAGCAAATTCAGTTTGGAGAAAATAGAGTGAGTGAAACAAACATACAGACAGCCAGATTTATTTTGCCGGTGAGACAGAAAATCTGGGACAAGTTTATTTGGATAAGTGTAGAAATATAAGCGAGAGACTCGGGAGGGAGGAAGAGAAATAAACTGAGTCTTTATTACCTTTAGAATGGAATCTCGGGGGATAAATTTGTATCTGTTACGCTTTCCGGGGCACAAGTCATAGTGAATAGATGTGAACTTCTAGGAGGTAGCTGTCAGTTTTAGTTTACGTATTTTTGAGTATTTCAGTGCATTGATCGAAACATAGGTAGGAACTCTAACTTGCGGGCTGCACCTGCCTCTCCAAACCACCACATACACTCTCACACACACAAACCTGTTACGATGGTCAATTTCTCTGTTCAACTTTCGGGTAAATTTTGGCTTTTTAACTCTTCAAAATTCCACGTAATCCAAAATACCTAATTGCCACAATTCGAAAGCAGCTTTTTGACATTGACGAGTTCTACGAAAAATATAATCGATAAATCAAATTTCTGGGAGGTTCATACAGTGGCATCAAAAATATTTTTGTTGTTTGATCAATTAGGGTCTTTACTAAATTCCTACCCTTTGTTCGTGCCCTCTGTGTTCAATTTCAGTATTATTGATTCTCTTTTATACATATACGAGTACATACCTTGAAAATATCTTTGTTGGAATATTGTGGTCTTGATTTCATTTTAATACTCCCACATTTTTTTTTCGTGTTACATTGAATTCGATGACATTTTGCTGATTGAAAAAGTTTGTCATGAACATTTTTCAATTTAGTTTTTTACCTGGCATTTAAAAAAAAAATTAAAGAAATATTTGTGTCAACACAAAATGTGTTATACGAGTATGTTCGTTCCTTGTATGTTGTTTTTTTTTATTTTTTTTTTTTAAAAAAAGAGAATACATTCTTTAATTAACCGAACACAGTGAGGGAGCCAAGCGACTCACTAAGTGAGTACCTGTTTTAACTTGCATACTGGACGATTTGCATACTGTCTACGTCTGTTAACTCTCGACCGGATTCTTCAAAATTGTTGAAATTCATTGGTTCATTGGGGTCCTAGAATTTTACCTATTGTTTTTGGGCCTATTTAGAAATAACATTTGGTTTAAATGGTGAAATTTGTGGTCGTGAAAGCTAAGGGGGCCGCACTGTGGTGCAATTTCGAAAGAGGGCCAAAAAAAGTCCGGTTTATATTTCCAAGTGGGGTATTGAATGAAAGGTTCGATGTCCTCATGCTTGATTAGTTTGAATCTGTGTGAGGTTTACAGTTCACAGAACCACTAGTTTTTATTTTTTAAATTCTCTAATAGACACACAACAATGTTATAACCATAATGAAGTACAATTGACGCATTAAATCAAGTGGCAGAGAATGCCTAAGGCATTAACTTCGCCCCGGATTACAATACATTGTATATATAAATTTATAATACTTTTTCTATATCTTATTTTGTAAATACCTATTGTTATTTATTATTATTTTTTTATCTTTGTTAATATTTTTTTTTTGTATGTATTGTATAAAAAATAAAGTGTAAATAAATAAATTAAATCATGGATTTACTGAATGAGAAAATTCAACCCATGTATATTCTCCTGTTCCAGCTGGTGGAGGGAATTCGACATGGAACTCACTCATCATCCAGATGCGCAGAACATCCGCCACATGCTGGAACTCCTGGACCACTGCCCTCCTCATCTCCAGGTGAGTTCTGCACCTTGCTCTAGAGTCACTGTAACGTCCAGCGAGGTGAAGACCTAGTGGGTGACCACACAAATTCGAATCCTCGTGATGTTGGGTTTTCGGCTCAATTCCGACTTTATGAAGTTAATGTGGGTAGTTGATTTTTGTGGGTAAAACCGTCTCGAATCAGCTAGATGTTAAAGAGACGTTAAGCATAATAAAAAGAAAGAAAAGAGCCTCTGTAAGCCCCTTGACATCGCTAGTGTGGTAGGCTGGTCCCATTTGACCTCCCTCGAGGGGTGGGATAGCCCGCGTTAGTTGTCCTATGAACAAGCTAAAAAACATCTACATATTTTCCAATCCATTTTCTTTGAAGGACGGTGGTTCGTTGCACTAACCACCTTTTTGAGTTTGTTAGGTGGGCGAACATTTTGACAATTTTGTACACCATTGCGGGACCATTTTTTTTTCAACATAGACAGTAAATATGACAATTTTAAGTATTGAAAAATATTTTCAGTACTGAGATATATACTTCCTGAAAAGGAAACTCAAGTACCTATTCAAGAAAAAAACCGTCTACTTATCTAGGGGTGGGAAAAAGGTGGTTGCTACAGCTATATAAGTAATAAAATAAATGAAAATCTCTGCCCCTCAAAGAGTTAAGAACAGAATCTCCGAAGCAATAACTAACACAGCCACCACTTCATATTTGGATTAATAAAATTGAAGACAACGGCTTGTCATCATGTCCCCCCTTACCCCTTAACATTCCTTACCCCTGGCAAGCACGTTCTATCAGTTGCGTAGATTCTCCTCTTTTCCTTTACGCCTTCCTAGGTACATACTGAGAAATCAAGTCAGCCTTATTAAATGTTTGTCGCCGAAGAGAGCCAAACACCCGGGGCTATGTAATGTATTTACTGCCCATTCCTAGAGTCTTGTCCAGTGACGATGATATGATATATCCTCTACCTGCTGAGTAGAATTTTTATCTTTTACTCTTAATTCAGCACTTGTTTGTGAGTTGAAAAGTACTTACATTAATGAGGGTGAATCATACGTTGGTCGAGATATAAACTCACTAATATCGAATTAAAATTACAGGTTATTATTATTAAACATTTTTTTAATAAGAACATAATACACTCTGATAATTACAATTTAATACATAAAATTGGAAAAAATATGAAGAGAAAAACCGAAAATAATTTGTAAAAATTATACACATGTCCTAACTAAATGTGGTGGTGTGTGTGGTGGTGTGTTCTTCCTTTGACAATCTCTTCCACTTAACCCTTTCTTATGATACACCTTGTCTCACTCATATTATTGTGTTTAGATTATATTGAGGCAATTCAATAACATATCCATATGAAAAGTAAAAGAAAAATTGTAAAAATTCCAAGAGAAAAAAAACAAGTCTTGTATTATGTAACGACAGGATGGACAGATATACAGGCAAGACGCCCGTGTATTACTGAAAGAATAATATGACGACGGCTGTTGCAACACCTGCACATAGAACGGACTGCTGACTTTCCTTATCAAGTCCTCTCGCCTCTCCTTCGAATCCTTCAGAAAACTTAATATTGGAAACAGGAGAGGATTTTGGGTTGTTGAGAAACTTTAAAGTTGACTGACTATAATAAAGCAACGTCCAGCGAGGTTTAAACTTGGTGGGTGGTGGATAGTGCCTATTCCCGGCGAAACCGAACTGAGTGAGTTTTGTATGGTTAGCTGATTTGTAAATTCCTATGAGTAGAGCGTAAAACTTGCTTCTTGAATGAAGCACAATGTTAAAGAAACGTTGAGCTTTTTTTGTAGGTGGATACCCCCATTGAATACCTTTACTCTTCCCTGGTAGCTCATAAAAATAAAGAATAATGCTTCAATGTATAACATTATTGGAGTTGATTGCTTTTGATTTTTGATGGTTAAAAATTGACGGTTGGAATTTAACTGTGGGTCAGCCATTATTAGAAAAAGAGTCAGTATCCCACCAGTGCTAACATAAACATCTTACGGTAGCTGTTTTTATTCTCTTTCAAACTTGACTAAATATCCCAACAATACGACTCTACAAAGAATACGCAATCTCTTCTCAAACCTAACCACTTCAAATTTGAAAAATAACAAAAGGAATGGGGAAGTAACAAAACTTATGTTTACTTTTTATAAATCATTTTTATTCCACTCTTTTTCGCGCCTCTCCCAGATGTAAGTCGAAGAGGGAGAAGAAAGAATATAAGAAAATCCGTGGAAAAATGTATTTTTCTCGTCCTCCTCCTCTTGTCCTTTTTCTCGAAATCTTCTATCACATTTTTATTCCTCTATCTCCCTCCTCCCTCCATAGCAATTTCTTGACTACAATGGGTGTTATGACGGGGACAGGACGGTGGGAGGCAAGTATGTGCTGTTAAATTGGCTTTTATCAATTTGCATCTATTTTTTTTTTTTTTTTTTTTTTTTTTTTTTTTTTTTTTTTTTTTTTTTGGCATTGGTTGGCAAGGCCATTCCATACAGCCATAAAATTTTATTTTATTATTTTACATTTTACTAATAAAATATACATGAAAAAAGTACGTACCTAAAAATATTGAAAAATAAAAATATTGGAAAGGGTAAAAAAATTATATGTGGATATTGTTTTGCTGTATGAAAGAAAAAATAAAACCATAAGTTCTGGTATCCTGCAGAATTGTTTCATATGAGAAAGGGTTGTCGCAAATTTTTGTGAGGGATTTGAAAAGTGGCCCTCGTGTCTGGGTGTATCTCGAGCATTGCATAATTATATGTTGGAAGTCTTCCCTCTCCCCACACTCTGGACATTGGTTACTTGGCTCTAAGTTTATTTTGTGCAGGTATGACTTACACAAACCGTGGTTCACTCTTAATCGGTTGAAATAAACGATGAATTTCCTCGAGCTTAGGTAACGGTCGTTAAACCATGTTTTCTTGGAAATATCACTGAAAAGATTTTTGTAGAAAAGTCCCTTACAGTTGGTTTTGTCTTGTAAATTATGTAGTTCTTTCTGATTTTGGTTTTCTGTAAAACACTTGACATATGTGAGGCAAATTTTTATATCGAAATTTTCTCCATGCACGGTGGCGTGTCGGGCCAACCTATCCGCCTCCTGGTTACCTTTAATACCTGCATGACCTTTTATCCATCCCAGTTTAACACACTTTTTCATATTTAATATTTTTTTATAATTGTCTAAAATTTCGAGATGTATATGAGTGGGCATGGTATTAAGGCAATCTCTCGATAGTTTTTGAATGACGCTTTTACAATCTGATAATATTAAAATGGTATTACATTCTACAGTTATCGCATACTCTACTGCTTTAAGGATTCCTATCATCTCGGCTGTGTAGGTAGAAGTAGCTGGATGTAGTGTAAAACAGGAGTGGCTATTTTTGGCAGGGCATACCCATGCCACGCCTACTTTTTCGTTTAACTTAGAGGCATCTGTATAAATAACGGTTGAATGAGGACATTTTTCTATTATTTCGTATTGTAGAGCGGAGTTTTGATATTTATCAGGATAAGTTATATAATTAGAAAAAGTTTCAACTGGAAGGGACATTGTTCCTAAGTTATAATCATACTCGTATACCCGAGGTTTTTCTGTTTTAAAAATCTCTCCCCCGAACTTATGAGACAGCTCACAGTAGCTATCGACTATAGGTGGGGTGCGTTTGGTTTTACATAGCCTTGACGTCAGGTGGGTTACGGTTAAGGTATTTAATTTGGCGGTTAGACTTTCTTGTGTGCTGATCAGCTTGAGTACAAATCTATTTATTAACTGTTTGGGTCTTTTGCTCACGGGATTTTCCCTACATTCCACTAGGATATTATCTATGGGCGTGCTGTTCAGGTAACCCATAGCTAGTCTTAATGCTTGATTCTGAACTTTATCTAGTGCTTTCATTTTAGTAGAGCATGATTCGAAATAAAAGACTGAGCCAAAGTCCAAGGTAGCACGTATTGTTGCTTTATAATAATTTAGAGCGATAGTGGGGTTCATACCCCAATGTTTGTTACAAATCATTTTCATTATATTAAGGTATTTATTGCATTTTACAGTTATAAGTTCTAAATGGTAATTCCAGTTTAATTTTGTTTCCAACAATAATCCAAGGAAGCGGACTTTTCTTTTGACTTCTATATGCATATTTTTGGCTCGAATTGTATTTTGTATGTTAAGGGACCTTTTTTTGGAAAAAACACAAGCTTCTGTTTTGGTTGCTGAGAGGGTCAATCCATTTTGTTCCATATATTTAAAAGCGTAATCAATTCCCTTGACAGTATAATGCACACAATTTTCTATTTGTTTATCCGTTGTATAAATGCAAAAATCATCCACAAACTGGACGATTGATAATTTTGGGGGTAAATATTTTTCTAAATCATAAACATAGAGTGAGTACAGTGGGCAGCTCAAAATATCCCCTTGGCCCAGCCCTAAAAAGGCGTTTTGAGGTACAGAGAGCTGATTATTAATTCTTAAATGCAGTATTCTACTCTGTATTATTTCATAAATTATATTTCTAATTCTTTTTGGAATTTTTATTTTATCAATTTTTTCCATCAAAATGGGTATTTGAACATTATTGTACGCTCCGACAATATCGTATAATACTGCCAATGTAGATTTTTGCTCTAAAAACCCTTGTTGGATGTCAAATAGCAGAGAAGCTTGCGCCTCCTGGATAGATTTTGTTTTCCGAAAACCGTATTGTGATTTTGGAAGAATGTTATTATACTCTAACCACCAGTCCAATCTAGTTTTTATCATTCGTTCGAAAGTTTTGAGTACACAAGAAGCTAAAGAGATGGGTCGGTAGGAGGTGTGACATTCGGCTGGTTTTCCTGGTTTTAAAAAGGGCACTACTACTATTTCTCGCCATTTAACTGGAATTTTAGATTCTTTCCATATGTAATTAAAAATACTTAAAAGCTGTAATTTACTTATGTCTGGTAATTGCTCAATCATTGGATAATGTACATTGTCGCTACCTGGGGCAGTGTTTAGGCCAGATTTTATTGCTGCTTGTAACTCTTTAATTGTGAAAATTTTATTCATCTCATCTCTGTGGTCTTCGGGCGTTAGATTTAGAACAGGGTTCACGAAAGGGGACACATAAGGGGGAGCTAGGGAACTCATTAAATTATCTGCCCAGATTCCTCTCTCCACTGGGATTCTGTTTGACGTTTTCCTATTTTTTAATCTTTTTACTGAGGACCATATATCGGAGATCTTTGTACGTCTGTTTAAGTTATTTGTAAATTTTACCCACGCTTTTCTATTTTCTTCTTTACACACTCTTTTGCATAGAGCATCTGATTTCTGATACTCTATGAAATTATTAAAACACGGATTTTCTTTATACAGTTTTAACCTTTCTTTACGTTTTAACATTTCATTCTCGCAGATTTTACTCCACCATGGTTTCCTGTATTTCTGGTTTTCATTGAAAAATTTTATTTGAGGAATGGCCTGAACACACGCTCGCTCCATATTTTCGAAGAAATTTTCGTATGAGTCATATTCTTCCGTATCAGTAACTGAAACTGTGAACTTCTCCATCTCTTCTTTAAAAATACCCCAATTTGCTTTTTTAATATTCCATTTTCGTATAGGAACTTTAAGAACTGATGCGACCTCGAAATTATTAGATTCTAGTAAGAGGGGGAAGTGATTGGACCCCAAGGTGTCGTCTAGTGTACTACTAGAAAATTTATAAGAGATATCTGGTGAAGCTAAAGTAATATCTATTACACTTTCATTGATTTGGTCCACTCTATTTAATAGAGTCGGTTTCCCATCGTTTAAAATAATCAAATTTTCAGTGTGTATTGCTTCTAAAAGGTCTACTCCTTTTTGGTCTGTTTTTGTGCATCCCCATGCAATATTGTGACAGTTGGTATCACCCCCTATTATTGTTGGACCCTGAAAGCTGTTAAAAAATCTTACCCATTCTTGAGTTTTTATTTTGTTTTCTGGGTTATTATAAAAAGAAATAAAATTAACAGTGGTATTTTGATAGTTAATTTTTACTGCGGATACCAGAACATTATGAATGTGATAATAATCATTAACTTCTGTAAAAAATATATTATCTTTGATAAAAATGGCAACTCCTGATTTGCCGTCTTCCCTGTCCTTTCTTACGATATTATAACCTCTGAAATTATAATATTTACCTGGTTTAAACCAGGTCTCTGATATAAGAGCCAGTTGGATTTCCTGATGAAAAAGTATACTTTCTAAACTTTTTTTATTGGCCACAGCGGACCTAGCATTCCATTGTAAAAGTTTAAAATGTGAGTTCATGATGATAATTCACCCTCACTAGAAAAGTCATCACTGAAGATGACCTTTTCATTATTTTTATTTTGTAATAATTGTTTTTCTATGATACCTGTTAATGCTGATTGAGTTATCTGTTTTTTACCACCTACTATATCTATTGAATTCTTAATAACAGTACATATAAAAAGGGACAACTTATCTATATTTTCAAATTCAAGTGTGCATTTGGTGAGATCCTTATCTTCGTTCCTAGAAGTCCTTGTGAGGCAGACTCCATTGGGCAGCTGGTTCTGATCGTACTGGTAGCTACGGGACGCTGCCTGGCACTCTGCGATAAAGTTCTGGTTCTGTGGTGATTCTCGCCGCATTCTCTTCTTGGATTGACTCCTCTCTGGGGTGGTGTGGGTAAAAATGTGTGTCTTGATGCTCTGCAAAGGTTCAATGTCGCTTCTGATCTCCCTCTCCCTCCATTGGACGGTGTTGGGTTGTTTCGTGACGTTTTCATTTACTATATTTATTCTGTTTTGAACTACTGAAGAGTAGGAAGATGAAATTTGAGTTTTCGCTTCAAAAAAGGTAATATTTTCATCAACCATCAAGTTTTTAATCGATTTCTGTTTTTCATATTCCGGACATACGGGTTTTTTGAAATCCACTCTGGATGAGTGGGCCCCTCCACAGTGAACACATTTCAGCTCTGTCACCTCTTTTGTGCATTCTTCATCTGTGTGTTCTTCAAAACATTTACTACATCGGATTTTTCCTTTACAATATTTGTCTCTGTGTCCAAAACGTAGGCAATTTCCGCACTGAACGACTTTGGGAACGAACTTTTCAACTTCACATTTAACGTAAAATATTGCTACATGAGTTGGGATGGATTGAGCTCGGAAAGTTACTTGGATGGTACCGGTGGGTACGTACTTCTCTGTACCGTCCTCAACAATTCTTCTATTAAATCTATGTACAGCTGTAACTTTTGCCTGCATATTGTAAAGGGGTTCAATTTCCTCTAGGAGATCCTCTTCTGAGAGATTCTTATCTACATTTCGCACAATACCTTGTCGAAAAAGTATAAATTTTGGCACATACGCCTTAAATTTTTCTTGTTTGAGTTCGTTAGATTGTATTATTTTATTAGCTTTACTTCGAGATGTTACTTGAATTTTAATCCTATTTTTGCCGTTCTTAAGTAATTTTAATATTTCTATTTCTGGGAAAAGTTTTTTTAAGGTTTTTCCGATAGTCATTGGGTGCATTCTACCCACACCATTTTTATCAACATCGAGACTTTCAATGAAAACATAATAAGGACCATCATCTTTATCCTCGTAAAGAAAATATTCTTCGTTAGGTTTTGTTGCACTAATTTGAGAAGATTGTTTTGAATTATCATGATTGTTAAGAGTTTCATCTGTATGATCACTGTCTTTCATGTGAACATCTTCATTTTCAACACTCAAAGGAGGGTCTTTCGACCCTCCACTATTATCCCCCATTGAAAAAATTCAGTCACATTAGCTTAATATAACTTCAAGATGAAAGTTAAAATTCAATGTTACAATTCACTGTTCGTATTCGAGTCGGTAGAAATGTTTGAAAATAAATTCGATCGATTGGTTACGTTACGTAATAACTGATAGATTAGACAAGTTAATTACACGATACGCACTCTCTCGACTTTGATTTATCACTGCTGAATTTGCATCTAAATAGCAAAAGCTTCTGCTAGTGGTATAACGTGCTGTGTGGGGAGATTTGCACTTTTATTTCTCAGCTCAGATTTGTTTTATCTTGCCGACACCAACACGTCTCCATGAGCAAGTGGTTCCTAAAGCCGCCACAGTCCACAACTTCATGCCAGAATGTCTGTCCCGTGACTGGTTCAAGTGTGTAATCCTAATATTTTTCTATCTTATATTAAAAGTTTAGCTTTTTACATGTTCTTTCTAACGGAACTAAGACATGGTCTTATTGCAGCCTCACCAAGCCTTGAAGAACAGACTCACACAAAAGTAGCGTGATCAATTTACTGGGGGGTCGATTCTCATCATTTTTTTGCGATCAGTTTTTTAAGGTTAGCTGACGTACAAACAATATTACACATGCAACACAATAATAGTTTTTAGTAAATTTAAAATTCACTCTTTAGAGATAAAGTATCCCAGCTACGTATATTATCCTTTTCTTATAATTATTATTCACTTACCAATATTATTATCATATTTAATACTGAGAAACATAAGTGGTAATATATTACCTATAACATAAGCATACATACCTATAACATAATTATGTTTTATATATGTATATGAGTATACGATACAGCTATACGGGGTCCATGTCCCAATGTAAGATTGATGATAAAATTCCTTCTCCTTGTCAAGCGTTTCCCCGTCAGGTACTTTCATAACGCCCCTGTCCCTGTACCCCATCACTTACCTGAGCCCCGCCCCTCCCGATGATGGATCATCTCAATTAAAACATCACAACACAGTCTGTCTCACTCTCCTCCCCTTATTTCTTCCTTCCTTCTTATCCTCTCAATCTTCACTCTATATTATTTGTCACACCTAAATAAGATCCGTATATTTCTCATCCTACTTTCTCTCCCTAGCTCTTTTCGCTCTCTCAGATCTTTTATTTATTTGATGAAATGTATTAAGATTCCAGGAAGCATCTTGCTAGTCGAAGTGAGCCTTCCACATTTGTATTCGAGCATCAGAATTAGCAGCCTTTTTATTTTAAACATCTTTTGATCTTAAAAAAGGCTTCCCGAGTAAACTTTTGATACGCACAAATCCTTTGAACTCTGTAAAACAAAATTTATTTTATATACGTGTATAATAAGTTTAAACCCGACTTTTTAATGAGAAAAAAGAAGAAGAAAAAAATGAACACTTGAGACTATGAACTTTGAAATTTGTAAAATGAACCAAAATATTTATGACAGATATTATGCAAACATGAAGTACGTCCCTTGAAAGTTGCAATGCGCCAAACTTGAGAAAAGTTATGAAAAAAAAAAAACAAAAAGTGAAGCTCACTAATCATACAGCGCGATGTTGCTCACAAGGGTACAACATTGGAGATGTCTGAACCAAACTTTTAGTGGAAATCTCATGAGTTTGATTCATTTTTTCTCTCAATATTTTCAATGAATCTAAAAATCTAACTTTTATTGTACTCGTATAATATTAACGTTGCAATCAATTTAATTAAATAATTCTATAAGTAGTATGCTTTAAGACAGAAAAAATGCTTAAAATGAACAAATAATTATGTGCTCAGCAATGGCATTTATGAAATGAAGTGGTA
This sequence comes from Bactericera cockerelli, assembly GCA_024516035.1. Classification (NCBI taxonomy): domain Eukaryota; kingdom Metazoa; phylum Arthropoda; class Insecta; order Hemiptera; family Triozidae; genus Bactericera; species Bactericera cockerelli. Next base: position 33,482 of record JAMCCL010000164.1, read on the forward strand.
TAGTATAAATCATGTATTTGTATTTAATTATTTGGTACATGATTAGTACGAGTATCGTCGGTATAAATATTTTTTTTTTTAATCGTATTTCTGTTGAAACTATTCAATTCATTAGCCTATCTACTCTTCAAAGTTGAAGTTTATGGCAAATAATTTTCATCAATGATGTATGTTCTTGACTGATAGTCTAGGTAACTTACCACTTAAGTACATAATGACTAACGTTTATGTGAATGTACTTGTCGTTAAAATGTTGACGAAAGTAAATTGTCTTACTGAATTATATTCATTATTTATCTATTTAATTAAATATAACTGGAAAGGGACTTTACAAGTTACTTTCTTTTGTGATTTGAAGGTTTGATATAGGATTTATATCTTCATTATGTTAATAAAAACTGATCCATGTTGTTTAAGTTACAGAAATTATATTCTCACTTACTACTAATACATACTCTTCAATTAATGGGACTACCTATTTTGCGCTGACAGTCTTATAAAAGCACTACTTAAACTTATATACATCAAATATTTGAATCTCTTTCTGGTGGCCCATTTAAAAGTGTATATTAAAGGGTTAAATCACAGCAAAGCAGGAAGAGGGGAAGGGTGGGGAGCCTAATTGTCTGGTGCAGAGAGACTAATGAAAAGAGAATAAATACAAGAGAGACTAAGGCAAGAGAGAATTTCATTATTATAGTCCAACATTTTACAAGTGATGGTAAAAAAGAGAGTTAAATGCTCGTCGGAGGAGAATTATAATTTCCATTGCTCGTAGCAAGATGGCGGGAACAATATTTTGCACAATTATCACCTCCTTCTTGTTCCTCAAATTAAAAATAAAATACCTCTCCTCGTTGTATGCAAATTTGTGTTGAACTACCTCCCCCACCCCCCTCTTTCCCTAATAACAAATGGGTCTCTGGAGGTGAGGTGAGCTTTTTTAGTCTCTTTTACCTCCCCCCTCTCTCTCTTCTTCCAGGTTAGTGTTCTCTGTTGTTGTATGAAACATTCATAAATCTCCTCTCTCTCCCGCTCACTCAATCCGTCTGACACAAACTTAATGTTTTATTATTTAAATACGTCACTTTTTGTGACACCATTTACACACCTGTCAACTCGGACCTATTTTTTATGGAAACATATTTTAAGCCATCACATGGAAAAAAGATTATACATTCTAGTGTTGAAAGATTACCCATGCAAAATGTTAGAGATCTCAAATAGGTTCTCTCAGGATCATTTGCAGCAGTTCTACCTATGTTAAAATGTTACTTTTCACATTGATTTCTCGAAAACTATATGAATTGTTTCATATAGTTTTTCTATTTAAATCAAGTTTGATTTGCATTAGGTGTTTCCTTACTATCTGTGTACCCCTCTGCTTTCTTGTCTCCTTGCCAAGTTGATTTCAATAGAAACCCGAATGAAACTCATTCTCGTCTCCTCTTGTTGCTCCACCAACTCCTTGCCAAGTTGATTACCCTTCTACTTTCTCGTCTCCTTGCCAAGTTGATATCAATAGAAACCCGAATGAAATACTCATTCTCGTCTCCTCTTGTTGCTCCACCAACGCCTTGCCAAGTTGATTTCAATAGAAACCCGAATGAAATACTCATGACGTCAGCACATAAACTCGAAATATTCCCAAACGAAGTTGAGCAACATCGACTCACTGCTACGGTTTCATAATTAAGTTTCAGATATGAGAAGCGGAAGAAGAAGAAGAAAATGCTTTACCTAAATGTATCTTAATCATAATAACTCAAATGGAGAAGAACTTTTTCTTTTCCCTATTCAAAATTCTAAAGAATTCAATTTTCGTGCTGAGGGCCAAGAGGTTTGTGAGGGGTGAGGGTTGAGGACAAGAGTTTGTGAGGGGTGAGGTTGAGGGCCAAGAGGTTTGTGAGGGGTGAGGGTTGAGGACAAGAGGTTTGTGAGGGGTGAGGGTTGAGGGACAAGGTTTGTGAGGGGTGAGGGTTGAGGGACAGAGGTTTGTGAGGTGAGGGTTGAGGGACAAGAGGTTTGTGAGGGTGAGGGTTGAGGGACAAGAGGTTTGTGAGGGTGAGGGTTGGGGACAAGAGGTTTGTGAGGGGTGAGGGGTGAGGACGCTTGAATAGACTGAAATTGAGTTCTGTTTTGTGCAAGAAATATGCGAGCTAAGAACTCAATATTGTTTGAGAATGTAGCAAATTTTTCTGGGAAAATATATAAACTAGTTTATCTGATAAATTCTCAAGTTACAAAGTCCAGACGTTGAAATATGCCCAATATTTTTTTTAATACAAAAATATTTTAAATCTGGTGAAAAATCGAAAAAAAACCAGCGATATTTTTAGAAAAAGCGGTACTATAGACTCTATAGAGAATAGAGGAGGTACCTAAATCCTGGAGTTTGATAGGTCATGTGGCAGTGTTACAACTGTCACATGTAGATGTTCAATTAATGGTGAATGAAACCTTTAATTTGAGCAGTGCACTGTAGCCTGTAGTACTGTAGCATATTATAGGGGTAGAAGCTGTGTCTAGGTTCTAGATTAATTGTCCTATATATCACCTGCGTCCATTGCTTTCTTCCTTACGTTCCCTTCAATTCAGAAGGCTCAAAGTGGCTTGATTAAGAATTTGACAGGAATACATGACATAACAACTTTGTGTACACCCTTCCCTCTCCCCCCACCCCCTCCTCGTGATAATGCTCAGATTTCTCCTCCAAGAAATGAAAAATTACACTTTGTACAGTTTTTCTTATCAACCTGAATCTTGTCAATTAAGTGTCAAAAAGTGACTTTTCCTTTTTCTCTCACGTTTCTTTCATTTTGCGTTACATTTTTGCGTTGTTTTTTTCTCTCCCTCTCTCTCTCCCTCCCTCTTGTCTCTTGAGAGGGAGGGAGAGGCAGTGGGATAAATAATTTTACGATCTACCTTTCAAAAGTTGACATCTCATATTGAACTTTAAAACTAAATTACCTAAGTTTATGTTTCATATATGTTTTTATGGAATTAATGCATATCATGTACGTTTATAGTACTAATTCATTTGAAATGCAACTATGTTGAGCTCTGATATTTTATTTTAGTTACTTTCTAATAATAACTTCAAAGGTAGCTTTATTCTGCCACAGGTCCAATCACTTCATCCTGTCATGCGTGTGTTACTGTGATCACTTCTGAAGATTGTGGTCGCGAAATTCTTGAAATCCAATGAGCTCCCCCTCTCTTATTTCTCCCCTTCCTCTCTCAATTAAAATAATTCCTCCCCCGTTCCCTCTCCTCCCTGTCATGGGAAGTAATTTTGTCGTCTAAAGACTTTAATCTGGTTTTAATTGACTGATTTAAATTAATTGCATTTATGATTGGACGTTTTCCCTTCCCCATTCTGTTGACATCAATCATGTTCGCTCCCCTTGTTTAGTAATGGCCTTTGTGTCTCTCCCTCTCCTCCAATCAGCTTGGGACGTGACCATGCTACCAACCGGTGTTGCCTGATTTCTCCTCGTGTCGCCTCTCCTGCAATTTGGACTAATGACTTTCAATCAGATTCCTATTATTATTTTTTGGCCTTGTCTACTTCTAACGATTGTCCGGTGCTGTCGTCAAATAATAATCATAGAAAAGCTGTCAGATGAAAATCTGTTTTCCAATTGCTTGAAAAATCAAATCTGGTCGCTTTATGTATATGTACAATGTACATTAATGTGAACTGGTAAGTAGAAGTCGCAAGACTCCTTAAGCCATTAAAATTTAAAAAAAAAAATAATAATAAAAAACATTGCCAATTATGGACACAAAACTTCCTCGTGATTGCTTCACATTGTAAACACGTGCCAATTTTGAGATTTTATAGAAAATTACTTGTATCTCAAAAACGGCTCCACCGATTTTCTTCAAATTTGTTTTATATGGTAGAATATCGTTTTTTCTACATTCTAGATTCTACAAAAAATTCTGTATCGGCAAGTCGTGGTCCTTATTTTTTTACTTTTTTGTCCAAAATTTCGGAATTTCTTAAATATCAGAGTTAAATTATAATTATTTTGAAAATAAATATGAATAACCTATGTAAAACAATAATAGGCATATTCTTACAAAATTTCATCGAAATCGGGTGTATCGTTCATGAGATATAAGCGATTAAGTAAAAAGTTAGTGGTCAGGCGCATGGTCTCTTTCACCAAGAACCGCTAGTACGAATTCGATGAATTTAAAATGGGACCATCTACAGAATGTCTCCTAGATGTGTACAAAATTTCATCAAAATCGGTTGAGTAGTTTCTGAGATTTGCGCGTTACAAGGAATCGTTTTAACAGACCGACAGAGCGACAGACCGACAGAGCGACAGACCGACAGAGCGACAGACCGACAGACGGACACAAAACCAAATTTACTCAGTAGGTTATGAAACGTCCAGAAATATGAAAAAAATTGAAATCGGAGCAAAAAAATATTTTTTTTTACAAAAACGAACACAATACTTCCGATTTCTAATATTAGAAATTTCTCGGAAGTAATAATGTGAACGTGTTTCTTAATTTATTTTCTAATCTTTTATAAGTGCATTGCCTTTATCTTCACGCGACCATTCTCCCTTATTTTAAGGGTGTAGTTCACAAAACAACCGATATGATGAATTTGATTTTTACAGTCACAGAAGATAAATTCAATCAAGAGGACAGCCTGAAGTATCCTTTCCGGCATTTTTTCTTTTCTCTTATTGGTCTCTTCTTCATTCTACCCCCACTATACAATTATTATTTGAAAAATGTTTCCTAAATTAATACCTCACACTCAATAGGTGTCTGAACCGTATATTGATGAGTCGTTGAAAGTGAAAACGGTAGAAACAATTGAAATCTCACCCCAGCACCATCTACTGCTTTTGACATCTCAGTTTGACGAAAACCTCATCTGAAGCGCTTCTTCATTTTCAGTTTCGGTTTTCTTGCTGACAAATTGATACAAACCGCAACAACATGCGGGAACAGGAACAATCGAGTCAATATTGACATCAGGTGTCTTCTTCTCCCTCTCTAACTAATGTGCTGTAATTTGAAAACTCGGAGCAAACAATCCTGTTCTGTGAGTCTCAGGGCTGGATGGAATCCTAGACTATAAAATAAAACTTTTGAATGAATTTATAGCTAGTTACATTTCCTGAAGTCAAATTCAGAGTATTCCAGTATCAGACGTCTAACAAGACTTCTCTACAGGACAGGAAAAGGGAATTATCTTGCTATTCATTCACGTTACGAATGAAATCAGTAGTGGTTGTTTCTTCCAGTCTGTAGATGAGATAAAATTTCTTCTCCCCAAAATCTATAAAACAGCTTTGACAGTAATTTGACTTTGGCGTATGCGAGTGTTGTTACACGTAAAGACGTAATGTATACTGATGCAGCGCGGACGAACAAGAGTTATAATAATTCCGTGTCCGTGAGATAGGTATTATAACCTAAATCACGGTGGTGAGAGGATTCTATGGACGCCCAGATCCAATGTCTAGGCTCCTTTCATGTCCATTGAGATTCTATTTGGTTTTAACGTCCTAACTTGAGGTAGACAGGACGGGGGTTTTACCCTCCATTCGCTGGGAATCGTACCAGCTACCCACATTAACCTCACCCAACCTGGGTAGGTCCGGAATTGCTAGCCTCACATGTTCGGAGGGAACAGAATCCTCTGTGCGAAAAGTCTGCTCCAACCGGGAATCGAACTCAGGATCTCTGGACCACGGGCAGTAGTCACAACCGTTACGCCACGGAGTTAATACAGCATCATGCTGTACAGGGAATCAGGTGTGGCAGTAGTAGAGCTCACGTACCTACTCGTGACGGCACGTACGACCCGCCCCGTGCTGTACAAAGATTTACCCAGTCTTCACACGTACTTAAAAACTGTACACGTATCTATATTTCATTTACATACGATGGACTCGTTTTCTATTTAACTTTGCACAACTTTCTACTTACACTCTGTTCTTCGCATCCCCGCTCTCTCCCTGTCTGACAAGACTTACATCCTAAACTTTTCAAAGTGCAATACAATATCGTCTTGAAATTTATTTACATCGAAATCTTCTTCCAGCGTGACTGGATGTCCTCGTCATCCCCCGACAGTCCCGACACACTCAGTGCTCTTCTCAATGGTTCACCCTGTCTATCGCTGCTCTGCTATCAGATAAAGTTAAATTATGATTAATAATTTTATAATTATGAATTGAAAACTCTTTTGTTTTGAATTCTCCACAATGCTGATCTCTGTGAGGCATTGTGCTCTGCTTCATAACTTGAGCTTTCCATAGCGTGGAAACTTTCCGCAGAAACCTCTCATCAACTCTAGTTCATCAATCCATTGTTAGCGACTCGTCAGTGGCTGCTGTTCATCATACAGGCTGTCCCACATGCTAGTCAGCCAGATGAAAATGAATGATTGAAGATATTCAATTTCATTGACTTCGAAATTATAATTGTGTTTACCACAACACTTGCTTTTCACAATATCATTAATAATAATTATTAATATTATATTTTGGGTCTACTATAAACATTTTCAACCGTAATGGTTTTTTCAGCCTCGTTTAAATGCTGCAAATCAGCTATAATACATAATCAATGATTATAAGTTATATATTATAATATTGGCTTTTAAAAGCATTAATTTAACTTTTTATGGCACACAGTTTCTACAAACACCCAATGAAAGATTGGCCACTTCTCGCTACTCACTAGGATTTCCTATAAAACGGACCTGATTCTACAACTGTCACTCCAAGAAAGTGCCACCCAAGATTTGACTTTGAGACATCCTGTATGAGCTCTAATATTATTAACCTCTTCTAACTCACTGTACTGAAGTTCATTTAATTAATGTTATTTCATTATTCATTGTAAACTAATTAGTCCTGGGCAAGGAGGAAGGTAGGAAATGAGTTGAACTTATTAATATAATGAACGTATAGCACAGGTATGTAAACGTATCTATGTGCTCAACTGCTCATCATAATAATATAAATAAACTGGTGTGAATATTACACGGCTTCTTATTACAATTGAGAAGTTATATCAGAAATTAACATATAAATCTCAGGTTAAATTATCAAAAATGTCAACAAAAAAACTATATTAAAAGCATCGAAAATATGTGTAAAATTACCATTTAAAACGATACTACTCTTACTAAAAATAATCCATCTCTTATCGTTTACGAGATATTTGCACATACTTCATTATTGTGCAAAAATTTACCCACGGGCCTATCAAAAAAATATCGACCATATCAAAAATGTCAGAAATTGATATTTGAAATATGTAAATTGTGTGTTAGATCAACCACCATTACAGACGATTTTATTCTATTAATTTTTCGACAACGAGATACCTATTTGAATTTTTATTTTTTCTCGAGATATAACCAAAAAACAAAATGGCGGATTTTTATGAAATTGTTCCGGGTCTACGTACTATTAGGACCATGCAGCTAATGCCATGCCAAATTTCATCGTTATACGTTACTAGCGGGCTGTCGCCCGCTTTGCGAGGCCGAGGCATGGCCGTGAAAGCAAAAAGTCCTTTTTCGCCAATGGCAGGTGTTGTAGTGGGAGTTTCGAAAAATCCCGTCTTATTGCACATCTAGACTATAAGACAAAGCTACCTACCAAATTTCAGCTTCCTAGGACTTACGGTTTGGGCTGTAGAGCGATGATTAGTCAGTGGTCAGTCAGTCAGTGACTTTGACATTTATATATTAAGATTCTTGAGATATTTTTTATACACACACACATACCTAGGAACGGGACCATTTGATAAAAACTACTTTTTGAAATCAGGAGATTCTGATTCGTCCATAAATGTTATCAGCTCAATTTCGAAAAAACCGACAGAAAACAATACTTTGTATACCTCATAGGTAATATAAAATAAAAAAGTTGACTTTATTAGACTTTTTCGTACTCCATATAACGCTGACCTATATTACGAAGCTATTTTCATACTTTTAAGAGAAACACTCACTATTTTAACCTATTCTCTCATTATTCTTTCCTAGTAATTTTAATCCTTGTTTCAGGTTTCAGGCCTTAAAATAACTAAAATGTTCCCTCTATTTTAAATAAAGAGAATTTTTGAAGCCTATATTTCTTATATTTAACAATCGAGAAGGAACAATATTAGCTCCAACCCGTCAAAACCAGATTTTTAAGAGAGAGCATTCATTTTCATGCCCAAAACGAAAATTATGTTAGTGAAGATAGAGGGGGAAGTCATTTCCATAATCTTCAATTCAAGTGCGCAGCCAACCCGATAGCTTAGGAAGGAGGAAGGGTTTTTTTGAGAGTTTTTTGAAAAAGAGCCAAAATTCGAGAAAATAGGAAAGATCTAGACATAATGGTTAGAGGGAGACATGAAGCAATGGAAGGGGGTGTTGAGGCAAATCGGAATTAAGAATGTAAATTTTCTGTGCTTGGAAAAAGTGAAAAGCCAAAAACTGAAAATCAGCATCTTGGTTGTTTTGGTAATGAAGTTGAGGAGGAGAGAGGAAGATGACGAGTTGTTTAAATTAAGTCGAAGGGTTTATGGGCTCTCACTCACACCCCTGTAATTGATATTCTGGGGGTGGATTTAGCCCATTGTGTTCCAGTAGGCCGAGCATTGTTTCATGTTGAAATAACAGAGCAGGGTCGTAAGCTTGTTCTGTTTTTATCCTGTTCATCGTCTTTTGTCTTCCAAGACACTCATTTCGTTCGGTCAACAATTTAATATTATACTCACATAAACCCTCTACTTAAAGGGCCACCTTTCCAAACCACCCAGTAGATAAGAATTTGAAAATTTTATCTGTCACGTACTAGTCCCCGACCTTCGTTTATTTTCGTCTGCCATGATTAATAAAACGTGACGCAGGGGAGCGGAGGAGGGGAGGTGTTCAATATTTGATGACAACAATAGTTAAGCTAAAATAGATGCCAATCAAATTTGACGAGCAATTTTAGAGCCCTCATCAGCATTTCAATAGCGGCGTCAGCAAAATAATCGGGAATCTATCATTTTTTATCACTTGCATTATTGTTGGGAGTGAGTTGTTTCGACAGGTTTATAGTAAGGATAAAAAAAAAACGATGTTCAACAAATACAGTAATTAAAAAATTACCATATTTTGAAAGACAAGAACCAGTATGTCATCTGTTTTTTTCTCAAAAATATTTAGTCTTCTATATTACCTAACCTTCTATAGCTTGTAACTCATTTACCCGTGGTAATTTATCAAGTGAATGCAATAGGTTGGATGGCAGCATTACCTTATCATAGAACATCTACATAACGAAGAACAAGACCTGTTATTGATACCACCATCATTATTTACATCTACAAATTCTTTTTCGTTGATGTAAGTAATCCTTGATTAATAGATTTCTTGCTCTATTCTTCCCTTACTTCCCCAGCATTATGTAAATGGAGGCATTTGCTTGTGGCAAGTGAGTGACACGGCGTGAAGTATCTGTTTATCCACCCATGTTTGTACTTCTTCAGATTAACAGATAGGCTTTTGAGATCATTATCCTGGGAAGAAAAAAAAAGATAGAAGGAAGCCAGAAGGAAAAAGATATAATTGGAAATATTTAATCTTTTATGAAAAAGATTTGCCATACAATTAGCCATAGATAAGAACCAAACACGCTACCTGCAAATACGCAAACCCCTTAGCCACCTATAACACGGAAATAAAAAAAAGAGACTTCTGAAGGTGTTCCCCACAAAGTAAAATCTAGAGCTTTTCTTCGTTCTTGATATCTATAGAATGTTTTAATTTTGAAGGATTCGTTCCTCACGGCATCGCGAGAAATTAGAGAAGGGAGAGATAATTCAAGGATTAGGGGGGGGGGGTGATATTAAGGATGCGGCGGGCTCTCCGTGATATACTGTTGAGTGTACATTAGTACGGATGAAGTGCTTGCACTGCCCCTCACCCAGCCTGCAACATTACGGGCTGCTCTCATCCATCACCTGACACTCTTTTGATCTCAATGTTCTCAATTACCTCGCTGAGGGCTCTTCATTACCAAACTCAGAGGCTATCAGCCTCCTCCTAATTTTGAGTGTGTTCAATGTAGCTGTCTCTCTCTCAACATGTGGTAGCTCTGTGGGCGGACCTCGCCCGGCCCAGTAGCGTCCGGGTGAGGAAAATTCCCATTGGAAAACCCCTCTTCAAGACAAGAACTTTTCACTGTAAGTTTTCATCTCAAGTCCCGTTGCTCGTGTCTACAAGTTTTTAATGAAAATTGTTGAGAATAGTTTCCACCGAATCCGCTGCTCGCAGCTTCCTCTAATTAGTTGCTGTTGTGGGAGGCGCGGCGGTCTTGTGAAACTGTTCCTTAGCTCACAAACACTTGGTTACATTCTGAGTCGATGGTAAGGCAATCTGTTTTCCTTATGGATGTTAGTCCAGGTCCCTTGCTTGCTAAGCGGAGGCTGAAGTGCCAGAGCTGACTTATTTTATTTTATAATATAAGGTAATAGAATAACTATTATCGACCATAAATCTTATCTTGCCATAAATCTTGAAAAGTTTGAGCAATCGTGCTAAATTACTTTCGAGTACATTCAATTGAAATAAATAAAGCTACAACTTAAGTTGTGAATATGTTTAAAAAAATAATAATAATAATAATTTAACTTTATAGATAGGTATCGCAAGTAACTGTTCGTTATAAAAAAATCTACAGTAAATAATTTCAAAAATATTCATTAATTTATAACATGTTGTGTACAAAGTCCCATTATTCTATTCAAGTATGTAGCTTTTAGAGCTGTTCTCACGAATCTACATTATTACAAGGAACTCTCAGATATAAAAGTTATCGCGGATACTGTAGTAAGTTTTAAAATAATTTCATTTGACAGACACGGAATGAAGATATATCCCCTCACTTTATATGACACACAACAGAACTGCCCCGATACAAAATGCGGAAGAAGAAAAACACAGACAGTTCACTGATAGCCTTATCATTTGAAAAAAATATTTTTTGTATTTGACAGTTCTATGTTCTATTTTTGAAAAGAAAATTCTCAGTGGGTGGGTAGGGGGGTGAGGGGTCTGTCACTGCCAGGATTAGTGAGCTCAACTGAAGGACGGATCCTGCCTGTGGCTTGAGCTCGTGAGTCTTTGGGGTTTTCTAATGTCAAAATATTTTTTTTTGTTCCTGAGTAAAAAGTTTCATATTCTTTAATATTTTACGAATTTTAGTACTACTTCAAGAACACAATTAACAAATATCTTCTTTTGTATGTACGCCTGATAATTTTCAAATATGCAATGTGAAATGAAATATATTACATTTTTTATTTTCTGAAATTTACAATACGTAGCTTCAGTCTGAAAAAAGAATATCTCTTTGAAGAGATTTTTATTTCAAATTATTCAATTTTAAGACTGTAAAAAATACTTTACTACTGTAGCCCTCAGGCCTCTAAAAATTTCTTTTGATACTTTTTCTTCTCTTCTCTCGAAGCAGTGTATTTTTGTATTCTTTCTATAACTGACCCCACATTCTATATTTAAATAGAATATAATGATATCTAAGGCGATGGCGCGTTGAATGCACCGGTTCTCGAAGTATCACCAAAGTTAAGCAACGTCCTTCACAACAGCGAGGTGAAGACTTCGTGATGTTGGCATTCTGGCCCAACCCAGGCTGGGTGAGGTTAATGTGGGTGGCAGGTTTGTGAATTTCCTGCGCATGGAGAGTAACACCTCCGTTGTGATATGACCAATTGACCATGCAGTTGAAAGAAACGTTAAAGCCAAATTAAAAAAAAAACCCTATTTAAGTCATTATTTTTTAAGGTTACGACAATACAGGAAGTTTTGGAGTGTAGTTGGTTAAATGCTTACATTTGATCGAGACAATGCTTTCCATGTCTGCAATGCACACACTCTCATTGTAGTCAGGTCTTAGGGTCGAATTCTAGAATGGAATCACAACAAAGATAAGCCAGACTCAAGTCTGAGTTTCAACCTATCAAAGCCCAGCCTAGGCTGACTTGAGGGACGGTCTGGCTTATGTTTGCTGTAATCCTATTTTATAATTCGGCCCTTAGGTCGTTCTATTTAAGTTTGTTTCCGTATTTTTTCTCTCACTTTTTCTGTGTTATTTTCTCTAATTCGCTAAATTCTCAAATAATCTAATTTTTCATTTTTCTAATTTAATTTTCATTTACATCGAAAATTTCACGGAGAAAAGAAGAAGAGATGCGAGGGTAAAATTATAGAATAAATTAATGAAAAAAGCACAAGTTGGAGAAACGGAAAAGATGTGGATGGAAATGAGGGTAAAAAAGGGAAACCGGGAAATATCCTCTCTTCCCTCTCTCGGTGATAAAACATGGGTGGGAGTTCATAAATAACCCGCCCCCAGTTGTAACCTTGTATAAGTGTTAGAGAAGGGTAAGAAAGCACAGGTGTAGACGGGAAATTTATGCTATCATCTGAAGGAAATGGGCCAAACTGGGAATAAATGTTTTTGGTGGAGGAGCGTATGGTCGGATTAGTTTCCTCAGAGAGTGGGTAGGAAATTTGAAGAAAAATTCTCATCCTGCTGTTTCGTATGTTGTTCTCGGTCAGACACTCCACTCTCATATGTATCTGCATAGCACTCCTGTTTACTTTTCTTTAATATTTTCCAAAGATATTTCCAACAACGGACTTCTCATGAGAATTATTGGTAGATATGAGGATCACGCTTTTACAGTCAGTTATGTAATTTGGTGTATTTTACTGGAACTCTCCACTCAGACTATCTAATAGTATTTAGACGTCGCGGTAAAAGTGTATAAGGAGCACGCTATAACTACGGTGTATATGTATACAACTATAGTGGTAGAATATACACATAGGTCATGATTTAACACAGTGGTTCCCAACTCAACTTCCACTGCGACCCACTTTTTTAAATTTCTGAGACCCGCGACCCACCAAATGTGTATTCACCCCTTCCTCTTTCGTAGTTGCTTTTTTCAATCTTTCTTGATCTAAAATTCTAAAAGGTATTAGTTTTGAGAAAAAAACAACAAATTATTAATCATTTTATTAAGAGGCAAACAATAAAAATTTATTAATTGTTAAACATTCAATTAATTAACAAAATTAGGAAAAAAGGAAAAAAAAGTGGGCTGGTGGCTCAGAGGTAGCACTCCTGACTTTGAACCCCGAGGTTGCGGGTTTGATTCCCGACCTTGGCGGATTTTTCTCAAAAAGAATAATGAGTTATTAAAAAAGTAAATAACGTAAAATAATTTAAAAAAGTGTAGTCACTATGGCAGAGCGAGTTAGCGCGCTGGGCATTGCACACATGGTGATCTGGGTTCGATTCCCAGCGGGGGGGATTTCTGCTCTGTACTTGGATGTTCGGTGTCCACTCATACCTCGTGAGGAAAAATGAGTAGCTGCTTTAATGTGAAGCAGCGAACAGTGGCAGAATCTTAGGCAAAAAAATAACACAGGATATTGTAAGTTGAAGTGGTAAAGTCCTGTGATTCTGCGCTACCCACTAAAATTGTGACATAATAACACAAAGAAAAAGCAATATTATTTATTATTATTAATTAGGCTGGTGGAGTCTTTCAATGGGACACATTTGGCCGACTGGCCTTCACAAGCTCATTGATTTGAGGTTGTATATATTTACTCAATGATACACGCATATCACTGGTGGCGTCCAGTCGGTTCCTTTGCTTAGATTTCAGGGTAAGTAAAGAGGAGAAACCTTGTTCACACATATAGGTTGTCGAAAATAGTACTAAAATTCGGAGGGCAAGATTTCTAATTCTTGAATATCCACAAGCTTTGATACACCAAAATTCTTCTAGGTTGGTAGATTCATAGCAGTCCTTCAGAGAACTATCATTTTGAAGTTCAATAAGTTCTTCTTGGAGATTGCTTTGTATATCTTTGCACGATATTGAAAATGGATTTCGAACGAGCCGTTTTACTGCGTCTGTGTCATTTATGGTATACTCAGGAAAATACCGCTTGAATTCGTCTTTCAAATTCTCTAAATGTGTTGAGATGCTTTCGATGAGTGGTCCATTTGAGTATTCTGGGTCTTGATTCCGCCTTTCAATCATCAGTCTTTCCAAGTTCTTGAATGCAGAATAAATTCCATCTTCAATATTTGAAGACCACAGATCAAGTTTGCATATGAATGCTTGAATTTTATCTTCAAAATTGAAAATATTTCCTGAACCACTGAGGTTCATGTTTCCAGATCCCTGAAGCTGTAAATTCAGTTTATTCAAGTGTTCAAAGATGTCTGCAATATATGCGAGTTTCAATTCAAAATCAGCATTTGAAATTTGGTCATGCATATCAGTCATGTCTTTTTCCAATAGAAATGCCTCAACTTCTTTTCTCAGTTGAAACAATCTGGCAAGCATATTGCCTTTAGAAAGCCATCGCGTCTCAGTATGATAAAGCAGGATATCATGTTCAGCATCCATGTCTTTGCACAGTTCTTTAAAGAGCCGAGTGTTGAGGGAACTGTTTTTTATGAAGTTCACTAATTTGATGGCCAATGTCATGACACTACCAAGTTCCGATGGCAAAGTTTTAGAAGCTAACGCTTGACGATGTATTATACAGTGTGTCGTTATTGTGTCAGAGTTCATTTTTTTCACCAAAGCTGCCAAACCTGAACGCGAACCCATCATTGCTGGAGCACCGTCTGTGCAAAATCCTGCAAGCTTTTCCCATTCCAGTCCATGTTTTACAAAATAATCACTAATTGCGTCCATTACGTCTTTCCCTTTTGATGTAGTTGTCAGAGGTTTCAACATGAGCATTTCTTCTATTATCTTATTATCATTAGACAAAAATCTCACAAATACCAAAAGCTGGCAAAAATTAGCAATGTCGTGCTTTCATCGCATTGAAGAGCAAAGTAAGGAGATTTTTTTACCTGGTATACTAGCTGGTCTTCAATGTTAATTGCCATTTTGTCGATACGATCTTTCACGGTGTTATTTGATAAGGGAATGTCCTGCATTTTTAATGACGAATCTTTTCCCAAAATCTCCTCCGTGGCTTTCACCAAACAGGGCTTGATCAATTTTTCTCCGATAGTATGAGGTTTCTTTGCTTTTGCAATGAGAAGGGATAACTCAAATGAAGTTTTCATAACTTTCTCGGACGTTTCAAAACGGGCTCCACTGGTACCAAGCTTCATTTTCTTAAAATTCTCCTTCTTACCTCGAAAGAATTCTGGGGGCTTACTGCTATATTGGGGATGCACGGTTTTCAGGTGACGTTCAAGTTTATTTGGCCGAAGAGCTTCATTGCTGAGAACGACACTACAAATCACACACTGTGGACGCACTTCATTTTGAACTTCAAATTCAATAAACCCATACTTGATGTAACTTTGATCATATTTTCGTTTGGGAGCCATTATATTCAATTTTAATAACGTTTTCCGTAAAAATTCAGAATTACCACTTATTAATAAAAAGCATTCGTAATAATACAGAATTGTAAACCAAAATGTTAATTATAAATGAGAACTCTCGAAAAAACTCTGTAAAAATTCAAATACGTAAAATACCTAGTACTACTTCATAGTGAAGGAAATCGCGTTACAAATGTTGCAATACTAATTACTCTTCTTCTTTTGCTCTGTCTTATCCCGCAATACTAATTACTAATCGTCAATAAAGTCAAACTGATCTGAAATAATAGAAGGCGTGCGAGGAGCAATAGACTGGGAGTAGGGGTAGCGGCTAACGGTAGAGAAAAACCCTTCCCCTTCCACTTTCTTGTCATAGCAAGGTGTATGGCACGTGTCTGATGCTGTGCACTGCTGATTCATATTATAATAATTAACCCCTCGAAAGTCTAAGGGTACATTTTGTACACATTTTTTTTTTCTTCAATAAAGAGCGCCATTGGATTTTTATTTAACATTTTTACGAATAAGAAAACTTTTAAATTTTTTTCTACCTAAGAACTAAGACCATGCGAAGACCCATGAAACCTTCTGGCGACCCACTTGAAACCTTGTCGCGACCCACCAGTGGGTCGCGACCCACCAGTTGGGAACCACTGATTTAACAGGATGGGACTTACTCTTCGAACCCACCTTCCTAACTTTTACAGCAGTAAATCACTGCTCTCGCCAACGCTACCTGGATCTTTGAAATGAGGAAACAGTATACCTAGCGAGTGACATTGCATTCATTTTTTACCATCATAAACAACCAACATACTTTCTCAACTCTTTTCTCTTTTTTGACACTTATTAGGAAAGTTTTTTGCCACCCTTCCGAATTTGAAACAAATCTGAACTGTTCTGGAAGAACAAGTGACAGTCTCTCCCCTCGCCCTCTTAGACCTCCATACCTCTCACCTAGCTAAGGTGACATTTATATATGAACCTTCGACGTCTAAAGGCACGTGGAATATCTGAGGCGAATAATTTCAGATACTCTTTTCTTGGTAGTTATTCAATATAGCTAGTGCATATCATGGCACCTTTCAGTATTTGTAGTTGTAGAGCAAGGAGCTTTGTGTAACACAACTAGCAGACAAACTTTGCTTACAAATACAAACATACTTTTAGCAGACAAACTTTGCATACAATAAAACATTTAAATAAGATTGTGACACAATCTTTTTTTAACAAAATATTTCAACAAATAAGATATCATAAAATGAGAGTAGTGGAATATATTTATCCCAACGGAGTAGAATTCAAACAGGCATCAAACCAGCAGTCTGCTGAGTTTAAGAAAATCTTGATTGAGGAAAGCTTTAAACTGTCACGATGACAATAGTCCATTCCAGGATAGACTTTTAGACCAACATACCCCGGCCACGCCTTATCTATAGCAAACTCAAAAATAGAGATGTGTGAATTGTAAAATACAAGGGAGGCATGATATTTGGAGTAGAATATTTATTTCTCCCTCTCGCTCTTCAACAGTAAACTCAAGGAATGAAGCATGGGAGAGCTCTCCCTGACTCACAGCTCTGTGTTGACTTAAGCTTATTAGCCTCATTAGGAGAAAGCACGCTAAGTAGTGGTAGGAAACACGCTGTTGAGAGGTTTTGCAGAACAAATAGAGATGGGGCGGGGCATGTCAGAAGACAAGGGTAATCAGAGTAGCTGAAGATCAGAGAGGAACTGTGAAACCTTAAGGAATTTTACCGAGTATTGCTTCTGTGAACATGGTTATTAAAATTATTTTCAGTTAAACATTATTGAGGATAAACATGGCTGTTGTTCAGTAAAAAAATAGTTGTACAGTTACCGACCTCAGTAGCTTGATAGATAAGGCGGCGGACTTGTAACCTGGAGGTCGGTGGCTCAATTCCCGAAATTCTGGGTAGATTTAGTAAAGCGTGTTTGAGTAGTTGTGATATTACGAAAGTGATTAACACAAATATGATCACGTCAACTTCAACTAGTGTTACCGTTTTTTGCAATGCTAGTAGAGAGTGAACTGAAAAATTGTTCATAATATAGCTGCTAGACAAAGAGGTGTCTCTTTCTCCCTCGTCCTCATTACAACTTCACGCAAGAAGGGAAGCAATAACGCGATGATATTGAAAATATTTCACCCTATAATGTGTACTTGTGTAGTGTTGATTTCATTTTGAAATTAAAACAAAATTCTTCGAATTTCTGGCGTGTCAGATTTGAAATTTGATGATTTTTTCATCAAAATTTTGTTTTTAATTTGTTAAAAAATTTCAGTGTAGGCGAAAGCTCATTATAGTAATGATACTAATGATCATTTGGGAATAAATCTTTTTGAAACGGCTTTGTGAATATTTCATGCAATTGTTATGATAATAATAATAATTTTTAAAGTCGATTTTCCGAATATGCTTTTATTGTCTATTGAACTGGCAAATTTTGAAGGCCTTTATTTTTACATTGCTACTTGCGCAAGATTTTCTTCCTTAGTCAGCGAGAGAAAAGAATAGTTTGATTCACACCCGTGACACTTGGCGTGGTTATTTCAGACAAGATAATGAATGTGTGTTAGTAGTCACTGTGGCAGAGCGAGTTAGCGCGCTAGGCATTGCACACATGGTGACCTGGGTTCGATTCCCAGCGGGGGAGGATTTTTTCTGCTCTGTACTTGGATGTTCGGGGTCCACTCATACCTCGTGAGGAAAAATGAGTAGTTACTTGTATGAGTAACGACCAGTGGCGGCATTACCAGAGTAAAAAGAAATTAATGTAATAGAATAATTCGAAATGTAAAGGAGGCTCTTAGTAATGCTGCGCTACCCACAAAAATTGTGAAGAGGCCTTGTGCTTCACCACAAAGAAATTCGTACATACATATACATACAATGAATGTGTGTTTGGCTCCTGGATCAGATTCTACTTCTCCATTTTCTTTGTTTCTTGAATTTTCCTCCTCTTTTTGTATAACTTGTTTGAGGAAACATTGGTACAGAAATCTTGGAACCATGATGACCAAGTAAGCGATTTAGAACGATGCGGAAATTAATTGATTATAAATTTAAACTTTAAGAGAAAGCGAGAGAAATAATGAGATTGTGAAAGTGAAAACTATTTACCCAATACTAGTGAGTTAATTCCATCATCCCAGAGCACTTACACTAACTACTTACGGAAATATCTTTCTTCTCTTGTGTCGTTTTCGTAGAGAAAAAATCCCATTCGAGTCCCATTAAATGGCAATAAAACCCTCGTTATTATTTTTTCTTTCCTTGTCTCCCTTATCTTCTCTTGGAGCCAGAAACCATTGAACCTAAAGCTCTGTATAATTTACGACACAAGGGGCAATAACAATGAATTAAAGCAAGAACGTCTTGAACTCTTCCACTCCCCTCTGCTATTATCCCACTTGGTCATTTCATTATTTTATAGTTTCACTACCTACATAGAAAACACTGAAAATCCCATTTTCTTTCTTGTTAGTTCTCTCTTTCTCTCCCACATTCTGTACATTATCCTTTTCGGCTTAAAAATACTCAAAACAGCTTTACAAAAATTGCAGTGAATTTTTCTTTTTTAAATGTTCAAATCATGTTTGATCCTTGGCCGGAATTCCAACTTCGGTGACGTAGCAAAATTCCGCCGAAGTTAGGTACATAGCTAAAAAATAACAATTACTTTTTTTTCTTTCTTTTTCGGTACGTTATAATCAATAGTTTATGATCTCGATCCTGGTAATCAGCAGATTTAAGTCGACACTGAATATTCCCTTTTTTTCCTTCTACATCTTTTCTTGTCTTGCTTTTATTACATCCTCAGTTAAGGTTATATATGACTTTAATAATAATATAAAAAAGTTACACTGAATAATGAGAATATTTTTGAATTCTATATTAGAGAAAGGGCTTGGGTAGGAGAAAAAAGAAAAATAATGTTTTTAATTGCTTTTTATTTGAATTTTAAACTTTTGCTTGTCTTTTCTTGTTTTCCTTTCTTTTTCCTCTCATACCTCACGCTTTTCCCTCTCTCATATCTCCCTCTCTTCCTTCTCCTAGAGCCACCAATTCTCTGAATTTCTTGTTTATTCAAAACTTTCATACTGGTTTTCTTTCTGTATTTCTTCCCCAAGATACCCTCTACTTGTTTCTTCATGTACATCTCTTTCAACTTTAATTTATAATAAAAATCTTTTTTCAAGTTCCTATATTTAGGTTCTGGTAATTTGCTCTTATGTGTCTTTAAATTCACAATTCAGGCATAACTCTTTATGTTAATGATGTCAAAAACGATTCTCAATTCTTCCCTTTTGCAATAAAAGACTTTTCAAAACCAATAATATCTCACTAAAATTCTTAGATATAACTGGAATAATATATAACTTTTCCACCGGATAGAGTAACCTACTACTGACTTCTAGTTTGGTTATAGAGTTATTACAGAGACAAGGCTTGATCAGATGTGATCCGCGTGGCCTCAACATTATTCTCTTCTGAATTATAGGTAACAGGCGTTATTACCCAAAACCTCCACAAACCATCATACTCTTTCGTGCATAAATTTGACAGTCATTGCTTCTCGTACCTTCATGTTTGAGGCTTGCACATTTTCTAATTTAATATGTGTGAAATATTAAGCTACTTCCCTACTTCTAATTTATTGGCCTAACAATCATCCCTTTGTCACGAGGTCAACATATGATCTGGGACGCAACATGTGACGCAACGTCAAGTTACATAAGTAGAACTGTCCAATATCCTGGATCTGCAGCTGAAATTGCAGCTCTGAAGAAGCACAGAACCTACAGTGAATTGGAAAACAATGGATACATTTTCATCCCCTTTTCTGTAGAGACATGGGGTTCGTTGGGAGCTGAAGCAAAAAGCTTGGTGAACGTGTTGGGGTCAAGGCTGGTTGAAAAATCAGGTGATGGTAGAGCAAGTTGGGGTCAAGGCTAGTTGAAAAATCAGGTGATGGTAGAGCAAGTTTCTTTCTATCACAAAAAATGAGCCTAGCTATTCAAAGAAGAAATGAGGCCACACGTGTGGCCTGTGTGCCCCAGGGAGATGAGTTGGTTGACTTGTTTGATAGATAGTAAAATAAATATTATTTGATATTCCTTTAAAAAGAAAATAAAAAAAAGCTATTTCCATGTTTAAACCCTTCTCCTGAAAAGTTGTAAAAATTAACGCCGTTATTCCAGACACTTATTCCATTCATGGTTCTCGAAGCAATATTTTCTTTACAGGATTATCCCTGTCCCATGCCCAACCTCCAAACAGGAGGGGTTGTTGTTGTACCCGAGAACACATGAAGTAATCTGTACTTGTTTTAGTGCAACCTTATTTGACAGAGCTGAATATTTTTCGTACTCATTGTGTTCCCTTTAATTTGAAGATTAGGTTGAATTTAATCGAAGAAATGTGCACAAAATTACGGGTCCATATTTCAAACCGTATCAGTAGTTTTGGTACTTTGTTAAATTCCCATGTTAGTTTTTGTATAGATATTATTTGTGGCTTGGTCCAGGAACATCGAAGAGCTTGTCTAATGGTAATTTGCTGGCGCTAATAGTATCCAATTCCTCCAGTCTCTGTTGATTAAGCCTGAGGGCTCGAGTTGGGCACAGAAAAATCCCTTGGATGATATGATCTTCATCTCCTCCGCTCTGAAGGAAGGAAAAGTCAATTTAATTTACCGGGGTTTGCTGTGAAGTAGCGGGGAAGTCTATTTCACACTTGAGCGCCTCGCAGCCCTACAGTGAAATCGCGGCTGTCTTGGGGAAATTGCCACATTAGAGGCTTTACCGTACCTGCTGCCTTCTTATACAAAACCAGCCCCCCCCTTGTCTCACCACACTCCTTTGTTGCATCTACAGTTTAACTATTTATGTTTTGGAAGAATGCATTCCATGCAACTTGGTCTAGAACGCGTCTTGTGCCGTCTTTGACATACATATCTACCAGGAGGAGTTTACCGTCTGACTAAGGGTTATAAAATGTAATATATTTTAGAACACGATAAGTTTGTAGGTATCCTTAAATCGTTCATTGTTCGAGTTCACAGTTTCTTTAAAAACTATGATTATTGCTGTGTATAAAACAAAAGATCTTGAAACAACTTGAAGTAAATTCGTACGTTTTGAAGAAAGTGAACTTTTATGTATTAGTAATTTAGTATCCTAGTGTTATCTATTAGAAACAATAGTCAGAATGTAAAATCAACGAATAACGAGAGGAATAAAAAGTAGGGAAGAGACAGTGAAATTGTGTTTATTGTTCTGTTATTCGGCATGAATTGGAAATGAAGAGAGAGAGTAAACAAATAGTGGAAAATATTATTGCAGTATTTTCTTGATATAAAAGCATGGGGGAGGGAGAAGTTTGAAACAAAGGCCCACGTGGCGTTTCATCATCCCAGGCACGTCTGATTATTCGGTGGAGCTGACAGCAAAGATACTGATTGAAAGAGGAGGTTCAGGGGAAAAGGATGTGATGTTTCTGGGTTTGAGAAAAGTATTTGGAGGAAAACGAACGTAGTAGCTTGTGAAAGTTATAATAATAATATCGTCCTATTTATACTGTCCCATTAAGACTATTAAAGTTCCATTATTCCAGCAGTAAGCCCAATGCAGATTATTATGTGGTAATTGTGGTATAGATCCCAAATGGGAGGATAACTTGTCATGTTCCGGCTGGGTTTCGAACCCACGACCTCTGGAATCTCTGGATTCACAGAGGGCCGCCTGTACCACTGAGCTGCCGGGACAGACATTATGTATTCGAATTTTCTAAAAACTATGAAATACCTTTGAATATCTTGTCCAAAATTTCCTCCTTTGATGTAAAAGGGTTTATTCACGTCATACCATAGAACCTTTTGTCAATCAGGTACGATAGACATGACTGACGCACCAATTATCTTGAAATTTCCGGGAGTTGTAATCTCACAATAGCGTTAGAAATGTTTTCTTTTGACAGTACAATTTGAGGGCGTTAACTTTTAACTTTACATTCTAAGAGAATAATTAGATACTCTCAAAGTTTACTTCCAAGTTCAAGTAACTTTTAAGTACGTGATTATAAATCCTTGTAAGTCTCTTGTATGAGGTAATGGGCTCAAATTTGCGAAAGTTACGACTTTGGAATTTCCAACTCGGATATGCCGCACAATGTGTACAAGTGCGAGTGAATTGTTGACTGGGGAGAAAGGTGCATAATTATATTATAATTACGTTTTTCCTCATATTCACCATACTTTCCATTGTGGCTAGTTGGAAACTACAATAATTCCACTATTACACTGTTCTAAAGTTATAATGACTTTAAAATAGTGGTTACAACCTGTGTCTTGTAATGAGGAATACCTAGTATTTGAGACCATGGTTCAAAATTTAAATGGATGTGTGAGAAATTTTATTTATCGAAATACTTTGTCCTTTTTATTTGCCTAAAGTCAAAGAAGTAAATAACGAAGAATAACAATATCATAAATAGTCTTAACCTAACTGTCTTGTACAGCTCCGGCCTCACAGGAAGCAGTAGCCTAAACAACTGTCTTGGTATGTTTAGTAGATGTAAAATAGATAATGTATGGTACATTTCATTGATAAAAAAAATGGTACATTATTATTTGCTTTCACATAAAGTTTTATCGATAACTGACTGGTTTCTTGTTGGCTTGCAGGCGGAGATCTGGTCAGTATTCATCGCCATCTTGCGGAAGTCAGTGAGGAATCTGCAGGCGTGCACAGACATAGGCCTGATAGAGCATGTCCTCAATAGACTGCCGCACGCAGACCCAGTGGTGGCTGGTAAGTATCAGACACCTCATCTAGCTCTATGATCTTTCCAGTGGGGGTCTGTAAGTATCAGACACCTCATCTAGCTCTATGATCTTTCCAGTGGTGGCTGGTAAGTATCAGACACCTCATCTAGCTCTATGATCTTTCCAGTGGGGGTCTGTAAGTATCAGACACCTCACCTAGCTCTATGATCTTTCCAGTGGGGGTCTGTAAGTATCAGACACCTCACCTAGCTCTATGATCTTTCCAGTGGGGGTCTATAAGTATCAGACACCTCACCTAGCTCTATGATCTTTCCAGTGGGGGTCTATAAGTATCAGACACCTCACCTAGCTCTATGATCTTTCCAGTGGGGGTCTATAAGTATCAGACACCTCACCTAGCTCTATGATCTTTCCAGTGGGGGTCTGTAAGTATCAGACACCTCATCTAGCTCTATGATCTTTCCAGTGGTGGCTGGTAAGTATCAGACACCTCATCTAGCTCTATGATCTTTCCAGTGGTGGCTGGTAAGTATCAGACACCTCATCTAGCTCTATGATCTTTCCAGTGGGGGTCTGTAAGTATCAGACACCTCATCTAGCTCTATGATCTTTCCAGTGGGGGTCTGTAAGTATCAGACACCTCATCTAGCTCTATGATCTTTCCAGTGGTGGCTGGTAAGTATCAGACACCTCATCTAGCTCTATGATCTTTCCAGTGGGGGTCTGTAAGTATCAGACACCTCATCTAGCTCTATGATCTTTCCAGTGTGGGTCTGTAAGTATCAGACACCTCTCCTAGCTCTATGATCTTTCCAGTGGGGGTCTGTAAGTATCAGACACCTCATCTAGCTCTATGATCTTTCCAGTGGTGGCTGGTAAGTATCAGACACCTCATCTAGCTCTATGATCTTTCCAGTGGGGGTCTGTAAGTATCAGACACCTCATCTAGCTCTATGATCTTTCCAGTGGGGGTCTGTAAGTATCAGACACCTCATCTAGCTCTATGATCTTTCCAGTGGTGGCTGGTAAGTATCAGACACCTCATCTAGCTCTATGATCTTTCCAGTGGGGGTCTGTAAGTATCAGACACCTCATCTAGCTCTATGATCTTTCCAGTGTGGGTCTGTAAGTATCAGACACCTCTCCTAGCTCTATGATCTTTCCAGTGGGGGTCTGTAAGTATCAGACACCTCATCTAGCTCTATGATCTTTCCAGTGGGGGTCTGTAAGTATCAGACACCTCATCTAGCTCTATGATCTTTCCAGTGGTGGCTGGTAAGTATCAGACACCTCATCTAGCTCTATGATCTTTCCAGTGGGGGTCTGTAAGTATCAGACACCTCATCTAGCTCTATGATCTTTCCAGTGTGGGTCTGTAAGTATCAGACACCTCTCCTAGCTCTATGATCTTTCCAGTGGGGGTCTGTAAGTATCAGACACCTCATCTAGCTCTATGATCTTTCCAGTGGGGGTCTATAAGTATCAGACACCTCACCTAGCTATGATCTTTCCAGTGGGGGTCTGTAAGTATCAGACACCTCATCTAGCTCTATGATCTTTCCAGTGTGGGTCTGTAAGTATCAGACACCTCTCCTAGCTCTATGATCTTTCCAGTGGGGGTCTGTAGGTATCAGACACCTCATCTAGCTCTATGATCTTTCCAGTGGGGGTCTGTAAGTATCAGACATCTCATCTAGCTCTATGATCTTTCCAGTGGGGGTCTGTAAGTATCAGACACCTCATCTAGCTCTATGATCTTTCCAGTGGGGGTCTGTAAGTATCAGACACCTCACCTAGCTCTATGATCTTTCCAGTGGGGGTCTGTAAGTATCAGACACCTCATCTAGCTCTATGATCTTTCCAGTGGGGGTCTGTAAGTATCAGACACCTCATCTAGCTCTATGATCTTTCCAGTGGGGGTCTGTAAGTATCAGACACCTCATCTAGCTCTATGATCTTTCCAGTGGGGGTCTGTAGGTATCAGACACCTCACCTAGCTATGATCCTTCCAGTGGGGGTCTGTAAGTATCAGACACCTAACCTCGCTATGGTCTTTCCAGTGGGGGTATGTAAGTATCAGACAACTCACCTAGCTATGGTCTTTCCAGTGGGGGTCTGTAAGTATCAGACACCTCACCTAGCTATGGTCTTTCCAGTGGGGGTCTGTAAGTATCAGACACCTCACCTAGCTATGATCTTTATCGCGGATGGTGGTGGGTAGATTTAGAGGAATTTAATTCATTGATAGATATAAACGCCGCGCCTTCCGCACTGCAGCGACAGATTTTGAAAACAGATTTTCATGTTTTGCTATGTGCTAAAGTACATTTCGTATTCTAATTTCTTTATTTTGAATACATATACAATAATACACTTAATTACCTATTATTTAATTCTTTTATCTTTGAATTAATTTTTCTTTTTCAAATTTTCCCCCTCGTTAAAAATTAATCATACTCTTGAAAGAGTATGTTTGCATTTTCTTTCCTTTTTCTCTTTGTTCGTGAGTAAGTATTTATTTTTTAGACCATTGAATTTATTTTTACCAATCATTTGTTGTTATTGTTATATTTTCCCTATAGCTCTAGTCACTTCCCCTTATTGTTGTCGAAGTATTTCAATTTTATTCATTGATCTTTCCCTATAGGTATAAACTGGAGCTTTTCTCCTTCTCAAAACGAACAAACTCAATAATGCTCTTATTTTTCTCTTTTTCATCTTTTAGAGATACTTTGTAGAATAGTTGTAAAATACTTTTCAATATTTATTTATATAAATGTATTACTATGGAAATTTTTCCTGGAACTAGCTTCATCCTGAACTCGCAGAAGAAAATAGCGTACAATAAGAACAAATATTTTCTTTCAATTTTCCGAAAGGGACAGCAATTCCCCTTGAAGGAAAACAAATACAAAGGTAGAGAGAGCAGAAGAAAAATGAAACATCAAATCTAAGATGTTATTGTTCGGATACCGTTTTCTTCTCTTTTGCTGAAAAAAATTCTGACCCTTTTCCCCGTCACACTCATTGAAGTATGAAATCATAATAAAAACACATCATGATAAATAGGGGGGGGGGGGAGAAAATCTCATTATTATGATTTCTACTTTTGTCACCTTCAAGTGTGGTCTTTATTTGTTCGGTAACTACATTATTTTCAATGAAGAAACCCATGGGATTTGTTATCAGGCGTTCCACATTCTTTCCCGAGAAGCGGATCCTTATAGTATATCCCTCTCTTCTGATCCTAGCTACTTACAGAAATGTACTAATAATAGGGTTTTTATATTTCTCTTCACAGAGAAAGTTAAAATCTCTCGTCGAAGTACTTCCATACTTTTTATATCAAACAAAATACAGCAATTTTACTTCTTCACAATTTTGTTTGAATAACAACAGGTATTTCTCATCCTTTCAAGTTATTAAGTGTCAACCTATTGGATGTTACTTGTTCCACAGCAGTACAGAAATTGATATCTACTTATATTTATAATTTTGGAGATGAGCTAACCGACACCTGGGGGATTGAATTATAACGTTAAGTGCTCCTTTTCATTTTGTTGCTAAAGGCCACTTTTTGGAGGTCCAAGGAAGAAAACTTCCATTAGCAATAAGCACATCTCGAGTTAGTAATTTTACTATCATTGCATGGATACAATACATTCTATACTTATTATCATCGCCTTTTGTCAATTCATACCTTTTTTTTAATAATTTTTTTTTTTTACTATTGTTCGAATTATGAGAATTTACTTACCTACCTTCTTGTTGGTTGCAGATCTTCTAATCGACATGATGGGCGTTCTGGCCAGCTATAGTATTACCGTCAAAGAGTTGAAACTATTCTTTGCTGCCATGAAGGCTGTGAATAATAAATGGGTAAGTATGAATAGTCAAAGTTAAGGTCTTGTAAAACAATATTTGTCCAAAAAGTCAAAATCAGTGTACATAACAGCTATAAGGTAAAGAGCTATAATTTTGAAATATGAAACTATATTTGACAAATTGACACCCAGAACATCGACATATTCAATAGAATTGCGGAGTAAAAAAAGTATTATTGAGAAACAGAAGAAAAAAAAATATGCAGATTAAATAATCGTCCATATTTCATGATTCCTGAAAATCAATCAGAATAATTATGTTTTAGTATCGATAGATACAAAAACATAATTAAAATACAAACAATGATTCTAAAAGGATAGAGGTATGGAACTGTTCCTGTTAGAAAGCGAGCACAAGCTCCATTCATTATTAATCGGAAAGCAAAGCAAAACACCTCTGAGGTCATGAAAAGGTCAGTTCGTTGAAGCATTGTCGAGGTTAAAACCCCCTTTCCTTCTCAATTGAAAAGTCAGGGCTTGTATAACCCGGAACCCTTATTCTGGCAAGTCTGAGCAATTAAGATAATATCTCTCCTTTGTTTTAATTTCTTTTTCTGTCCCGTCCTTTTCTTCTGCGCCACTTCCTTCTAGTTTTATTACTCTTTTCTCCTTTGTGAAGATGGCGTCGCCTCCTTTGAAGCTCTCACACGTACATCTTGGTTAACCTTATACAGGGTGGATTCAAATCTTAGCAAGCCACAAGTGTTATTTGGATGAATGAGCATTGGGAAAACAACCGAGTAACTATCTACTTGTTCATTAAGAGGTTATGCAGGGTATTCAGTATAACAGAATTTAAATAGGTTTGAAAGGACATAGTTATAAGAGCTTCTAAATAACTTGCCTCGAACTTTTTTTGCATCATTAGTTTCACGATAATTATTTTCATCATTAATTTCTGCCTTCATAATGCCATTTTAAAAAATAATGAATCGCTCGCAGAAATATTTTTGCATTGAAACTCACAATAGAATTATGAGTGAGTCTACCACTGTATTCACAGCAAGCCATTCACAGCTCATGTTGAGTGCAGGTAGAGTAGTTTCCCTCCTGAAAGGTGTAAAATTGTAAATATAAAGAAAGGAGCTCTCTACATGAAGAGGAAAAGCATGGAAAACATGCTGTCCTATAGAAACTTGTTCTTACAAGTAGTGACATGTACACAAGTAAGCGTGGGAGAAGAAGATGGCCGTCAAGAAAAAGAAGGAGACCTCTTCCCAGAAACTATATTGTTGAGGCCACTTCTTTCTTTTACTTTAATTTCCTTTACACTTCTGTTAATTAGGGGGGGAGGGGTGTTGCTCCTCCTCTCTTCTTCAACCTTTGCCACTTGGCCCACATGTTGGCGTAACAGAATAAAAGTCAAAGTAATTAGTTATCTCCCTTCCCTCCTCCTTATCTTTATTTTGTTTCTATTTCTTCTGCTCAAGTTTCTTTGTTTGTTCTTTCTTACTCTCTTGCTCACTTCGTCCTTTTCAGAAAGCTGGTAGCATTGAATTTACCTTTCACTTTCAATAGTTTCACCTTCTTTTGTTCCATATTAGTCATGCATCTACTTTGCTTGGCAATTTTAATTTTGATGACCTCTGAAATTTTTTTGTAAAACACCTGAAAATGTTAGGTGTTTGAAAACACCTAATTTGGAAATAAGTATTTGATGTTTTTCTCCCTGATTAGGAATGTTAGTTCCAAAAGGATTCGTCATATTAGCGCTCGTGTATTGCTTGAATGCCCTAGTGGTATGATGAATGTGTTTTTGGGTATAATGAATGTGTTCAAATTCATATTATATTGAATGTGTTTTCGCAGTCACGTTTTTCATTGAAAACAACTGTCTCATTAGGAGAAAAACACCAAACACTTATTACTAATTTAGGTGTTTTACAACAATATAATTATGTAGTACATGAATAGTTGTTTCTGGCATGAATCATGAGAGAGCTTTGTGAGATAGTTCCCTCTCTTCTTATTCCGTCATGTACCCTGAACATCTTGACAATGTATCTCCCCTCCATCTCCACTCAGACGTCAACTAGACTGCAAGACTAAGGGACGAGCAGACACACTTGAAAGAAAAATGGTTTATTTGCAAGCACCTTCTTGATATTATACAACCTATACATAATATAATAAAAAAAGAAAAACCCCAAGCATTTCTATAGGTAGATTTTATATCTTATGAAATTTTCTTTCCAATTTCTAATTTAGTAGGCTAATGTGTAGTATGTATTGTATTTACATTACCGACTCAATTCAGGCTAGGTTAGGTTTATAATTGTTACCTAGTGCTATTCCCATTAGGTGGAAGGTAAAACCA